>OZ023267.1:31257196-31857196 GCA_964006375.1 Tillus elongatus
CCTTGTGTACAGCCAGTGTGTCATATTAGGTCTTAGTCTCCACGTTTTTCCGTATAGCCGCCTAGTGACGGCTAGAGTCATAACTGCCTTACGCAGTATTTTTTCAACGTAACTATTCCAGGCTAACTTAGATTTCAATACGACCCCAAGATATTTTACCTCCCTGGCCATTGGGATGTTTGTAACGTATAAAGTACGATTTGTGTGTCTCTTCCACTTCCTCCTGCTCGTAAACGGTATGACGCTTGCTTTCTCGGGGCTCACCCCAAGCCCTTGGCCAACTCTCCACATTTCCACCACTTTCAGTGCTGTCTGCGTGCGCTCCCACACTGACTGTGTAACCTTTCCTTGGACTGTGATGACAATGTCGTCCGCATAGCCCTGTACCTCGCACCTGCCTTCCGAGAGCATCTCTAGCAGGCCGTCACGACTAGGGAGCAGAGCAGGGACGACAGAACGGTCCCCTCCGGACACCCCGCCGCGACCCCCGCTAGCATAGTCCCTTCCGCGAGTGAAGTGAACGCCACCCTGTCCCTAAGCATGGAACAGATCCACCTTCAGCAGGCCAGCTCTATTCCCCGCTCCCTGACAGCTACCAGTACCGATCCGAATTAGCTGTTGCTAAAGGCTCCCTCTATGTCTAAGGCCCCCAGCGCTACCTCCCTCTTCTCCAGCGCATTCTCCAGTTTCATAACCAGTTGGTGTAGTGCTGTTTCTGTGAAGACTTCTGCTCTATATACATATTGTCCGCAGTGTATGTGATATGCTTCCAGTACACCGTCCCTAATCAGCCGATCAAGCAGTTTTGTGTGTGTGATGATGAGTGTGTGTGTAATTGGTTGCTTCCTGAATTCCGCCACATCCACAGTTTTTTAAAACCCGACTTTTTTGGCCCAGTTTTGAGAGATTGTTGAAAGGCAATATTTTTAAGCCCTTAATCTGCCTACCACATAGTGCGGTCGATTAGGAGTGGGTTGGGTTGTTTTAGTTTAATTATGAGGCCTGCCACCCAAAGCTAACTGGAAATCGTCTCTATGTGTGTTTAATCCAGGACCTGACTGTTGCTTGGTGATCTTATGTTATTTATAGTGAGGCACCTACTTTGGTCGCTATCAGAGTTATTAGCCGGACAAGTAATGTTTATTATGTTAGGCACTTTACTATATGTCTAAACCGGATTAGAATGTTATGTTAGACGAGGTAGAAGAGCAGCAGAACGTTCTACCGACGTGTTAGTCACGTTGTGTGTTAACAGTTAAAACAAATTGGTTTACCGTTTTTGAAGAGTATTGCTCATTGATTGCTGTTGCTCTTATGTTGTAAAACCATTCGATGCTAAATGTAGACCAATAATATTTTTATCTGGTTCAGTAATACGTTTTCTATCTGCACACTGTGTTGCTCTTTATTGAATTGTCAGGCGGATAGGGTCTACAAATGCTACGTGTATCATCCAAATTAAATAAATACAGTCTTTCAGTTATTGTGCATATTTGTAAAAATTCCCGAAACACGTGAATTTCAGATAAAAAAATTGACATCCTGCAAGGTGAAAACTTCACCGCGGTCCCACTTCAAAGACCTCTTCATTATTTATTTAAAAATAGTATGATTTTGAAATCTATTTCCAGAATTAACAGTAAAAAAATCATCTGGGTGACAAACTTCGCCGTAGTTGGCAATTTTAGTTTTGTTGAAAACGCCTTACCAACTTTCTGAGCGATTGTAACTGTATTACAGCAGTTGTCAGTTGTTAACTGCAACTCATAAACATGGTTTGTTTAACAGATATACATAATATAACAATTATACAGATAATTGGTTCCAGAAATAAAAGATAGATAGAGGTTTTTTGCATACTTCGAGACAAATTTTTCGATTTGTCGCATATATCCCAAGGACCAATCAACAAAATTAAGCAGCAATTTGGCGAGCTTGGACATGTTAGGCAAATATAAAAAATCTTTTAATACATACTTCAGTTACAGGAGCTCATGGTTTTAGTAGACCTCAAAAACAAAATTATTTCAAAAAGATGGAAGAAACAATTAAAATTGAACATATTATACAGTCAACGATAATTTTAAACATGGCGAAACTAAACTAACAACTGCGCGATGAACTAAAATAATAGTTGCTCAGAAAGGTAAGACGCATATGGGCGCTCTCCCTAGTGCTCAAAGGCGTTTCCATATCACAGCTTGGACATGTTAGGCAGATACAGAACACATCTTCTTATGCACGGTGTAGTGATACCAAATTGGCTGTAAAACTTGACTTTGAAGAAACATAGTTCCAGTCGACAAGCAGCCACAACATAAAACGTTAGCCATTCATCGATTATTCGAATACTAAAACAAAATAAAATGCATCCCTCTGAATTGTTACAAAATCAGCAGCTCATGGAAGACAGTTTTGATATAAGAACGTCTTTTTGTGAAAAAATGATGCAGAAGTTGGACAACAATATTATCCACCTAGAGGTTCAGCTTTAGCCCCTACTTTGTTTCTTCTCCACTTCAATGACCTCCTCACTAGCATATCCAACCCATTTCACAGTTACGCGGACGACAGCACCCTCCACTCAAATATACAATATTCTAAGCCTGTCTCTTTAGCCCAATTAGATGAGGATCGCAGACTCATGCACGGTTCTGTCTTTGTGGACCTCCAAAAAATATTAGACTGGGGAAGTGGAAATCCTGTACAATTCAACTCAACCAAATCTCAGTCTTGCTTTATATCTCATAAGAAATACACCAGCCCTAGACCTATCACAATAGACAAACATGTTATTCAAAGTAATGAGTCCTTTTCATTCGTTGGCATTTCTGTGGATCAAAATCTTAATTGGCTGCTACGAAATTAGGTTTCCACTTCCAGACTCGCAAGTACTTTTCACCAGCTCATCTCTATACCCTATATACTTCACAAATAAGGCCAAACCTCGAATACTGCTCCCACATCTGGGGTACCGCTGTCGCTTCTATACTCGCTATCCTAGATTACTTTCAGAAGAGAGCTATAGGTCTCATCGGTGACCCTACCATCGCCCAAAGGCTACCATCTCTTGCCCACTGACGTGCCGTTGGTAACCTCGCTCTTTTTTATAGATATCTGCACGGGCACTGCTCAGAGGAGCTTTTTTCCATAGTTACTCTACCTGTTGCCCCCGACACATCTCCCAGGGGAACAGATCGAATGAACCCTTTTACTGTCCAAGTCATCAAACATAGAATATCTTGTTATGCCCGCTCGAGGACTTCCAAGTTGTGGAATTCCTTGCCGGCACATGTTTTGCCTTCTCCTCCAAACCTCAGAACCTTCAAGTCTAGAATTAACAAGTTGCCTCTTTTCTCCTTGTCGACACACACGGTACGATAGTATTTAGGCTGTAAGTCCTCGTGATGTGCTGTTGAAATATAAAAAACAAAAAACACGTGTTTGTTTCCTGATAAGTTTCGTTTTGCGCTTCACGACCATACTAATCGTTCAAATTGTCGCTCCTGGTCTAAAGAAAATCTACACTAGATAAGATAATAACATATGTACAACATTGAAGAGGTTAATGTTTGGACAGGAATAGTTGGAAAACATGCCATTGATGTGTCTTTCGTTAATGGTCATTTGAATCATTTAGCACTGCTGGAAACCAATGTTGTGGCAACATTGGTCAGCCTATATCCCGATCATGCTAACTTACAAGTTCTACGAATGTGATATTGGTCCAGCAGGATAGAGCACCAGCATGTTACAAAATCAACGTCGGGCAGTACTTCGAATTAGTATTTCCAGATGGATGGATAAGGAAACGGAGATCGTTAGAATGGCCACCACGATCAACCCGATCTCACGCTATTAGACAGTTTGTTATGGGAGTATGTGAAAAGTATGGTATACAAAAATACACCAAACGATCTGACTGACTTAGCACACGCCTCGGATATCAATTAACGTTACAAGAATTTTTTATATGCAGTTAGGATGCTGCCAAGACGTTTAATATTTTTTATTTCTCTCATTATCAAGAACAGAAGCGAATAGTTATTAATCTTTTAGTGTGTTGTGGGGACATTTGTCAGTCAGATGAAGCTATTTTTTCACTAAACATTACGTAATTAATTTAAAAACCATAGCACTTTTGAATAGATCCATTCAGAAGAGAGCTATACGTCTCATCGGTGACCCTACCCTCACTCAAAGGCTGCTATCCCTTGCCCACCGACGCGTTGTTGGTGACCTCTCTCTTTTATAGATATAATAATAATAATAATAATAATAATAATAATAATAATAATAATAATAATAATAATAATAATAATAATAATAATAATAATAATAATAATAATAATAATAATAATAATAATAATAATAATAATAATAATAATAATAATAATAATAATAATAATAATAATAATAATAATAACACTCTTTATTCAGAACGTCCAACAATCGCAATGAATACGTCACAATATAAAACACAAAAATCAGCCAAATTTTTGGCACACCCTTTCTTAAGCAAAGTATCTTAAAATTTAAAAATTCACAGTTTAAAAGCTTTTTACAAATATACATACATATAATAATAATAAAAACACGATTCGTCATGGTAAATAAAACACAAAAAAGCATGCCTTAATTAGACCACACACATGGATGAAATCAATCCCAATAAACACAGGTGCGTTTAATAAACGTCTATTTTACGTAGAGACGGTTGAAAAAACGTTATCAGTTATAAAAATGAACGTTGATTTCTAGGCTAAAAAGGCAACGTTACCATTTCTTCGTTGTAAAGACGTTAATTATGAAGAGTTTTTAAACATAATATTTAAACGTTATTTCAATACATTTCGCCTATCAAAAACTACGTTTAGTTGAGAATAATACGTTGAATATATGTATTTTATTAAACATTTTATAAGCGAAAGATATTTTGTGTGGTATAAACGTTATATGTAAAATAGGTATTTACCTAATTTTTGTGAAAAAAAAAGCGTAAAAATTTTCTCGTTGTAAAGACCTTATTGATAAAGAGTATAATATTTAAACGTTGTTTCAACACAGTTCGCCTACCAAAATCTTACATGAAGTTAGGATTCATACATAAAATACACGTATTTTATCAGACATTTTATAAGTGAGAGATATTTATGTGATACAAACGTTATATTTAAAACAACTGTTTTCCTAATTTTTGTAAAAAAAAAGCAACTAAAAAATTTGTCATTGTAAAAGACGTTATTAATTAAGTGTTTTTAAACATAATATTTCAAGGTTGTTTCATCACAGTTCCCCTATCAAACACATGTATGAAGTAGGGATTCATACATAAAATATACGTATATTACCGGAGATTTTTTAAGTGAGAAATATTTTATGTGATATAAACGATATATCTAAAATCACTATTTTTCTAATTTTTCTTAAAAAGGCAAAGTACTTAACAATATACCGTTGTAAAATACGTTATTAATTAGTGTTTTTAAACATAATTTTTAGACGTAGTTTCAACAAGGTTCGCCTACCAAAAGTTTACTTATGTCTTTGTAAATTAGTAAGTGTTTGTGCGCATGCCGAACGAGAACGAACAACGAATATAAACAGAACAGGTGACATGGTGTGCAGTGTGTAATGTGGTGTTTAGAATTAGATGTTATTAAATATTATATTCAGTACGTGACACTTGTATGTTATGGTGAATGGTGGTCTGTTCTATAATTTATAATTGTTTTATACACTTTTACAAAGAATGATTATCATCCTGTAGCGATTTCCCTTAAAAGTTTTGGAAATAGGTACAGTTTGTGCAGCTCAAAGTGTCAAGTTTTATGTCTTGAACTAAATCAAGGTAAGTTGTATCACAATATGTAATAATTGTCTTCAAAAGTTGTCGAAGTTAATCACATTTCTTGTATTTTGAGTGCTATAGAGCGTTATTAGGTAGAATAAATAATTGAGACATATGAGTTTAGCCGGCGTGTTTAAAATCGGCCATGTTGGTTGCTTTCTCATATTTCAAGTTTAATTTGATTGAGACATTAGACGTATATCTAACGTTTATGAATACACCTTCTTTTCCTGTATTTTGATTATTCGTGAATCAAACTTTCGAATGAGAGTAATGGTTAGCTATGAGTTTAGCATTTATAAATTTTGTGTACTTGTTTATTTTCCACAGTTTAATTTAAGTTGCACGATACATGTACACCTATATATATATATATATATATATATATATATATATATATATATATATATATATATATATATATATATATATATATATATATATATATATATATATATATATATTCGTTCGAACCCACGAGACTAATGGCAGTAGTATATGGTAATCACAATTTCATGACCCATTTATTTCTATTTATTAGTTTATAATTTTAGATGCTGCAAAGCTAAATTTTCCCCAGCGTGAAAGAAGCGACAGAGCAATCTCTTGTGCTGTTAAGGATTGGTTAAAATAAGCTACTTTGAGAATGTCAAGAGCAAAAAACTAATGGAGCAATACTTTTTATTTTGGTTGAGAAGTTCACAAACAATTTAGGAAATATATTTTTTATTTCATGATAAAGACGCTATGATTGAAGAAGCTTGTTATATTTTTAAAATGTGGTATTAATTATTTTAGTTTTTTGATAATGAAATGTAAGTTTTTGAAATATATTTTTTGTTTTTTAAATAAAGTGATTTTTATTTGACATTTGACTTTTGATCTAATCCATTTTTATAAAGCCCATTTAAAATTAATTTAAAATTAATCGTACTCATCTTCTGCTGTCAGCTGAGTTGAAAAACTATCATTTGTTAGGTATGTATTAGTTGTAATTCAAACGTTTATTATACGTCGTTAATACAAGCAGATTAACGTGACAGATCCCCGTTGATAAACATTAATTATAAACGTATATTCTTCATGACACATGATGGTTAAATCAACGTTGCAAAACCCTTGTTAATAAACGTGTATAAAACAATGTATATTTTACGTTATTAACGGCAAGTAGTTTAACGTTGTAAAATCCTTGTTAATAAACATGTAAGAAAAACCTATATTTAAACGTTAAAACATACATGTAAAAAATGTTTTTATCTTGGTTTAATTATATGTTTATTCGGGCGACATTTTTACCAAAAGTAAACGTAAGGTAGCAGTTTCCTTTCAAACGTTTAATTAACGAACATGTGTTTACTGGGATAGTGCCAATGAAAAACACAAATTAAAGCAGCAAATAAGTTTCACTTATTCTATAAACATGGAACAATAGAAAAAATTAGACAGAGTATAGAAAGACTGCGATTCCAAAAACTGTTTAAGTTTTATCTTTAAAACAAACACATCACAGTCTCTAAGATTCTTTGGAAGATGATTATATATCCTTATTATGGATGATGTTACATTTTTTTACAACACTGTTAATCTTGTTTGGTCTTCCAACAAAACTGTATCTCTTCTAGTGTTGTAAGCGCGAGTGTGTTCCCTGCACGAAAACATTGAATAGTTGTTTCTTAAAAACAATACACATTTTAAATATAAACACTCATAAGTGTTAACATTATATATTTTATAAAATACGGATATATCTGCAGGGACACCGTTCAGATGAGCTTTCTTCCATAGTTCGTCCATCTGCTGCCCCCAGGGGAACAGAGCGACACCCTTCTACTGTCCAGGTCACCAGACATAGAACATCTCGTTATGCCTGCTCTTTTGTCCCGAGGACTTTCAAGTTGTGGAATTCCTTGCCGGAACATGTTTTTCCTTCTCCTTCGAACCTACAAACCTTCAAGTCCAGAATTAACAACTTGCCTCTTTCCTCCTTGTCGACACCCATGGTACGATAGTATTTAGGTTGTAAGCCCTCGTAGTGTGTTGTTGAAATATATTTTTTTAAAATATAATAGAAAGACATGATGTATCACAGGCCTCTACTTCATATTAAAAAATGTGGAGGCTGTCACTGTCACTAGAGGAGGGTTAAATGCAGGGATCAAATCTTAACGTAGCAGGATGTCATTTGTTAATCTAAAGTTGCCATGTTTTGGGATCTTTTGAAATAGTTATGACGCCGCACTTCCTTTTATACCAGATGACAAATGCTCAAATAATTCCTAATCTATTCACAAATCTAATTTGTCATTGGCATAAGCTAAGTTACCGGGAAGTTAGAGGGCCGCCAGCTTTTATACAGTGGAGATGGGCGTGGGTCAAAATAAGATGTTAACTAGGGGCGCCACTTGATTGTTTAACCTCCACTCCCGGATATTCTAATAAGATGTTCATTAATATACTTCCTTGCCCAGATCCAACACAACCAAGAATTCTTGGATCGCACTGGCAACTATAGCCAACCACAATCGAGCACAGGAAGCTACAAGGGAGTTATAATTATAGTAACACAACTAAATTTCAGAACGGTATGGTCTCATAGACCCACAAGCAAAGGTAACGGTAAGGATCTAATCTATCAACAGCCCTGAAAACAAAACACAAACACAAAACCAAAACACACCTATAATATGATAAAATAAGGGCTTTTATTAAACTTGTTTGGCATACAAGAATTTATTAAAAGCTGTTCTAAAATTCTAATCTAAAATAAAAAGTCTCTATAATATAACTAAAATGGCTTACTACCAAATAATCAAGATCTTTAATGAGTCTGTATGAATGTACTCCAAATATAATTGTTCTATGGAAAAATTCCACTTTTCGTGCACGCAAAGCTCACAACTTATTTCCCCAAATATTAATTAATTACACGTTAATTCAGGTAAGTGGCCTGATTAAAGATCAAGTCCCAAAGAATAATCAATAAGCTTGACTAATGCTAACAATATATGATAAATGATGGTACTATCAAAAGTGAAGCAATTATATTCACAAAGGTTTCGTAAAAATCTGTACCACATTTATTGAAGTTTAAATAAAATAAACTCAGTTTGATTTTAGCAAATTTAACAGAGATTAATATTTAAAATTTAGCTTATCAAGATTGTCTCTCTTATCACTCTATTCTTTATCACAAAACGGAAAACTCTTACTTGAAATTCCTTGACTTCTAGGCCATAAGATTACCAGCAATTTCCATATCAAACTAAGGCCTTTAGGGGTACGGGATTGCAACCACGGGAATAATGCAACAACGGAACGGCAATGCTACAACGGAAAGCGAAGACCTCCTCACTGAGATCCTACTTCATAAATTCCAGATTCCACAGCTGACGGGAATTATCATTGCTCTTGACTAGCACATAAAACTCCATTTAATTCCATAGCCATACTTCGTTCGGTACATGAAAATTCGCTATTCCATGCGAGACTTATTCCACTCAAAATTATGATACGTGAATTTGCCAAAGGTACTGCCCAATACAAAAACTCTCTATCCAGTACTAAAATCGCCCAACACAAGAACTTTCCACCCGCTACTAGAAATTTTCCATCCACTACTAGAATCGCTCTATCCGGCACAAAAACTCTTCTATCCGGCACAAGAATTTCTCTATCCAGCAAAAGAACCCTCCAAAGAGGGAAACGAAACTCCAGCAACGTGACAAGGTCAATGTGGTCCTTAAATCCCCTCAAACGGGTATCTCTACAGTCTTCAACATCAAATACGTAAATTACGATATCACCAAAAAGACTGCAGATGTGCTCTGAGTGCAATTAAATCCACAAAGGGGGATAATTAATATCCAACTTGCTTCTCAGAACGAACCACGTGTTAACTCCAACAACTGCCAACGAAAAATCTCTCTCTCGAAACTACCGGAACATTCGCCTTCCCTACCTGAAAGCAGGTAACGCCACTCGTTCGCTCTCACTTGCATCCCATACGTCCCCAGCCATCTATCCTTCTCAACATGCGGACCATTCCCGAACCACCGACATTCTTAACTGCACGCAAGCGTGGCAGCCGACACGATATACCAGGGGTAGTACAAATAAAAATGATTTAACGAAAGATCTCAATTTTATTCCGTATACGAGGGATAGCCAGAAGAAATAACCACGATCGTCGCCAATAATTCTCTGTTCAAAGCAGAGGAGGAACCACAAATACGTCCAAACTAGCTTAGTTGTTTAGCTATTCAATTTATACTGTTACAAAGTTTTTCAAAAGAGTTTTAGCTGCGAAATAGACAAAGGTTTTATAAAACGGTAACTAATGTACAAACGCTTTTATGGATGTGTCAGTTGGTAACGAGGAAAAACGGAGTTATAACAAATTTTAGAAAATTGAAGACATCACATTTTGAAATTGGATTTTGATATTTATACCTAACATTTTGGACTCTACATTAGTAATATACATTATCTTGGATAGCACAGGCCTGGCTTTTTTTGTTGTACATTTACACAAATATATTATTATTATTAGTATTATTATTTTTATTAATTTAGATACTAAATTTATTCGATTTGGCTGTTCTAGACTGAATAGTGTTAGCGAAAAGCTTTTAACATACATGGTCTTGTTGACTAAAAATATTGAGTGTCAAATGTTGAAAGAGATTTAATATTAAATTAGCAATACGTCTTATTTCAGTACTGCGAATCCGTTATGGGGTGGGAAATGAGCAAAATTGAAAATTTAACGTAGCGTGAGCATTTTTTCTCACAGTCGTTCATATACGACCTAATAAGGTGGAGAGATTGCTATTTTCGTACGCACATATTTCCTGAAGAAATTACGCACTCATATGAAAAGCAATGACTGAAATTTGAAAGACCGTTCTAGTAGTCCTCGGAGAAATCAGGCATGTGTTTACGATATTAAATTGCCGGTAGAGATGAGATACAGATTGATATTTCTTATCAGGCCCCTGATGTATGCATTGACGTATACCTGGCAACAGTAAACAGTACCGGCGCAAAGATCTCTCGGGAGCGAATACACCAGACGTTTGTAATCTATGTGTTGATTTGATATGTAGGTTTCCCGTAATTGGCATTGTTGTGTTGAGTTTGCACCTCTGGTTTACTAATACAAACAGTACGTACTGCAAATGTTGACTTGCAATCACAGCGTTATATCAAACGCCGCACTTATCCTTACAGATGGCGGTAAACATTGCAGTAAACAAACAAATGAAATTGCTTCTTTAAATGGTTTGAGATAATGATAATTTTAATAAAGTTTATCCAACAAGAAACATACATTCATGGTTCCTTAATTCAAGGCCTACAATTTAGAATATATAAAAAATACCCACGAAGTACTCAAATGTCCTTACTTGTGAGTTTAAAACACAGCCATACTCGCCAATTTTAACATCCGTCAGAAAACATCCGTCCGTTCAGCAAGTCAGAAACATATCCAACCATAACAACTTTGGAAGTCCTCGGTACAAAACAGCTGGCATAACAAGATGTTCTAGATGTTCTATGTCTGGTAACCTGGACAGTAAACGAGAGCATTCGCTCTGTTCTCCTGATACGTCTGTGGGGGCAGCAGGTGGAGGAATTATGAAAGAAAGCTCCTATGAGCTGTGTCCGTGCATATATCTGTAAAAGGGAGAGAGAGAGAGAGAGAGAGAGAGAGGTCACCAAAGGCATGCCGGTGAGCAAGGGATGGCAGCCTTTAATTGAGGGTAGGGCCACCGATGAGACGTATGGCTCTCTTCTGAATGAAGTCCAGAATAGCGAGCAGTCCAATATTTTTTGAAGATCCACAGAGACAGAACCCTCAATGAGTCTGCGATTATAATCTAATTGGGCTAAAGAGGCAGGCTTAGAATATTGTATATTTGCGTGGAGGGTTATGTCGTCCGCGTAACTGTGAACTGGCTTGGATGTGCTAGAGAGAAGTTCATTGATGTGGAGAAAAAACAAAGGTGGGGCTAAAGCTGAACCTTGAGGGACTCTTGCAGTTTATAGGAATGGCCATCCACGACAACAGATATGCTCCGGTTGGAGAGGAGATTTGCTGTCCAGGTACAGTTTTGGTGGCAGGCCATAACCCGGAAGTTTATTAAGCAGCGCTGCGTGCCAGACCTTGCCGAGTGCTTTGGATATGTCTACAGCGACAATCTGGGATTCACCGTGTAGTTCCATAGACTTGTTCCAAGAATGGGTGACAAAAGAAAGGAGGTCGGCAGTTGATCTGCGCTGACGGAATCCATACTGCCTGTCGTGGATTAGACTCTGTTTCTCAAGTAATTTTAGTAGTTTGGTGTTTATATAGTTTTCCATCACTTTAGAGACGACTGAAAGAAGAGAAATAAGTATGTAGTTGCTAGGAAGTGCTTTGGATCCTTTCTTGGGGAAGGGTTGTACTCGAGCAGTTTTCCAGTTACTAGGGAATATGCCTCTATTGTAAGTTGTCCGAAACAGACGAATCAGGACATGAGCAAGTTCTGGTGCGCATTTTTTGAGAACAATTGCTGGGATCTCGTCAAGGCCAGAGGCTGTCCTGCTATTAAGAGAAGAGAGGATCTCTCGTAACTTTTTAGTTTTAACAATGATATCCGTCATTTTATGCGCGACATTGGGGACCGTTGGTGGTTGAACATTTGGAGGTGGGTTGAGAGTAGAATTGCTGGAGAACAACGAGGCAAAATTTCAGCCTTGCCCAGGGAGGCGGAAACAATTTCATCCCCTGAAACAAGAGGTGGGAACATGTTCTTGCAGAAATTATTCCCAATAGATTTAGCAAGAGTCCAGAAGTGTTTGCTACCGTTGGAGCTAGAGAGGACTTTGTTTTTGATGTGGTTATTAAACGAGTTTTCTGTCTCAAAAAGAATGCGGACATAGCGGTTTCTTGCGTCGTTGAATGCTTGACGGTTTTCTTGACTGGGATTGTGTAGAAATGTTTTGTGAGCTTTGACCTTTTCAAGTCTGGCCTTGTCACAGGATTGAAAGAATGGCTGAAGAGGTTTTCTGTGTACGTGGAATAAATAATTCCATGAAAGTTTGGATAATTTTGGTGACGTTTTGTGAGATATCAGAGGGGTAAAGATGAGAGAATCAGACAGACGCCAATGAAAATGAGCAAAAGTAATCCCGTATTTATTTCCAGTTCGCGGAGTTGTAGTGCCAAACAATACGTGGTTGTGCTCATTGTGTGACCTCTGGTTGCATTGCGCAGGAAGCAGTGACCTCGCCCTGGTCTGAGCGACCCAGGGGGGCGGTGACTGATGTTTTGTAGCATTCAGGATTTGTAGTAAGAAGGGATCCAAGGGATTTGAGCTGTGTGTTGGGATGCGAGGAAAATAAGTAGGTTGCTGAACCATATTTGCTAAAGAAAGCTGACTGCAAAGGCCTCCGGTGCTCTCCCTTGTGCATCGGTTTGACATTTATTCCCTGGGGTATGTGACTATATAGATATTTGCTATTGCGAATGTTCCACTTTTTTGGACCATTGTGAGCTGTGTTTTGTTCCTGAGAAATAATTTGCCGTTCCTTATAGAAAACCTAATGTTAATATTTTTGAGATATATTAAGCAGTTTTAAAATTACAAACACGGCAATACATATATAAAATATTTTTAAAATATATCATTCTCTGATGACGCTAACCTTATTAGTGGGACGATCGTCAAGTTTTCGAATTTAAAAGTAAGTTGTGGTAAATTGGGTTTTTCCAATTATACTTAACTCTAATATTAGTATTAATATAGACGTATTCGGAATATGTCATGTAAAAAAACACGTTACTAGACAAATACTTTTGTAATTATCTATTTGGAAATGTTGTCGAGAAATTTGGAATATAAAAACCCTGGTTACAGCGAGTCCGCTTTGTTGGTGACTTTTTATAAAAACCTTTTACATCACACTTGCTGCGTCAGTATTTGTTTCATAATACATATTACTATCGTATTCGTTACTGCCACACGCTTTATGCGTCAGTATTTTTACTAATAGCTGTTAATATCTTATTTGTTGCAGTAACAAACTTGGTGTAACAAGATTTCTTTCGCAATAGATATTGAAACCTTATTCGTTACCATAATCAATTGATGCGTCAGTATCTTTTCATCGTAGGTATTAATACCTCATTCGTTACCATACCACACTTGCTGCGTGACTATTTTAAAATTTTGTTTTAATTCACTCCTTACGTTATTCGTTACCAGAAAGCACTTGCTGCGTCAGTTTTTTTTTTCATATTATCTATTAATAGGAGTCTTAGTTCACGCTAGTATAAGGAACTTTTATTAAAAAGTATTTTATAGAAAAATTTGAAAAAAACACATAAAAATATAAAAAAAAAACTATTTACAGAAATCCACAAAAAAAAAATTACACAGAAAATCTCTAAGAAAATAGTACCTCTACACAAATTGGTTGAAGAAATTTAAATTCAATAATATATTTTTAACGAAAATACCCTTAAGTGCATTTCACGAAGATTCATTAAACACAATTTTTGGCCTAAGAGAAAACAACCCGAAAACCAAGTATATCTCACATTAAACCGCTGAAATCTTTCCGAACATATATATATATATATATATATATATATATATATATATATATATATATATATATATATATATATATATATATATATATATATATATATATATATATATATATATATATATATATATATATATATATATACAGGGTGTCCCTCTAACAATGGGCCAAACCCATATATTCGGATAGAGCATCAAAAATTAAATAGACTTTCATTAATACGTTTTGTCCGATTGTTGCTTGTTTTCGATATACAGTGTGTTAAAATTGACTTTGAAAAAAATTAAATCGCTCGTTTTTTTGCTAATTACTGGAATATTGATTTGGAACTTTGTAATAGGAGGTTATCGAGGATGCCGCTTCCAACCGTGATACCTATTTTGAGCTACATCATAGTTGGCGCCACCTACACTAAACCCGAATGTTTTACAGGGGCATAACTTTTTCGATGATAAACTTTCTGCAAATCTGTTCAGAAAAACTGAAAACTACTAATTTTTTGTACGAAAAAGGTATACCTAGTTGAAACTCATAAAGTGAGTGGTTACCGAGATATTGCGGTTTTAATAATGGTGTGCATTGAAAATCTCTCAAATCTGAAATTTTATTCTGGCCCAAAGTTCATCTCTGGAGTTACAAACATTATTGTGTATGTACCAGTTGTTTCAAGTAACCCCAATGGAAAATTCTAGAGGATTGAGGTCGGTGTATTTTAATCATAATTTTCTAATTCTAAATCAATTCCTAAAAATTGGGAAGTTTCTCTGGATTTAATTCGATTTCATAGAATAAGTATGTTTTTGGCAAATAAAAGATGTATTCCTGTGGACATATCACGGCGCTAATAACTATAGCAGTTGATTGGCCGGGTCAACAACTGTCAATGAAGTAGATGAAATATCTTTTGTTTTTCGTTTTCATAGGGATGTCATTTGCGTAACACAATAAACATAATCTGTGAATTTTGACAAGCACATGGTTTTTCAATTAAGAGCAGTAGGTAGTTATTATTTCTGAAATGCCTCGCCATAATGGGTTTAGCAATATTGAGAAGAGAGATATGATCTGCGTTTATGCGCAATCAAACTTCCGTAGCCACCAATCCGCCGCCAGATACTTGGAATTATATCCTAGTCGTAGACAACCAGATCACAAGACCTTTAGAAGATTATACGATAAATTAGGTATGTAAAAGAGTAATATGCACTCATTGCCATTGATTATTTCTGAAACGAAAGTTTTGACAAAATTCACACCTGAGGGCTGGAAAAATCGTGAAATACACATTTTGTTACACGGATGCGTATCATCTCGTCCTAATGTATTCGTAGGTGAAACTGGTTCTTTCAATTCGAAGTCGGAAGTTGGTGGACCAAGACGTCCTGTACATCAAGAGGAAGAGATATTAGTACGCCTTGCAGAAGATCCGGAAACAAGCGTAAGACGCCTCTCTGCAGCAACTGGAATAAATAAATCAAGTATTGGTAGACTTCTCAGAAAAGAAAAGTTACATCCTTACCACTTCACACCAGTGCAGAAGCTTTTTCTATCTAGATTGGATTTTTGTGAACGCATTCGTCGGTATCAGAATGACGATCCGTTTTTCTTCAACATTCTATTCACTGACGAAACGACATTCACAAGAAGAGGAGTTTTCAATTTCAAAAATGCTCACACATATGACAGCAGCAATCCTCATTTGACGCGAGAACACCATTTTCAACATGAGTTCTCCATTAATGTCTGGTGTGGCATACTAGGCGACGTGTTGTTGGGACCAATAGAACTTCCTGCAAGGCTCAATGTGGAGAATTATTCAATTTTCTTGAGAGATCAACTTCCTATTCTCTTGGAAGATGTCCCTCTAGACGTGCGCAGGAGATTATGGTTCATTCACGACTGGGCTACCTGCCCATTATGGACTTCCTGTCAGAGAATTTCTGAACCAAAATTATCCGCGCCGATGGATAGGTCGAGGTGGAGATTTTCCTTGGCCTGCACGTAGCCCCGACCTAAATCCCCTAGATTTCTTCCTCTGGGGTCACTTGAAAGAATTAGTATACAAGAATATTTGTAACTCCAGAGATGAACTTTGGGCTAGAATAATCGAATCCAGTGATATATTGAAAAACGATTATCAAACTTTTTTTAAGGTGAGGCAAAATTTTGGGTTGAGACTAGAAAAATGTATTGAAGTAGGCGGAGGCCATTTTGAGAATCTTATTAAGTGAATTGTTCGATAATTGTCAATTTTTTCTTATAATTTAGTGATAATAATAATGTTAATAAAATTTCAGATTTGAGAGATTTTCAATGCACACCATTATTAAAACCGCAATATCTCGGTAACCACTCACTTTATGAGTTTCAACTAAGTATACCTTTTTCGTACAAAAAATTAGTAGATTTCAGTTTTTCTGAACAGATTTGCAGAAAGTTGATCATCGAAAAAGTTATGCCCCTGTAAAACATTCAGGTTTAGTGTAAGTGGCGCCAACTATGATGTAGCTCAAAATAGGTATCACGGTTGGAAGCGGCATCCTCGATAACCCCCTATTACAAAGTTCCAAATCAATATTCCAGTAATTAGCAGAAAAACGAGCGATTTAATTTTTTTTAAAGTCAATTTTAACACACTGTATATCGAAAACAAGCAACAATCGGACAAAACGTATTAATAAAAGTCTATTTAATTTTTGATGCTCTATCCGAATATATGGGTTTGGCCCATTGTTAGAGGGACACCCTGTGTGTGTATATATATATATATATATATATATATATATATATATATATATATATATATATATATATATATATATATATATATATATATAGTTACATCCCTGTATATTCTCAACATCATACAAAATACGACGAATCCTGAAACCATGCATCATCAGTTTAGTGACCTGTGTAAGAATGCTGATGCAGACGTTTGCATTTATGTTAGTTCTGTAGAACATTATTTCATTCAATCGCTGTAACTCTAGTTGTTCACATGTTGTTTTGAATCACATATTTTATAATACATTTTAAGACTGAAATAATTGTACCACTTAAATAAATAAATTACTTTTTTCGGACAATCGCTACGAAAAAACCTAATTGGCGCTGCATAGAACAGTATTGCACATCGAAACCTGATTTTGACAAGCTTTAAATCTTCGTAAAATTAGTTTCGGTCTTTTTTCTAAAAGTTTATGTGCAACATCGAACATCCACACCGGTGCAAATCAGTCCACACTGCCAGAGGGAAATCAGCGAGAAACCAATAGCAGAAGTACCAATGAGCTTCCTGTAAGTTTCCTCCAATATTTTTATCTGTGCATTCATATCGTATCTATTTTTACACCTTATATAATTTTGTTCAATAATTCCTATTCGCGCTCTATTTTTCAATTCACCCTGTAATACTTAACAACCATTACTTGTTCATGTATGTTGTGTAATGATAAGAGATAGATCGCCTATTAGGAAAAGAGAACCTATATTAGAATTAGAGGAAGACAATTGTAATCAATTAAGTTTAAATAATTTAGAAATGGCAAATAATCACATTGCCGAATTTTCACAAGCTGCTATCATGATCCCCGAATATTCCGGTGGACAGAAGCATCTTGCTTATTTTATTAAACAATGCGAACTTTATATTACTAGTTATAGAAGGCCAGAGGCCGAAACACACGCAAATCGAATGTTACTAGAATTTATAAAAGCTAAAATCACTGGTAACGCTCGTGACGTGTTAATTAGTTTAGAAAACCATACATGGGAAAATATAAAATTTGCTTTAAAAAATCAGTTTTCAGACCCCCGTTCAGAAAATCTTTTATTTAATGATTTAAATACTAGCTTTATGACTAAATCACAAACTATTCAGGAATATTTCAATGTAATTAAAGAAAAGCTAAAGATTTTAATTGAACATGTAGATATACAAGACTTAGTAAACGATGTAAAAACGTACAAGAAAGAATTTTATCAACAAAATGCAGTTGCAGCATTTAAAGCGGGTGTAATAGAACCTTACTTCTCACATCTTAGATTAGTTAGTGTTAATACTCTTGATTCACTTATGTTGGAATGTAATAGGATAGATAACGAGATTATACAGTCGAATTTCATTAATAGCCTGAGAAACAAAAATAATACGAAAACAAATCATAACACACCTGTACAACATAGACAGACGTATACCCAAAAACCAATATTTCCAGCATTTCCCCAAATTTACAACAAACCACAACAAATCACACAACAAATGCAACCGTTTCCTTCTCGACCAATTTCTAACATAAGACCCGTTCAAAATTTTAATAGAAATATACAACACGTTCCAACTCAATTAAGTAGAGGAACGACACCCATGTCAATAAGCAACCAAACTCCCTTAAGAAATACGCGACAAATGCCCCAAAGAAACCACTTTATACCCCAATCTAGGCCCACGTTTCAACATCAAGAACTCTTTAACCAAGAGGACCTACCACTAGATCATTCTGACGAATACCCTTATGACGACCAACCCTCTGACGAAAATATAGAGCCACTAGAATTTCCTGAACCAACTGAAACTTTTACAAATTACAACACCAATCCAAATCGGGATTTTCACGAAACAGCCTCGAAAAACTAATCTATTTAGATATAAATAATATTGTTAATACCCCTAAATTACCATTTTTTGTCATACCAAGTCTAAATTTAAAAGTATTGATTGATTCCGGAGCGTCAGATAGTATCATAAATCCAGGACCGGCTTACGAGTTATTTAAAAAATTTATTTATAAGGAACCATTTTCAATGAAATCAGTTAACCAGATAACCCATGGTGAAGACAACGTAAGGTATCCTATCTTACAAGAATTTAATATTAATTACCAATTTCCGATGCGTGTCATGCAATGGCACCATCGATTTGACGCGCTTATAGGGTCAGCTCATCTTACAAAATTAAAGGGAAATATTGATTATAATAAACTAATTTTAACTCTAGGAAACAAAAAAATACCATTTTACCTTGAAATTAATCCACTGAATTTTACACCTTTCAAACAAATTTGTGAAAACTATGTATCAGTCCCTGTAAATATAGAAAAAGGCACAGTAGTTTTACCACGTATTGAAGAAACAAATATTTAATTCACGAGTCAATAGCCGAAGCAAAAGATGGATATTGTAGAGTGCCCATAATAAAGAAAAATCCAAATTCAAAATTTGTAGAAATACATTTTCAGGAACAAATAGATGTCGATCCATTACAAAATTACTCTGACGAACTACCTAAAATTTCAAAACATTTTGATGTAACAAAAGTTTTAAGAACAGATCATTTAAATACAGAAGAATATGAAAAACTTATTAATTTGTGTCGAAAGTATAATGATATTTTTTATCATGAAGACTCAGATCTCTCTTTCACCAATGCAATTAAACATAAAATAAGAACTAAAGACGATGAAGTTGTTCACACCAAATCATACCGGTACCCTTTTCATTTACGTGAAGAAGTCCAAAACCAAATTCAAAAACTCTTAGACAACAAAATAATTAGACCCTCAATATCACCCTACTCAAGTCCGATATGGATTGTCCCGAAGCGTCAAGACGCTTCTGGAAAAAAGAAATGGCGCTTAGTGATCGATTATCGTAAACTTAACGAGAAAACGATCGATGACAAGTACCCATTACCTCGTATCGAAGAAATTTTAGATAATTTGGGACGCTGCTCCTATTTCACGACTCTCGATCTAGCACAAGGATTCCATCAAATTGAAATGGATCCTGACAGTGTCGAAAAAACAGCATTCTCTGTAAATAATACCCATTATGAATGGATCCGAATGCCGTTCGGGTTAAAGGGGGCTCCTAGTACCTTTTCACGCCTAATGGATAATGTATTAAGACCATATTTATACAAGTTTTGTTTCGTATATATGGACGATATTGTTATCTTCTCGAAATCCCTTCAGGAACACCTTTGTCACGTGAAAAATATATTTGATAAGTTAAAAGAGTGTAATCTAAAAATTCAGTTAGATAAGTCAGAATTTTTGCGTAAAGAGGTCGAATTTCTAGGCCATCTAGTCACTGTCCGTGGGATCAAACCGAACCCATCAAAAATAACTGCCATTCAGAATTATCCAATACCAAAGACAAGTAAAGAAATAAGAGCATTTTTAGGATTAACAGGCTATTATAGACGCTTTATTCCAAATTACGCTAAAGTAGTATTCCCCATCAATAAATATTTAAAAAAGGATACCAAGATAAATATTCACGACCCGGAATACGTTGACGCATTTCAAAAAATAAAAGAATTAATTACAAATTCTCCTGTCCTGACCTACCCCGATTTTTCTAAACAATTTCATTTAACCACTGACGCAAGCAATATAGCTATAGGTGGAGTATTGTCACAAAATAATAAACCAATTGCGTTTTACTCAAGAACACTAAATTCAGCCGAGAGAAATTATTCGACCATTGAAAAAGAGTTATTATCCATAGTAGAAAATACAAAACATTTTAGACCATATCTCTTTGGACAAAAATTTGTTATAGAAACTGACCACAAACCGCTTGTTTGGTTATTTTCAATTAAGGAACCAAACTCACGGCTAGTTAAATGGCGACTAAGATTAGAGGAATTTAATTACGAGATAAAATACAAGAAAGGCAAAGATAACGTAGTGGCTGATGCCTTATCGCGAATCGAAATTAACGCGATCGAAGACGACTTTGACCTGGAATCAATAATTAATAACGTAGACCCTGACGAAGACAGAGAAAGAGAAATAATTAACGAACTAGAAAACGACGCAAACAATGCCTCTACTAGCACGACTAATAACCTACCTGAAAGCAATGACTCACAGACACAACACTCGTCTGCAGAAAATCCAATTTTCAAAATACCTATATCAGAAAATCCAGTCAATTATTTTTCCAGACGAATAATTTTAGATTACGGACCAAAATATGACACACGCAAATTAAAAATATTCAAGTTTGAAACAATACATGTAAAAGTTCAACTCAATTACGAATTAAGACAAATAAATGACTTCTTGAAACAATTTATTGATCCAAAATTGACTTACGGAATTTTCTGTAAACATGATAGACTATTCAAATATTTCACTGCTGTTTCTTCAACATTATTTAATAGTTCTGTTAAAATAATAAAATCTAACGAATTTTTACAAGACGTTGAAAAACCAGAAACTCAACAACAAATTATAGACGAATATCACACACGAAACCACAATGGCATTAACGAGACTTATCAACATTTAAAACAAAAATTTTTTTGGCCTAATATGAAAAATTATATAAACGCTTTTATTAATAAATGCTCAATTTGCCTTCAGACCAAATACGAAAGAAATCCGTACAAACCACCATTTTCAGGTCCCCTTCTAGCTAAACGCCCTTTTGAAGTTATACACATTGACACCTTTAGTTTCGATAATTGCAAATTCCTAACCATCATAGATTTATTCTCCAAATATGCGCAAGCATATTATATAACTGATGGATCCGCAATTACAGTGTTAAATAAACTTCGACACTACTTTTCCCATCATAATCATCCCCTAAAAAATAGTAGCTGACGCTGGCAAAGAATTTTCGAATACTACCCTTAAAGAATACTGTAATTTATTTAATATTAATCTTCACATAACAACCCCCCAAAATCCTAACTCAAATTCACCAGTAGAGCGACTGCACTCAACTCTTGTAGAAAAATTGCGAATTCTTAAATTACAAAACCCACAAGAGAGGCCTGCAACCCTAATGATAACAGCAACCCTTATTTACAACCAGTCTATTCATTCGACAACTGGGTATTCACCTTTTACATTACTATACGGCCCCTACGACGACTTACCAACAGTCACACCTGAAACTACCCTTTACGAAGAATACAATAACAATAGGCTCAAAGAAATAATGCCTTTCTTCGACAGTGTATATCAGAAACAAAAAGTAAGTGGAGACAAAAGAATTTCTAAAGCAAATGCGGACAGACAAACGACACCAGATTTACAAGAAACGACACAACTAGCTATTAGAGTACCAAAAGTAAGAAAAACAAATCCTCTTTATAAATTACGATCACATCCTAAACAAAAAGAAAACATTGTTACATTTTCTAAACCAAAAGCAAAAGCTCACGTTTCTAACATAAAAAGAGTAAGAAAGACTTTTTCGTTACAGGACAAAACTACTACTACTACAAACAACGATGACCCTCAACCTGGTCCATCCACTTCAAATAACACCGATAAAAACTAACGGATATTTTAAAGAGTATTTAGGCATAGCAAAAATACTCAAACATTATCATAAATTTTATTTTAATTTTAATATTACCGATATAGAAATTAATTATAACATATTATTAAAAAATTCTAAATTTTTAAACACTGGACAAATGTCTGCAAGTAACGAACGATATTTACTAATTTTAGATGACCATTTGTCACGATTAAGTAATGAACTACAAAAACTATCAATGCACAGAACTAAACGCGGATTAATAAACGGAGCAGGCTCTTTAATTAAAATGATAACAGGAAATCTCGACCAAGAAGACTTGAAAGAAATCAATAAAAATTTAGATAACCTTTTCCAAAATCAAGAAGATATAATTACCCAAATTGATAATTTAAATTCATTTGCTAATATAATCACACAAAGGTACGTAAAGGACCAAAAAATTATTAATCAAAATCTAGATACTTTTTCCTCTTTAGATAGCGAAAGAGAATTGTCGAGTAAAATTCATTTCCAAATTCACGTAGCTGTTAAATTACTCCATAATATAGAGATAATTCAAAGAACTATTTCCTTAAGTTTTAACGAAATTACTAATATAGAGCTCTTTACCACTAGTGATCTGTTAAATATTATTGATCACTTAAAGTTAAGTCATGACAGAAATGAATTGATCGACTTTGACAAAAATCATGTTTTTAAGGTTGTAGAATTTACCAAATTTCATATATTATCGGTTAAGGATACGATTGTATGCCTTTTAAAAGTTCCTATCCTACATCCCAATCCTGGTTCTTATTTTCGTGTTTATCCTATACCACAAAATTATATTCTCCTGGTACCACCCAGCTCATACTATTTAGAAACACCCTCTTCAAACTTATGGACCCAAGAGAAGTGCCACTCTATAGAAGACGTGGTTATATGCAATAATCGCCCACGAGAAGAACATTGTCAGCTTGACACCTTACAAAATTGCACTTCTGCCAAAGTAATGAACCCCTACGAAATATCAACTCAGCTGCAGAATGGTCAGATCTTAATATCCACTAGCTCAGCAACCACTATTGTCGAAAATTGCGAAACATCGTTAGAACGAAAAATCTTCCAGGGAAACGGTCTAGTAACATCCCTCAATTCCTGCAAAGTCAAGATCAATGAGGAAATGTATGAAGACGTTGCTACCAATTTGACGCTACAACCCATAGAAGTCGAAGAATTGCAACCGACACCTCAACATCATATCCATTTTAAGCCAATTCATCTAAAAGAAAACAAAAGGATAAAAGAAGCATTGTCTCAAATACAACAGCATCCATTTCATCTCCGACCGTCCATGCAGTATTCTCACTTAGGCATTACCATTGGTATATCCATCGCTGTTACCATTGTACTTCTGTTTCTTTTAAGAAGAAAAATTCGAAGCATCCTATACAAGTCCAACAGGCAAACGCAAATAGAAGAAGTGTCCAAACACGAGGACGTGTTAAAGATTTAAGGGTGGAGGAGTTACATCCCTGTATATTCTCAACATCATACAAAATACGACGAATCCTGAAACCATGCATCATCAGTTTAGTGACCTGTGTAAGAATGCTGATGCAGACGTTTGCATTTATGTTAGTTCTGTAGAACATTATTTCATTCAATCGCTGTAACTCTAGTTGTTCACATGTTGTTTTGAATCACATATTTTATAATACATTTTAAGACTGAAATAATTGTACCACTTAAATAAATAAATTACTTTTTTCGGACAATCGCTACGAAAAAACCTAATTATATATATATATATATATATATATATATATATATATATATATATATATATATATATATATATATATATATATATATATAAATTTTAACGGGCCTTAATTTTGGGTTCTAGGGACGCAAATTGGTGCTCGTCTGAGGAAGCTTTTTCAAAAGCTTGTCATCGTGACTTCTCTGTTATCGAATTTTTCCCAATGAAAATTCGCTAATATAGCGTTTTTAAACAGTGTTTTCATATATTTTCTAGGAAAAACTAATCGATAAGAGCTGATTAACAAACTCGTCCTTGATTTTCTTCCAAGTCAGATTTTTCCCAAGTTTAAGTAAAATCAGCTTGGTGTCTTTTAGGTTGGCGCTCGAATATAAACATAGAAAACATTATATGGACCTCGGTTTTGGATTGCTGGACTAAAATTCGCGATCAGATACAGAATTTTTTCTCAGTCTTACCATCGCTAGTTCTTTAAGAGCACATTTTTCTTGATGAAAATTCGCTAAGATACACATGACCCCGAGCTGTAGGTCCATTTAAACTGCGTAGTTCCCCACTCCAGGCCAGAGCGCTTGTTGTTAATTTCGTGGGATCTGTGCATATTAGTATTTACAGTCTTTGGTTAACTTCAAACTTCAATGTCACTTTAAATATACAATGGGTTGAATTAGTTTTAGGGGAAATGAATAAGCAGAAATTACTGCAGAGTTATAACAATCTTGCTGCAGTAGCTATGTAAGCAACTAAACAATAGACCTCAGCACTTGCATTCTCGACTTTCCAGACTATTCACAACTCTTGAACAGCTCCATGTGGTGCAGACCAATTTATGTGACACTTATGTTGATAAGTTTTGTCTACATATTACAGACTGCTTCACTTCTGCAATTTGTAATTCTGATTTGCTAATCCCCTGTTCAACAAGACTGCATAAAATGAAAGGAACTTCACTAATTCAGGGATGCGAATCATGGTTTCCGATGTTGGATAATGGTAATCCTAAAAACGCCAACACCATACGTTGAGTAGATTGATAAGCAAACAAACAACAAGTTTTATATATTTAATCAAAAACGAATTTCAAGTCGAGTGATTGTATAATAATTATATTATTTTCAAAATTATCAAATCTGATTTTGACTTGTTTTCAAAGCAAACATATCATGCGTTAAAAACACTTGAAAAGTAGCTGCTTTTCAAAGATTTTGATTAACAATATGGCATCAATCACAAAAAAATTGAATAACGTCGAAGAGCAAATTTTTGAAATCTTTAAATTTCTATATTTCTTACACCCACATTTGTAGAAACTGAGTTGCCGTAAAAAACTGTTTTGTTTCATGTTACTTTGGATGCCATCATTATATTTGAACATTGTGAGATAAGTGCCTCGGTGGTTCAGAGGTAAGAACGTGTGCCTCTGAACCGAAGGGTACCGGGTTCGATCCCAGGGTTCTCCTTTAACTTTTTATGTACTGTAATATTAACATCAACCGAGCTTCTGGCATTGTATTTGAGCAAATGGAATGTCTGCACGTTCCGCTCTTCAGAAGGGCGTAAAGCCGTCAGTCCTGTGTTCGTGCGATGTTAGGCTCGTTAAATATCCATACCCTCCTTACAGAAAGACAGGGGTTCAGCAAAATTTCCGAGATGGTGAGGTGAAACTGCTCCCTGACGTTTGTGATTGGCCATAGTCGCGGAAATAGGCCGACCGTACAGAAACAAAACACAAACACACAACATTGTGAGATGTTTGTCCAGTTCTTTGACTACCTTTCTGAAAAAATCGACCATCTGATTTCTGAATATCCTTCCTCCGAGGTCACCATTCTTGGTGACTTCAATGTCCATAATAAGGAATGGCTAGGATCTTCCAAAACCGATCCACAAGGGAGAGCAGCGGAGGCCTTTGCAGTCAGCAATTCTTTAGCCAATATGGTTCAGCAACCTACTTACTTTCCTCGTATCCCAACACACAGCTCAAATCCCTTGGATCTCCTTCTTACTACAAAAGCTGAATGCTACAAGATATTAGTCACCGCCCCCCTTGGTCGTTCAGACCACAGCATGGTCACTGCTACCTGCACAATGCAACCCGAGGTCACACAATCATCACACCCACGTATAGTTTGGCACTACAACTCCGCAAACTGGGACGAAATGCCGGATTACTTTTCCTCATTTCCATGGGCGTCTGTCTGCTTCTCTCATCCTGACCCCTCTGATATCTCACAAAACGTCACCGAAATTATTCAAGCTGGCATGGAATTATTTATTCCACGTACACAGAAAACCCCTTCAGCCACTCAAAAGCCCTGGTTCTCTATATCCTGCGACAAGGCCAGACTTGAAAAGGTCAAAGCTCACAAAACGCTTCTACACAATCCCAGTCAAGAAAACCGTCAAGCATTTAACGACGCACGAAACCGCTATGTCCGCATTCCTTCTGACGCAAAAAACTCGTTTAATGACCACATCAAAAACAAAGTCCTCTTAAGCTCCAACGGCAGCAAACCCTTCTGGACTCTTGGTAAATCTATTGGGAATAATTTCTGCAAGAGCACGTTCCCACCTCTTGTCTCAGGGGACGAAATTGTTTCTACCGCCCTGGGCAAGGCTGAACTTTTTGCCTCGTTATTTTACGCCAATTCTACTCTCAACCCACCTCCAAATGTTTAAAACTAAAAAGGTACGAAAGATGCTCTCTTCTCTTAATACCAAGAAAGCCTCTGGCCTTGACGATATCCCAGCAATTGTTCTCAAAAAATGCGCACCAGAACTTGCTCCTGTCCTGACATCTTACAATAGAGGCATATTCCCTAGTAACTGGAAAACTGCTCGAGTACAACCCGTCCCCAAGAAAGGATCCAAAGCGCTTCCTAGCAACTACAGGCCTATTTCCCTCCTTTCAGTGGTCTCTAAAGTGATGGAAAAGTATATAAACACCGAATTACTAAAATTTCTCGAAAAACACAGTCTAATTCACGATAGGCAATATGGATTCCGTCAGCGCAGATCAACTGCCGACCTCCTTTCCTGTGTCACCCATTCTTGGTACAAGTCTATGGAACTACACGGTGAATCCCAGATTGTCGCTCTAGATATATCCAAAGCATTCGACCAGGTCTGGCACGCAGCGTTGCTTAATAAACTCCGGGCCTATGGCCCACCACCAAAACTCTGTACCTGGACAGCAAATTTCCTCTCCAACCGGAGCATTTCTGTTGTCGTGGATGGCCATTCCTCTAAACTATATCCAATTAATGCAGGAGTTCCTCAAGGTTTAGCTTTAGCCCCTACTTTGTTTCTTTTCCACATCAATGACCTCCTCTCTAGCACATCCAACCCAATTCACAGTTATGCGGACGACAGCACCCTCCACTCAAATATACAATATCCTAAGCCTGTTTCTTTAGCCCAACTAGATGAGGATCGCATACTCATGGAGGATTCTGTCTCCGTGGATCTCCAAAGAATATTAGACTGGGGAAGTAGAAATCTTGTACAATTCAACCCCACCAAAACTCAGTCCTGCTGTCTTACCCATAAGAGATACACCAGCACTAGACCCATCACAATGAACAACCAAGTTATCCAAAGTAACGAGTCCTTTTAACTTGTTGGCATTTCTGTGGATCGAGGTCTCAATCGGCACCAACATGTCACTTTAATTGCAGAATCGGCTGCTAAGAAATTAGGCTTCCTCTTCCGGGCTCGCAAATACTTTTCACCAGCTAATCTCTATACCTTATATACTTCACAATTAAGGCCAAACCTCGAATACTGCTCACATATCTGGGGTGCCGCTGCCGCTTCTACACTCGCTATCCTGGACTTCATTCAGAAGAGAGCTATACGTCTCATCGGTGACCCTATACTCACCCAAAGGCTGCCATCCCTTGCCCATCGACGTGCCGTTGGTGACCTCTCTCTCTCTTTTATAGATATCTGCACGGGCAGTGCTCAGAGGAGCTTTCTTCCATAGTTCCTCCACCTGCTGCCCCCAACAGATCTACCAGGGGAATAGAGCGAATGCATCCTTTTACTGTCCAGGTCACCAGACATAGAACATCTTGTTATGCCCGCTCTTTTGTCCCGAGGACTTCCACGTTATGGAATTCTTTGCCGGCACATGTTTTTCCTTCTCCTCCGAACCTCTAAGCCTCCAAGTCCAGAATTAACAAGTTGCCCCTTTCCTCCTTGTTGACACCCACGGTACGATAGTAGTTAGACAGTAAGCCCTCGTGGTGTGTTGTCGAAATTTAAAAAAAAAAATGTACGACAGGGTTGCTATTTCGGTGCGGAACCACGTAGTATGTTGTCACGACAGCTCCAAACAACACAAAACGGTATAAAATAGGGACTGTGTACAACCAGCTAACAATTTTATCAATTGTCTGCCCTGGCCTGTGTCTTCATCCCTAATATAGGCACAATGTATGTAAGGCTAGATGCATTTACCTTAATAGAACCGCATAAGGACCGACACAGGGCAGGGGCATGTAAGGGAACCCAAAATATTGTGACTTAACGCAACTTACTACTATACTAAGTTGCACCCCTGAGAAATTATAGGCCTTTAAAGTGGGGTTTCTAATTTCGAAAAAAATCAATATCTCAGTTGTGCTTGAACCGAGGATAACTAAATTTGGTACACGTTTTGAATGTACCAAGGGAAATGATCTGCAGTGCTTCAATCAAAGCATTTTAAAAGGTTGACAAGTGATGATTCACCCTTAAAATGTCACAGAATTTTTCAACCTACTGGCGAATTTAAAAAATTATTACATCACTTTATGGGTAATTTAATTCTAAGACTTTTATTACTCTTATTAGTTTTTAAAAAACTTTGTCGTTTTCAACAAAATTCCGAATAACTAAATACACGTATTAGAGCTGTTCTTTAAAATCATCGTAAATTCAAACGTCGGCTATGAAATTTAACGTCAGACTTGACAATCAGGAAAATAAGTCATTTTATTTTAGTAATAATTGCTGAGCGTGGTGAAAATGGCTGGGAAGTTTTCATTTAGCGAAAAAGTTGACATGCTATTAGTGTTAGGTTTCTGTGAAGGAAACTACAGAAGAAGTGTTGAAGAATATCCGAGAAGATCTCCTAATCGTGTAATCCCCCATAGAGAAACTTTTGCCAATGTTGAAAGACGGGCTCGACAAACAGGGAAGTTTTTCAGTCACTCGAGAACGTGCAACTGCGACCAGGGCACAAGACGAAGAATACATTTTGAATACAATTTACCCACATATTAGGACTAACAATCTCGACAAACTGGTACCTCGCAAACGTCTGTTCACCGACTAATAAGACGTAATCTACTGCACCCATATCATATCCAAAATGCGCAAGACTTGTTACCGGAAGATTTGGTTAAACGACTGAGTTTCTGTCAGTTCATTTTCCATCAAGAAATTAATTTTCAAAAGAAAATTCTTTTTACTGACGAGGCTTGTTTCACCTGCAGAGGTATTATAAATGTACATAACCATCATGAATATTCTGACGTAAACCCTCATTTAGTAACTCCGCGACATTTTGAACGCGAGTTTAAAATAAATGTTTGGATCGGTATTATTAATCGATATTTAATTGATGCACTTATTTGACCGAATCGATTAAATATCGAAACTTATTTATAATTTGTCTATAACAATCTACCGGATCTACTCGACAAGGTGCCTCTACAACTTAGACTGAAATATTGGTGTATGCACGATGGAGCACCGCCTCATTTTCGTATTGCTGTTAGAGACTATTTAAGCCACCAGTATCCATAAAATGGATTGGTAGAGGAAATAATTGCCCACAAGTTTGGCCTCTACGATCGCCAGACCTCAACAAATGTGACTACTTTCTTTGGAGAATGTTAAAATCATTCGTGTATTCCTCGCCAATTGCGTGTCAAGCCAAATTGTGGAAACGCATTACACATAAAAAAAAAACACTTATTAGAAATATTCAACAGTTGTTGGATAGAGTAAACTTCAATTTTCGGTGAAGAATAAACTTATGCCTGAGAGAGAATGATGATCATTTTGAACAATTTCTGTAATTTAGCGGTGCAAATGTTATGTTCTTTATATTGTTTAAGTTCTTTGTTTTTCTATTAAGTTATTCTTATTACAACTTTTTTCCTGGTTGGAAAGCCTGACGTTACACTTAATAGCCAACGTTTGAATTTCCGATAATTTTAAATAACACAGCTCTAATAAGTGTATTTAGTTATTCGGAATTTTTTTGAAAACGACAAAGTCTTTAGAAAATCAATAGGAGTAATAAAAGTTTTGAAATTAAATTTCCCATAAAAAAATAATATTTTTTTAAATCCTCCAATAGATTAAAAAATTCTGTCACATTTTAAGGGCAAATTATCCCTTACTACCCCTGTAAAATGCCTCAATTGGATTTTTATTACTGTAGATTATTGACCCTGGTATACTAAAACGTGTACTAAATTTAGTTCTTCTAAGTTCAAGCATAACTAAGATATTGATTTTTTTAGAAATTAGAAACCCCAATTTGAAGGCCTATAGCTTCTCAGGGGTGCAACTTAGTAAGTACACTTGGAGAACACCCAAATCACTACAACACATATTTCAGAGACCTTACGATCGTTTCGTTGACAATGTCAACATCTTCAGAGGAAGAAAATTCCGGAATTTATGAGATTAGTTGCAAAGATTGCTATCTTAAATACGTGGGCCAAACTAGGAGAAACATAGCCACCAGATTTCGTGAACATCTCGCACAGTTACGATATAGTACGGTGGACAAATCATGTGTGGCACAACATATATGGGATAATAACCACCACATTGACAAAAAAAATTTGAAACTTGTCAAAAATGTTATAGACATTAAACTATGCTTGTTTCATTAGAAAGTATTTTTATATTAAGGTATATTAAGAACAAAACTTCATTAAATCGTGCGGCACCTGTAATTTCAAGCCATTTATTTTCTCTTTGCATTTGACCGCTTCAATACTCCTAATTTGTCTGGTAGAATAATAAATTATTATCAATAACTCGACCGGTTTATACATATACTAATCTCTATGTTTGTCTCGACTTAAAGAGCTGGTCGGTTTGTTGTTATCAATGTAGTCAATATTAATACTTTCACGTAGAATTAAAATCAATATATATATAGTTTTTATGTAGTATTTTAGTTAAATTGTTTATCCTTTGTTAGAGTTAACATGGTGAGACAGACACCTGGGTTTTAGTTTACTATTTTTAAAAAAGATGAGTTGAGTTGATGTTGCTTATCTCACCAGATGTTCTTATCGGCATGAACCAATATCCACATAGTAAATTTCTAGATCGAAAGGAAACGTCCTGATTCTTTAAATAACTCTGGTCCTTTTAAACCTGTATTAGATAAGGGTCATAAATTTGTCGACCAGAAGATTAAAGCAGGTCTCAGACCTAGTAGTTTCACTGCGCAATAAACAAACGATCGTTCTTGGACGACAATTTTACTTCGGACTAGTTCGTTTACCTTGACACGATATAAATATACGGGATCTAGTTTTAGTGAAATTTCTTACAAAAATTTCACTAATGAGGAGATCTCGACTTTTGAATTTTAAAAAAATTCCATCAAATTAGCACTAATTAGGCCCCCTAGAACACATATCCGGGGTCGGTTATATATATATATATATATATATATATATATATATATATATATATATATATATATATATATATATATATATATATATATATATATATATATATATATATATATATATATATATATATATATATATATATATATATATATATATATGTATCACACCGATACCTCAAAAAATAAAGGGCGGATTTTCAGCAAATTTGGTGAGTACGTTCCTTTTGCAAATGACTTGGATAAGTTCGTTAACCAGGAAAAACTGCTCAGTTGAAATAGATTAAACAATGTTTTCTTTTAATTACACCGACGGATGCCCCCTATCAGTGTCAGTTCTGAGCCAGCCATAAATGTATGGAACTTAGACCACGAAATTATAATGCATGTTTGTAAGAAAATAAATTCGGGACTCAGCAAGTGCGTTATGGTAGCGAGTTTTTATTGAATGCCTCCAATTTGAATAGCTCAATTTGCTGTTAACCTATAAGGTTCGTTCGCCAGGAAACTAGTTTTTTCGGGAACATTTTAAGTTTATTTTCGAATTTTTTTTTACATTTTCAAACAATAAAGTTATTTTGATGAAATATAGTACATTATTTTTACTATATATGTTATACTGGTAACCAAATTTGATGTCTGTTTTCTTTAAAAAAAACACATATTTGCTATTTAAAACATTTTTATGAAAATTCACTATCATAACGCCCCTGCCGCGTCCAGGCTTTTTTTATGTTAGAATTTTCTTCCTCTGAAGATGTTGACATTGTCAACGAAACGATCGTAAGGTCTCTGAAATGTGTGTTATGGTGATTTGGGTGTTATCCAAGTGTACTTATTAGTGCTCATCACCGGTTCCAGTTTTCACATGGTGCAACTTAGTATAGAGGTAGGTTGCGTTAGATCACAATATTTCGGGTTCCCCTACATGCCCCTGCTCTCTGTCGGTTCTTATGCGAAACACTCTGCATAAAATAAATTTTATAACATTATGTGTTACTTGGAGCTGTTGTGACATATAAATATCAGTCCATTCTGCAATCTTTTCGATACTATGTATATGTATGAACAAAGAAACAGCAAAAGCGAACACGTAAGCTCACATAATCAAAGAAAATCGATACCGTATCAAAGAGAGCAGACAATTAAATGAAATAATAAGGTTGCTATTCGAATCACGTTTTATCCACCTAGTAAATTTCTTTTCATAGAGTACGAAATTGTTAACCTTTTAACTTGCTCGGAAATATAGGGATGCTTTTAGTATAAAACCGATGCTTTTGCTGAATTTAACCATTCACAGACCGAAACGAATAAAATTGAATTACCATTGTCTAATTTGTGGCGCCTTGTTTTAGTAGCTTGAGCAACCAGTATAAACGTGTGTATAATGCGAGATCACATAAAAGGCTTCGCAGCGTTCGAATGTCATTGCTGGAGGTATATTTAACCAAATGTGATTCGAAATACAGGGTATCTAAGGAGGAAAGCAACCTTCTACTAATAAATACAAATGTAGTTGGTGCTCATTCGTTGATTGTTGTTGCCCTTACTTGGTGAAACTGGTTCATACTACATACAGACAGAGTTTAAGGAGCGGAGGATATTTTAAGGAATAAACTCGTCGAACTAGGCGAATGTAGACATAGGTAACGGTATAATTATAACTTTTAATAAACTCACATATATGCAAATTGCTAGAGAAGATGGTCAACCGAAGACTGTTATGGTTTCTAGATCATCACGGACATCTTAACCGGCACCAATCGGGGTTCCTACCGAATCGCAGTACCCTAGACAATCTCCCCTGTCTCCAGTCAGAAGTACTTGATGCTTTCGCTCACCGTCAAAAAGTAGTAGCTGTTTTCTTCGACATGGAACACGCTTTTGACACCGTCTGGAGAAAGGGCATTTTACAAAAATTATCAAGGTGGGGGAGTTAGCGGCAATACACTCATATTTATTAGTAACTTCCTTACTGACCGAAATTTTAGAGTAAAAGTAAACAATACCCTATCAGACACATACAACTTACAAAATGGTGTCCCCCAAGGCTCAGTCCTCATCCCAACACGGTTTAACGTCGCAATCAACGACATACTGGACACCATTCGAAGCCCGGTCAGGGCAAACTTATATTCAGATGACTTAGTTATTTACTGCAGAGGGAAAAATGTCATATCGACCTGCAAACTTATCCAAAATGCCATCCGAAAATTGGAAGTGTGGTCCGATCATAGCGGCGTCAATTTCTCCTCCACCAAAACCAAATTTATGATATTCTCAAAAAAATGCGACAATTCTGTCACATGTGCCCCCAAAATCAGAGGAATGTCGTTGGAAGAAGTCAAGGCACATAAATTTTTGGGCATAACGTTTGATTCTAAACTAAGTTGGAAGATTCATGTCAACCAACTCAAAGCTGACTGTATAAAGGCGCTTGGCCTTTTGAGAGCTCTAGCACATCAGAACTGGGGTGCCCATGAGACAGGGCTGCTCTCCATTTTTAGGTCCTTAATTAGATCAAAAATTGAATACTGCCAAATTATCTATGCAACGGCAACAAAATCAGCTCTGAAACCTCTGGATGTGATTGTAAATCATGCCTTAAGGATAATAACAGGAGCGTTCCGAACAAGCCCTACAGACAGCCTCTATCGAGAATGTGGAGAAAGACCCCTCTGGCTGCGAAGAGAAGCAGCGCTACTACAATATTCGGCGAAAATTTCGGCAGACTCAAAAAACCCAGTTTACCATCTAGTATCTCAGTCGGATACCAACAGATCTCAGAATAACTCCCTTGTGCCACTATCGATTGTTCAACATATCAGAGGATATCGCCAAACACTCAATTTCAGCGAAACATCACCGCTGCGAAATGGACAAATACCGCCATGGATTATTAGATTACCAGATACAGACACCAGTCTCACAACTTGTAACATAAACTCCTTGCCTACCGACAGTGTGATGAATAGACTATTTCAGGATACTATATCACAATATAAATTTGACCTGATCATGTATACTGACGGATCAAAGAGCACACGGGGTGTAGGAAGCGGTGTTATATCTCCCCTCAAAACAGAGGCGTATCACCTATCATCCGAGTGTAGCAGTTACACAGCAGAGTTATTTGCCATAAAGAGGGCAGTCCACACATTCATCGACTTCCCATACAAAAATGCTTTAGTGTGCACAGACTCTTTAACCTCTATTAATTCACTTGCATCGCTTTATGCAAGAAACCCTATAGTAATTCAAATACAAGAAAGCGTCCACGATCTTTATCATGCTGGCAAGTCAATCACACTGATCTGGACGCCTTCCCACAGAGGCATTTTAGGCAATGAAAATGCTGACGAATGCTCACGGAATGCGATACTAGAAAAGACAATAATACTCATACAAACCCATTCAGACCTTATTGCCAATATTAAAGGAAGTTCTAAAGCCAAATGGCAAACCTACTGGTCATCCCTTGACAACAAACTTTTGCAAGATCGAAACATCAGTGACCCTAAAGACGCTCCAAAGTCTAACACGCAGGAAAGAAGTCGCTATCAGAAGAACTCGTATTGGCCATTGTAAGTTCACCCATGGATACCTACTTATCCAGCAACAACAACCTCAATGTGAAATATGTGACAGAGTGATTACTGTTAACCATGTGCTTCAAGAATCTCCACTATATATCAATCCAAGACTCGAACACCTAAATGGAAAAACACTAGCCCAAATTCTTGACTTGAGTGAGCCAAATGTGACTAATTTACTCTGTCTTTTAAGACAATCCTCACTATTTGATAGCATTTGATTACAGATACTTTAATTAGCGAAACAAAATGTACCGATAGTGTCAATGACCTTAGATGTTAAGACACTTTAAACTTCCAAATAAAAAAAATAAACTCACAAAACTCAACAATATTACTACTAGCAATCTGAATGGATTTTAACTCGGACTGTTTACATCGTGAATCTTAATTGAACAGTGTTATTATGTTTACATAATTAAATCACAAGTGTCGCGTCTTTACATCTTAAGCAATCTAAATTGACTGTCTAAAAGTGACTTCCTTCATGTTTACCAACAAATACTACTTAAAGTGTTTTAATTAGTTTACAACCTTCCTAAATTGCAGACTTCAGCAGTCCTGCGTTCTTTGCACGCTGCAACTTTACCTTGTTTATTATTTACATAACAATGTGATTGTTTCAATGCCAATGTTATCGATACAGTTTTGACCTACAATTTTATGCAATATTTACATTACTTAATGTAGAAAATTATCCTAAACTAATTTCACTTATTATTTTAGTGTTTTTAACAATTATGTTTCTACGCCTATTACGACCCTTCTGCAAACCTTTATTGTTCTCTGAACAGACTTGAAGACTACTTCTCTGGTTTCACTGTTCGGTTTCGTTTCTGTAGGTGAAGGACGTAGCCAGCGCGTAAGATAACTGGAGCAAGAGGCACTTATGAATTATATATGTTCTCGGATGTTCTTCAACGTTTCGTGCTCATTAATAGGATTTTTTTCTACGAAAATTCGTTCAGATCTCGAATAGGACTTAAAAAGGGAGGATCTTAAGGTGCCATTTTTTAAAAACAATGAACAGATCTCTATATGAGTTTTTATAGGTTAATCGAATTCACACATTAACTGGTGCAATAGTTTGGAAAAAATTGTCGCTCCTCTGGGTATTTGCACCCTAAAAATATCAGAAAAGGTGTATATACCCGTATAGCATTAATTTATTTTTGTATCATCATAATAATTTATAGAAGGGTAGCCAAGCTTACCGTTTTAATAATGTGAGTTATATTTTCCCCTACTGCTGTAACTCAAGATAGCAAAATAAGAGCTAAACTAAGTGGGATGTAAGACACGCTTTCTACACGTGTCGTCAGTTCGTTGAGCAACCAAGTAGTATGTTGTCACGGCAGTTCCAAATCGCACGGAATGTTATAAAATAGATACTGTATACAACCAAATAACAATTTAGTAAATTTTCAGCACTGGCCCATTTCCTCCCCATAACAGGGAAAAACTATGTAAGGCTAGCTGTATTCTCACCACAACTAGAACCGTAGACCGGTTTCGCTCTAGTTAGAGCTCCTTAGTACGGCATATTAATTGCAGCAAAAATACACCTATAAAGTAATACTGCTCTGGTAGCCAGTCTTGCAAAAATAAGCGAGCTGTAAGACACACTTTTTACACGTGTCGCCGTACTGAGGGGCTCTGATTAGAGCGCAACCGGTCTACGGTTCTAATTGTGGTGAGAATACATCTAACATTACATATTATATCCCTATCATTGGGAACAAATGGGCCAGGGCTGACAATTTACTAAATTGTCAGTTGGTTGTATACAGTCTCTATTTTATAACATTCAGTGCTATTTGAAACTGCGGTGACAACATACTAATTCGTTCCGCAACGAGGTGGCGACACGTGCAAAAAGCGTGTCTTACATCGCATTTAGTTTTGCAAGGTTGGCTACCATAGCCGTATTACTTTATAGGTGTATTTTCGATGCAATTAGTATGCCGTACTGAGGAGCTCTAATTAGAGCGAAACCGGTCTTCGGTTCTAATTGTGGTGAGAATGCATCTAGCCCTACTTAAAATAAGAGCTAGTTTTTATTTCGTAACCTGAAAGGTACATGTCGACACTAAAAAATTTGTCATTATATGCAATACATTTTGCTAATCACATATATTATTTTGGTATTTTAACCTCCGTTGACCTCCTGTGCGACTAATTAATTGTTTTTTCTTCAAATGCTTTTTTTGGAGTAGAGTGGCAAATGCTTACACTTGCTTTTATACTCTACATATGAGAAACTTGCGTGTCAGGTTTGGTTTATATACAGGCGTCCTGCGAACTTGGACTGGTAGCCGTAGATCAGGAACTAATTTGATTTCAAATCTGAAAAATTCTAGACATGTGTTTTCTATAATTATCTGTTCAAACAAATCAGTTATAGCTGCAGATTGTTTCCGGTTATACCGGAAGTTAACACCAACTTCCTTATTTTAAATAGAACACCCTATATATTATTCCATTTTTAGATTTCCTGTCAAATTTTATGACCTTACGTGTTATAGTTGGTACTTGTCTCTAACAGTTTCTAAAGTAGGGCGACCTGAAGACTAAGATTGAAATCTAAAGAGGTTTAAGAAAACGGTATTACTGCAATTTTCTTATATCTCAATGCTCAAATATTGCTCGGTCTTAGGCAGTTGACAGTTTTTGAGAAAATTATACAGGTGCTCCTGCGTTTGATTCTCGACGGAAATGTATTAGATTAGTTTATACTATCTTTGCGTCTTAACAAAAATATTTCATTATTTTGCGAATTTGAGTAGTTTTTTTGGATTTTATCTTAGATTTCACACTATAAAATAAATTATGTGTAAGAAAATGCACAATACTTGTGGAACATTAGATATTTTGTAAAAAAATCCACAAAATATGCAAAAAAACTTTATAATGGAAAACAAATCATCTATTTTCAGTATTATGTGTCAGGACAGTCACTCATGTAGCCCTAATGCTTCTCAACTTTAATTTTAGTTAAGTTGTCGGCAAGAGAATGAAATATTTTGTAACTGAATGTTGTTCTGTTTGTAGGCTTCTGTTGAAGTGTCAAGTTGATGAAATATATAAAGCATGGTATAACTAATAACTTTTATTTATAAGGAGATCCCGACTTTTGAATTTTGTAAAAAATTCATCCAATCAGCGCGAACTAGACGCCTAGAAGTCATATCCAGGGTCAATTTCAATTTTTTTATGTTACACTCCAAAAATGATGTACCGATGTTTATCAAATTTGGTACATACGTTCCTTTTGCAAGTGACTTGGATAAGTTCGTTAGCCAGAAAAATCGGCTTAGGTTTTCCAGGAAAACTTTGGGTTTTCTTTCGAAAAAAAATTATCCGGAAACAACAAAGTAAGGGCAACTAAATTCGGTATGCTGATTTCTGTCATTAAGTGTATCCTGTGCACGAAAACTCAGATCTTTATCTTGAGAGATAAGAATGTTAGAGGGAAATTAATTCTTAATTAATTAAATCTGATTAAAGAAAGTTAAAACGTCAAAATTGTTAATTATGGTAGAAGTACAAATGTGAGCAAAAAATACAACACAAAATGACTAACAAGCTTCTAGATCTCTGCCCTGGTCGATATTTTTCTTCATTTCGTTAAAATACGAGCAAAAATCTATTGTAAATAAAAATTATTTGGTGTAAATTGTAAAGACGTTAGACAATTAACATACTACCGGATATACCTGCTAATACATACATCTGTCATGTCAACCGTAGCCGAGTGGGCTAAGCCCTGTACATCAGATAATCGAGTCGTATATAACCAGTTATAATCATAGTTACTGACTTCACGTATTACCAAATATTTTTTTGGTCTAATTTCACTTTACCGTTATCTGATCAGATTGTTAACTGATGCAATAACCCGGAAAAAAACATTGTCACTCCTGTGGGTATTTTCTCCCTGCAAGTAGCAGAAAATTTGTTAAAAAAATTTGTGTGACCTATCTATGTACGGCATCATTCTTTTTTGTACAACCATAATAATTTCTAATAAGATGGTTAAAGTTACCGTTTTACCGTTTACATAATGTCAGTTATGTTTCCCTGTTAGTGAATTTTCCTTATAGAGAGGTATCGATGGTAAGACTTTTGTAAAATTTCTTACAATGAGCGCGAATTTCGGCCCCAAGAACCCAAATCCCAGGCCATTTGAAATATATATATATATATATATATATATATATATATATATATATATATATATATATATATATATATATATATATATATATATATATATATATATATATATATATCCATGATTCTCCTTCTACAATGCTACAACCCCCCTCAATATATATATATATATATATATATATATATATATATATATATATATATATATATATATATATTGAGGGGGGTTGTAGCATTGTAGAAGGAGAAGCAGAATTTTTGCGAGAAAGCAGCGAATAAGATTTTTAATTTGTGTTTAAGTTGTTACCCCATTTTATTTGTTTGAAATGTTTTCCAAAAATAAAATTGGGGTTGCCGTGTTTGTCAGTCTCACATAGAGAGCTACAATCTTTTATCATTTTCAAAAAGTGTGGATACACCAACAGTAAATAAGTGTTGAAAAGGGGCTGGATGCAGCAAGTACGTTATGGTAGAGAGTTTTGGTAAAAATATCTGGAATCCGATAGCTCAATTTCCGGTGAATTTGCAGTTTAATTCCCGAACGATTTTCAAAACGTCGAGTGCTAATAGATAAAGTTTGGTGTTTTAAATGCAAGCTGACGCGATTGCTACCTTTTTTCTCTCTGATTTTCCGAGTTATTTGCATTTAAAGTTGCTTACACATTACACAGTTGTTTAACAATTTCCCAGTATGGTCCTGTCCCGTGGCATCCCCTTCCTCCCTAAACATTACATTTGACATAAAGTTTACATTGAGTTTGGAAATCCCTAGAATATTCTAGACGCATGGGCCATTGCCATTATAACTGTCAGTTTACACCTCGCTTTCAGTACGGCGCTAGTACCGGTACGCATTTGGACGGTTTCTTATATATTCGGGTATTACGAACGTTATTTCTGAAATTGTGCGTTGTTTACCTTGTTCTGTTAATGACCAGTGGTATTATAGTGGCTTATAAGGTGCATGTGTGGCCCTTTTCTTAGTCAGTGACGTGTTATTTGTTTCCTATGTTGTTTTTGTGATGAGGATATTGCGATGTCGGGTCCCGTCCTTGCATCGAGAGAGCGGTATTGCCGGACGGTGCTTATGGCTCTAGGGTCCCGCCTTACCTGACCTGCCCTGTAGGTCAGGGAGGTCAGGTCAGGCGTGCTCCTATAGCGATAAGCACCGTCCGGCAATGCATGAAATGACGAGACCCGTCTGTTTAAGGATTTCCGCCATGTTGGAGGCCGTTAAATTACAAGGTCAGGTCAGGTTGCTTACAGGAGGGCCGGACCTACATCATTTTCTTGAGATGCGAAAGATAGTGTTGTGTAAATTTGTTGTTCTGTTGTCTAAATTTCGATCGTTTCGCGGTATTTGCTATGGGATGTTCTCTTTTCCTGCACATACTTTGACACTTATATTGTAATTCCTCCCTATGGCGTTCGACTTTTCTTTGCGCGGGGGGTGGGGTGGGGTACGGTGTGGCTTCGCCGCAGGGATTTTCCTTCCCCTCTCGCGTGCGTACAACCACCCTCGTTGCATAAACCACAAGACGAATTTCCTGTGAACAACCCTCAAGAAAGTTACGGGACCTGCCACGAATAGGGGAGATGTCCGGGGTAGGCAGGGTTTAGGGGGATATGGCTTCAGGATGTAAAAAAGACAGCTTTCAAGCCGTTTTCTTCGAATTTTCTGCTCATATTTCTTTTCTGCTACCTACCCCGCCCAGCATCCCTCTTCACTCCTGGTCCCGTAACTTCCTTGGGGGGTGAGAACAAGAAATTTTTCTTGTGGGTTGTGCATCTAGGGAGGGTGCTAAGTATGTTTCTGAAAAAAAAATTGAAAAGCGTTCGGGAGTTAAACTGCAAATTTACCCAATTTCCTTTTAACTAGAATCTCCAATCTTGAACCATAGTAAAACTTATATAAACTCAGCGTCGATACTAAATTATATAAAAAATAAGATAATAAGCTTAGCGAATAGGTACAAATTGGTTTCAAAAAACCTAGTTTGTTGTTTTGTTTGTAAAAACTAATTCGAATGGGTTAACTAAAGCAAAACCATCCAAGCTATAAACAATAAAAAATACCTGCCATGTTTATAATTTGGCAGCACATTCGCTTTGTAAATAGTAAATTTTTGTTTGGAAAACTTTTATAAGTTTAATGAAATTTGTAGCACAATTTTCTAAAAGAGACTAGCCGTACTTACATATATATCTCTACCAAATTATAATTAAATTTAAAGAATTAGTTTTAATAATATACCTTACTATTATTGTACAATTCTTATAAAAATGTACTACAATAATCCACTTGCTGCATTCCTGACATTTTGTTGTAACTCGAGGAAGCAAAATAAAGGCTAGTTTTTATTTCGGACCTGAAGGGAACAAGCTGGCATGATAATGTATCATCCAGCACCTCAATTAGCAATAAAAATGTAAAACTACAAGCACACGGCAATAAATTGTGAGCAAGGGTGTAAAAAGGGGAATACACTGCAAATAAATGAGGCTAATATCCCCGCTGTTCGTTTCCCTTTCTACTGACACACAGAAATTTCCACTCTAGGAAATAACAATCTCGCTAGGTCAGGGTTCTTGAGATGCAGTTTCGTATTTAAGCGACCGTTTAGACTGTTGGGACTTAACTCGATCAGGGAGCAAAGAACACTATTGCCTGAGTCGTAACGAACCAGTTTCTTCTTTACGGTTGAGTCGGGGTAACACAGGGGAACTCTTTAAACGCCTGGCCCACTCTGATGGCCACACTAACAAGAGACCGCTGGCCTTTACAAGCGTCTGCTGGCCCTTTTACCCAGCACAATTGCCTCGCTATTCCAAACAACCCTCAATAAGATTCATCGAGACCGTCTTTAAGGGAATGTCCAGCGGTGGAGAAGTTTTTTCATACAGCTCCAGGAAATATGTGATGCCATTTGTAGAATGTGTTGCAGTTGTGTTTCGCAAGCTCTAGAATCGATGGCCTGTCGAATGTGTGAGAAATGGAGGCACAGAATAGAATGCTTTTACGTCTCACTCTGTTTCCACTTCCGGTAATTCTTTACATGTATTCATACAAATTTGAGGATGAATGTTGTGACAATCAGACATTGTTATATAAGATTTACGAGAAAAATCTAAGATACTCCTCTCTTACTTGACCGAAGAGATATAGTGTTATAAGAGTTCTTATTAATTTTGTTTTCCTTTATCGCGTTCTGTAAATAATATCAGGGATCTAGAACTACGTAAATGATTTTCAGTTTATTATGTCCATTAAGATCTATACACACACACCCATATGGATGTATGTCTTTACGCATTAAATATACATAGTCACAAGTTATAAAATCTTTAACTTGCATCTGGGCTAATGCCTAAGTTAAAACCAGAAAAAACCGGAAAAACATAAAATTAAGTGCAAATATTTCACAGTCGGTCTGTGCTGCTACTTTTCTCTATGATTTTCAAGACCTTTTCCGTATGTCTATTGCTACTATGCATGTTAATTTTTGAATGACGTTTGCCTCCTTATCGTTTCTTGTTTGTTTGGGTGTTAAATATACTGCCGGCATATTCTCGATTTCTTTAGCTGGTTGTGTAGACTGACCGCAGACCTGTGCAGGTGCCGAATCTAGTTAGTTAGTTCTTAGTGTAGGACTCCGATAGGTTGCCATTCGCACATTTTCCTGCGATTTGTAAAAATATTTCCAAGATATATCTGTCTGAACAATACTTAGTGCGGTAATACGAACATATATAAATACGTTTTATTTGTTTTTTCAGATCAGTATGTATTTTAATACATAAATTAATCGTTCTGGCCGGCACTGGATTATATAAATTATTTGTTTTTATTTTATATATGTGAACGCACACAAACAAATATTTGTCTTGGATTGAAATTCTTACTAATTTTGTTACTACTATTTTATGTACTTATTTTATTGGGATAAGGCGACTGTGATATAATCTTCATGCCTTGGGGTCGATCAAGACAACTTTAAAGACACACAAGAGGAAACTGGTAAGAATGGTAAGACAGATGGAAAAACGACGAAGGGACTCTAGATTATCTTTCCCTCCATTTTAATTATTTATAGGGGGTTTTAACACCAATATTATTTCACCCTTTATTAAGAGTTTCAGAACGTAACAGAACTTTACAAGAAGATAATTAAACTGACAAAACAATAAGTAAATAAAGGTTACGACTCGCGTTCCAGCTCTAGTTTATTATCCAGACTATACTATTCATTAACCCTAACAGCTAGCCCCGCAAAATATAAACTACTAACCAAGACACCCAGGGAAAGTCTGACCACTGTCTCATATCCGCAATAAATTTCTCCCCTACCAACGGATTTCTTAGAAGTATGCGCTTGGCAAATGTGGCTTTCTGGATCTGTTGCATGGGACCAATTAAGAAATTCTTACTCTTCGTTTTCCGAAGCAAATGCCTGTTTTTAAAATGAAAATCCCACAGACTGCGCCAACTCTATTACTGAAATTATTTTATTAAACCTGTAAATTTATATTGGTCATTCACCGAAACACGTAAGTTCCAAATCAAAATCCTGGTTCAATTCAGGTTATTAAAAAGCAGCAGTTATTAAAAATTTAGCCCACAATTTTTGGCACAAGATCCCAAAAAAACTCACTCCGTATATATCAGCGAGAGACAGGTACAAAGAGCTTATTAGTTAGGCCAAAGATGACTCCTACCTGTCAATATTGTCTGTCATGTCCGAATTCCACCCGGCGCGTGTTTGTCATATGCCAAACATTATAAATAATTTTTTTGGCACAACTCTATCCCTATCCTACAATGATGATAGATGAAAGTATTGAAAAGTGCCAAAAGAGATCACCATTTTCCAGTCTTTGGCGGCGCTTTGGCAATTTTTTCTTGCGCTATTTATATTAAGCAGTTCACTATAATATGCTTACGTGACAGTTCTACATTGTCGCAAGAAATCTAACCTAGACACGCCGTTTTAAAAATTGATTGTTTTATCCAGGCTCGACTATAGGAAGTAAAATTGACTGACAGCTTATTTTAAAAATCATCGTAGACATTACTGTATAACTCAATTAAATTTCTTTCACTGAAAAGTTTTCTAACTAATCGAATATCAACGTACTCTGTTATGGCATTTGAATTTGCAATACTTTCAAGTCTACGCCAATCTACACTCCTTGCCTTAGATGTAAGTGTCTCGAGACAGACTCGTCTTCCTTCACAGACGTCTCCACTTGCACAAATTCGCCACTGAGCCCTGGAAAAGGTTAGCTTGTGTGTGTGTGTTGTCTTCTTTCATTGCTGCGGTCGTCAGACCATTCGCACATTTTTTCCGGCTTCTTGGTTTGGATCCCATCTGTATGCTACTTTTCTTTTGATATAGACATATATACACATATATACATACATATATAACAGAGATATTAGCTTACATTTTGTGATACTTTTTATATATTTTCATACAATACTTCTGTGTTTTTGTTTGTTTTAAATATGACGGATATTCTTTTTTTTTGAGCTGTTTACACTTTTTTAAATCTATTTACAGTGATTATAAACGGGGACACTTGGACCAAAGGGTCTGTCATGACCACTTCTAGACACACAAGACGGACCACGACTTCACAGGTATAATCACAGTGGAGTAGACAGAAGGAGTTAAATTTAATATTTTAAAGTTACAAACGCATATAAATTACACATTATTATTTCTTATTTCTAATACGATGCAGACAATTTTATATTTTTATTCTAATTTCTTTTATCAGGTCTATTAACAATTTGTATATGTTTAAGTTTCTTCCCTGTAGTAAATTCATTAAATTGAATGGTAGTTGCACTATTTTCCTTTTATAGATATGACTTATATAGGCATCTATCTTGGCAAGATTCAAGGGGCATTGCAGCAACATATGTTCTGAATCGCCCAGTTCACCACACTCACACAAGGGACTCGTTCTTAGATTGATTTTGTCTAGATAGGCTGGAACTAGCAAATGGTTAAATCTGAGTCTACAGATAGTGAGGATCCATTCTTTTTTAAATCGGTCTTTTAGAACCATGGTGTTCTCTGTAAGTCTGGCCGAAGCTGTTCGTAGAATTTACCACCTTGGTCTGCTTTATAAAGTTTCTGCCACTTTTGAAAGTACATTTTCTTCGCGTAGATGTCAATATCGATTGACGGACATAAATAAGGTCCTTCTTCCCCGTATGCGATAGTAAATTTTACCAAGCTGTCTACACATTAATTATCTTTAAGTCCGCAATGACTCTTGATCCAGCAGAAAGTTTTGTGTAAGGTTAGCTTTTATAAACTATTAATAAGTATATCATCGGATTTACAATCGGGAACTGAAAAGTTACTACGACGACAAATCTCAAAACATTTGATATACCTCACGGTATAAATTTAACTGCTAAGTATGGATTCATAGGGTCAGGTGAAGCGATATTAAATCACACATACAGTGGGCTAATAATAAATTATGTGGTTGTTTGAAAGCGTATGCTAGTGACAAGGCTATATAACTGGTCTGATTTAGGTTTAAGTCCAATGTAGAACGCAGTGAAGTATATATTATAAATCTGATACACAGCGCGGTTTGCATTACACTGACGTTTTATATATCAAAATCCAAGATCTATACGCAAATTCGTTTTGCCGTGGAATGAATGATGGTCTTATTTACTCACACGCTGCATTGGTTAGAAGTTTACATTGCTCGACAAATATTATTAATTTGATGCAAATTAAGCCGCACATTTAACGTTTGTGTGCTTGAAGTATTATACGGGGTGTAGCAAAGTAGGAAATATTGCCAATATTTCGAAAAATACTAAACATATTTTTTGACACTTGTTATATTGAGCTACTTTAATTTAATACTCTGTTGACAAGTAAAAAAGTATAATAACACCACAGTAGACAAACTCTGCACCCATAAGTATTTCACTTGTGCGCGGGAAGCCTACATACACATATAGACAAAGGATACCACCCATAACTCATCACAAGCCGACCTTTCCACATTCCAATTAAAAAGACCGACTGTCTGAATACGGGACTTGAACCTGCGACCTCCCAGTCCGATTCTATAGGTTACTCACCTCATGAACTGAGCTATTCGGCCGGCTAAGTATTTGTAAGTATACAGGCTGGCTTATAACTAATACCAACATTTTTATTTCAAATGGAACAGCCTGTATGTTTTAGCGTTTTTTAAATTTATATCTAATTTAGGGCTAGTTGTATTTGAAGTTTTTTTCTATCTTAATTCACTACTGAAAAAAATGGTTGCTAAAACAACTTTCAAAAATTGTTCATATTTGTAAAACTACAAAACATATTTTTTTTGACACTTGGTATGTTGATGTATTTAACCTTGCGTTAGTTACGTGTATCCACCAGATACATCAAGGGTTTGTATTTCCCCGCACCCTCTAGTCTATGCGCCAACAACTCCCACCATCACAGTACCTTCCTCGCTCATAAGATGGTTTTTTGAACAGTGCACTACTCGAGTTTGTATAGAAAAGTGCTTTTGAAATTTTGAGATTTTGTATCCCACAGGTAAGTTTTTTACATAAAGTTTTTTTTTCATGTTTTTGCTATTTTCAGCAGTATAATGAGAAGTTGTTGGATGTGTGAAATTACGCCGTTCAATTTCATTGGCTACTTATAAAAACGACGTTATTTATCTAGGAGATACATGCGACTATTAATGTAATGTCTATTATTTTTAGGCAAAGAAATTAATTTTAGACGTGAAAAGTATGATTTAAGTAATGGACAGAACTTTTATATAGTGAGGAGCTGAGAAATCTATTATTACAGCAGCAAAGTGACGACGAAGATCAAAGAGTAGATATAGAAGACGAAAACAATGATATAGACGCCTCTGTGTGTGCTGAGGAGCGGGAAGAAAATTCTGAGAGCAAACAAAGTGATTCCTCTGCAAGCGAAGAGGACGAAGAATAAAATCTAACACATTTTATTACAATTCAAAAGCAAAAAACAGGAAAGAAAATTAATGTAAATAAATGGAAATGGCGAAAACTACCCCTTTCAAAAAAAAAAAAGAAGAATGCCTGCTCAAAATATTCTGACGCAACTATCAGGTGTAATTAGAGACGCTAAACAGGCTAGTGGGATATATGAAACTTGAAACTTATTGTTTAACGATACAAGAGATTGTTGAATGTACAAATAAATACATAAACAGTATTCAAGAACAATTTAATAGACCAAGAGATGCAAAATTATGTGATATTGTTGAAATTAAGGCAGCTATTGGCTTGTTGTATATGGCTGGCGTTTACCATGCAAATCGGTTGAGTTTAGATGAACTATAGTCCGAAGATGGCGTGCAGAGATTTAGAAAGATCATGAGTTTGAGAAGATTTCGTTTTATAATGCGCTGTGAAATGTTTGACGACATGAAAACGAGAAATGAAAGGAAAAAATTGACCGTTTGGCACCAATAAGAGATATATTTCAGGCATTTGTAAGTAACTGTCAAAATTCATATTCTTTGGGCCAAAACGTTACCATTGATGAAAAACTGGAAGCGTATGTACCTTCCAAGCCGGCCAAGTATGGCATAAAAATTTTTGCCCTTGTAGACGCAAGAATATGTTATACCTATAATATGGAGATGTATGATGGGCAACAACCAGAAGGTACATATGCCATAAGCAATAAACCAGTTGATGTGGTCAAGAGACTTTCTACTCCTATTTATAATTCTGGCCACAACATCACCATTGACAACTGGTTCACAAGCTATGATTTAGTGGAAGACCCTAGCGAGAAAAAACTATCCGTTGTAGGTACCTTGAAAAAAATAAACCCCAAATACCTAGTGCAATGAAAAATATTAAACAGCGAAGTATTTCAGAAAGACTGTACTATGGTCTCGTATGTACCAAAACCGAATAAAAATGTTGCTTTCTTATCAAGTATGCATTTTGATAATAACATAGATTTACCAACGGGTGAACAGCAGAAACCAGAGATAATAACTTTTTATAATAAAACTAAAGGTGGAGTAGACACTGTCGATAAAATGTGTGCAAGCTATAACGTTGTTCGAAATACAAAACGCTGGCCGATGGTGGTGTTTTTTTGTATGTTGAATATTCGTGGAATAAATTCGCAAATAATTTTTGTTGGAAACCAAAACGAGGTCCAAAGTAGAAAAACTTTTGTACATTTACTGGCTAAGCAGTTAACGGAACCACTGATCCAAAGGCGACAAGTGACAGACGTAGAAGTTTTACCGGGTGCCGCTCCTGAAAATGACCTGCACTCGGTGTCTCACAAAAATGAAAATGTACCCAGAAAAAGAAAAAGATGTTGTACATACTATTTGCAAACAAAAAATCCCGTCTCACCAAGTTTAATATACCTTTGACAAGTAAAAAATACGTGTAACTATGGCTGAGAAATAATAGCAACTTTGTTATTTTAAATCGAACAACCTGTATATTTTGCAGACTCTAATAAGCATTTAAGAAATTAATTCAACGATGTAAGTTTTAGGTTGTTTATTCGTCGCAATGAGACATTCATGTACCCAAACTGAATTCAGCCATATGAGTACATTGAAACTATGAAAATAAGTCGTCTCATTTGTAATGTTGCTAGGTGGATTATCTGCAATAACAAATTTGACAGTTTTTGTCAAATGCTCTTAAGCACTCAGTTAAGCGTACGCCTCAGTTAACAGAAATTAACATGGTAGCTCTAACTCAAAAAGAAAAAAATTGAAATGTTAATGATGGTTGGATATGGTGAATGGTGAGCGTAAGCGAGCACAAGCGGAAGTTGTCGATTTATTTATTCAAGCTGACCCCAATCGGCCTGAGATTATCCAATTTTGTGTAAGCAAATATCTAAAGAAAATCAATTAAATAGAAAGTTTACAAGATAGACCAAAAACAGGCAGACCAAAAAGCACTAGTAATGGTAGTGTGGCTGTACATGTTTTAGTTCATTTACAGGACAATCCCTTCGACAGATGAGCCAACAACACAATATGTCTCACATGCCAGTCACACACACGCGCGCGAGCGCGTGTATATATATATATATATATATATATATATATATATATATATATATATATATATATATATATATATATATATATATATATATATATATATATATATATATATAAACATATAAAACTTGAAGCTGACCCTGAATATGGGTTTTAGGGCGACTAGTTCGCGCTCTTTTGAAGACATTTTTTCAGAATTCAAAATTTGGGATCTCCTCATAAGTGAATTAAAAAAAATCCATTAATATTACATGTTACTTTTATATTTCCTTGTCCGTTGGTGTGCCTCATTATATGATTCCATCTTCACTCACTGATTATTTATTGTAATATATCCTACCTATTATGTAGGTTATGGTGCTCGAACCTCATTAAAATTGCCGTCATTATAGATAAATCTATCTGATTATTCTTAAATACAATAACATATAATGTTAGCTAAAAATTTGAAATTTTGTGTGGCAACAGTCTCTCCAAAAACAGCTTCTATTTCAAATTTCGTTGGAAGTTACAAACATTTTCTGAAAGGAAAACTCGAATTTTCTACGGAAACTCCGGTTCTATGGGACTGGCTAACGAACTTCTGCAAGCGACTAACGAAAAAATATATCTACAAAATTTCAATGCAACCTATTCCTTTTTTACCAACTAATTTATATCATTGTTCTTCATGACTTTATTTTTGTCCTTGGTTAACATTGTAATCTTCTTTCCTGTAGATCATCTTAATCAATCTGTTCCATTTTCAGGTAATTTCACTTTATTTGAGAACCTCGGTGGTTCTGGGGTAAGAACGTGTGCCTCTGAACCAAAGGGTATTGGGTTCGATCCCACGGTACTCCTTTCACTTTTTCAGTACAAACTGTAAAATTAACATCAACCGAGGTTCTAGCATTGTATTTGAGCAAATTGAATGCCTGCACGTTGTGCCCTTCGGAGGAGAGTAAAGCCGTCGGTCCCGTGTACATGCGATGCTGGGCACGTTAAAGATCTCTACCCTCCTTACAGAAAGGCAAGGGTTCGGCAGCCACACACAAACTTCTTTTGCTTTCGTACATAAGGTCTCTTGGATCATATTTTTTTCTGTTGGGCGATAAAATTCCACAGGTGTCTTACACGAGAGTCAGAACTTTTTTTGTTGATATTTGGGCAAGATTGTAGTCCCTCATTTAGTTGAACCATAATATATTTTACCAAATGGTATAAAAATCTTTTAAACTGCTTGCTAAATAAGCAAAATTTCGAGTTCATCCAAGCAAAAAAAAATTACCCAATCTTTGGTGCTATTTATTCCAACGGTCTAAGAAGTGCCTATATCATTTTAATGTTCGTATTGTCAATTTACCTCTATTAGCTACTTTAAGGTTAATAAAAGCGAAGTGTATAAATGAAGCCCCATATACCGGCAATTTTGTGAGATCTTGAAAACTTTCCTGCGAAAAATAATTTCCCCATCACCGAACTTTATTATAATCAATAAATTTCAAATGGGATGCCCATACAAAAAGCCCATTAACGATAAGTTAAAGTAGCAAGGCAGAAGGTGTATGAGATTCGGAAATTTCATGCAAGCAGGCGGTTTTATTACTCTATAAAGTAACACGCTTAACCCGAAAACCCCAAGTTGAACCGACATAATGACTGGCATGATCCCTCAGACGTTCTATCAACTTTGACGTAGCTATTTATACTTTATCCTCTCTAGCTGAAATTATACCACCATGAAGTATTTTACTGCCCTTACAAATTGAAATTTACTTTTAAATGATTAACTTTGCATCAGGTAGAAGCTTATAAAATACTCGATCCCTTATTCTGCCAGTCAGTTATATTTAATTCATTCATTAGTGGGGATGTCATTTTGTTATGGAAGAATATGAGGTTTTACTAAACCCAGTTGTCTTCAGCTTTATTATTATTTATTTATCTTATCATAGTTGTATTTTTTTTTGCCAAATTATTTAGCAATGCAACAAGCTATCGGTTTAGGTTCTCAAAACGCAACCCGTTATTAGTGAATTTACGTAAGAAAAAAAACTCTGGACGCAGCAAGTGCGTTATGGTAGTGAATTTTCTTTAAAATGTTTTTATTGCAAATATGTGTGGTTTTTTTTTTTCTAAGAAAGCAGGCATCAATTTTGGTTACCAGTATAACCTATATAGTAAAAACAATGTGCCATGTTTCATAAAAATAACTTTATTGTGTTTAATGTAGAAAAATTTCCAAAAGTAAACTTAAAGTGTTCCCGGAAAAATTCGTTTCTTGGTCAACCTTATAGGTTAATAGCAAATTGGGCTATTCAAATATGAAACATTTGATCAAAATTCGCTACCATAACTCACTTGCTGCATCCAGAAATTCTTTTCTTATTTCGATGGAAAATGCAAAAATGCAATAACATAAGGCATGGTTGATTAAAAAAAAAGAAAATGTTTTTTTAAGATGTAGCTCAAGACACCCTATAATTAATATATACATTTTTTTTCATATCTTGTATAATAACGGATATATTGAGCTTTATTGATTTTTTACGAAAATTCGACAAAAATTGTATACCATTAAATGATAAACTCTATAGCTAAGACTACTGCCAAGCATCAGAGAAAGGGTATATTTGAAATGAATTTTCTGGAAACATATAAGTAAAATGAAGGACAATGACAGTTGAAATTAAGACTTCAGGGTTTGTATAACATCCTTCTTGAGACATTTGATTTCCATAGCCCGTAATAGATTCAAGTTATTTGCATAAATGTGGCGTCCAACGGTATAAATTATTAATATAAAGATATATTAGAAATTTGATTTATGATTAGAAGTAATTAATGTAATATCAGCATCTAATTAGTAATTAACAAATCATTAATTAAAAAGCCAGACCATAGCAATATATATATATATATATATATATATATATATATATATATATATATATATATATATATATATATGTATGTGTGTGTGTGTGTGTGTGTATCACACCGACAACTCAAAAAAAAATGGCAGGTACCTTCGCTTTATTAATGGCTTGGATAAATTCGTTAGCCAGCAAAATCTAACAAGGTTTTCCGGGAATTGTTTTTTCGGAAAAAAAATTGTATCTACAAAAATTAAAAAGCTCTGGTAACCAAAATTGGTAAGTGGGTTAGCATTATAGAAGGTAAAGTATATGCAAAAATTGGGATCTCTAGATTAAAACAAAAAAAGTTATAACCATTTAATAAGCCATTTTTGGTGCCAGATATTTATATGAAAATTCACTAGCATTACGCACTTGCTGCGTCCAGAGTTTTTATTATTTGTAGTTTCTAAATATCTTGTATGCATCTATGTACTTTCTCGCATTAACAGTGGCATATTTTTGCAAATATTAACAATTACGGAACATATCAAGTAGTGACGCGAACAGGATCACCCATATATTTTGTAAGTAGGGTAAGTATATTTTACGTGCCCAACATGGCATAGTATACGTCTTAACAACCCTCCTACGGGTGCAACATGCAAGCATATAACTTGCTTAGTCAGCACGTTACGGCGTCAGTATTTGTTATCTTTTAACATGTATTAAATTAACTACAGACCTAAATCCTTAATTTTCAATGTAGCGAAAGGTTTTCTCAAAGTTATTAAAATAAGAATGACCGGTTACTTGAATAAGTTGATTTTATTGCCAACTAATCGATATCGTTGTTGTGAGGGTAATCTGGCTCAAAATATAATGCACTTGACAGACCGTATTGTTGTTGAAATAGAAAATAGGATACCATGCTTATCTGATTTATTTGATTTTGCGAAACATTTTGAAACTGTAGATTGTGAAAAATTTCTGAAATTTCTGTAGGTTTTAGGTTCAGCAAGAGAACAGGCAAGAAGTAGATATGAAAAGGCAAGGAAAGCAGAAAATTCTACAAAAACAGGCTAGCAGAATTGAGAAGATAACTTTATGTGTAGACGAAAAAAATGAAGCAGGTAAAACAGATCTTCCAACAAGTAGAGAGTCAAGTGAGAAGTATTATTGAAGATGTACAGGACCAGCTTACAAGAATGCAGACAGAAGTACAACGGAAAATGCAACCTGTGGAAAAACAATATAATACCATAGACAAGAGAAACACCACACTCGATGACAGCCTCATCGTAAGAATTAAGCCCCGTCATTTGACGGCCCTATCCCATGGGGTACTAATTTACGCTAGTTCGAAGCCCCTGCTACAGCAAATAGTTGGAGTGAGAGAAAGAGAAGGCGTTGAATATGTCCTGAATGTACTGCCAGGTATTCATGGGGAAAATCAGTTCAGTTCCGATGGCATTAGACATAAATTAAATATGAGATTTCGCGACCAGCATTGACAACAGCCAAGAACTCTATCAATCCTAGTTGAAAATAGTTGACAGAAATAAAGCCGAATTTCCAAGCTGACGTTGCCAGACCGACGGGATTAGCCGATTTCATAGCGCCAATGGAATTTTTGCGTATTTGGTAAACCAGATTTCACGATTTACTGACAAAACCTAAGGCCGTGTCATGTAAGGGGGATTAACATAAAACTTCTATTTTTGTTACTGAATTTTGATATTTGAGGACCAACTGACTCTTGATTCGGGTGTCCAATATCGGGATACAGAAATTTAGAGATCCCGGACTTTTTATGAGGTATCTGACTATGGGTATTTATTGTCCAATATCGAAAATTGTCGATTTTTTCGTCACTGACGATAACTTATCTGTAATACCGAAAAATTCAGCATATTTGGTATTTTCGAGATTCATTTTATCTACGGCGCATCGGTGACCGATGACTCATCTACATCGCGGGATGTGGGGGTAAGGAATACGAGTTACAGCACGTTCTGTACGGGAGCGGTATGCACCTGCGCTGGCGTCTGAGTGAAAGCTTAGACGTTAACATGTAACAGTAAGCTGTGTTCGGTTATCACTATTAGGTTTTAATGAATTTTCTTTAAAAAATTAACTTATAAGGAGATAGCGGCTTTTGATTTTAAAAAAAATTCTTCAAATGAGTGCAAACTTCGCCCACTAGAACACTTATGTTGGTTCAGTTTCAATTTTCATATGTTTATATTTCCAATACATTTGTGAGTGTGTGTGTGTGTCACCTATAACTCAAAAAATTATTTTAATCAAAATTGGTGAGTACCTTCCTTTTGAAAATGGCTTGGACAAGTTCGTTACCCAGGAAAATCGGCACAGTTTTTCCCACAAAATTTTTGTGCGCGGGTTTAAAGGGCAAACTACGTACCGAAATTTAGACTTCTAAGTTAAAAGAAAGAAAAAGTTATAGGCTTTTAAAGAAAACATTTTTGTGGTTTTCCTCTTAAAACGTGAAAGTGGCGATTTGAAACGTCAAAATTAGCAACATTTAAGCAACGAACCTGAAAGAAGTACGGTTTATGTGGAGAAAATATTGCAAGAAGAGTGTTTTACGGACCGGTAAGGTTCAGCTTCAACCGCCATTCTCCTTCATTTTACTAAAATGTCTCCAAAAAAATCATTTTAAATAGACCCTTTCTCTGACGGTTTGGCAGTAGTTTTAGAAATGTAGTTTATGGTTTAATAGTCTGCAAGGTTTTGCGAATTTTCGTAGGAAAAATTCTTTAATGAGAAGGATGCTACTTTTGTATTTTGAAAAGATTTCTTCAAATGAGCGCGAACTAGGCCCACTGGAACCCATATCCCGGTCTAGTTTCAGTTTTTATCTGTTTATATATACAGGGCGATGCATTTCTACGGCTAGGCTCAATATGTCCGTTGTTATACAAGATACGAGCAAAAATTGTATCCGTTATTTATATGGTATCTTGAGCTGTACTTTATAAAATTATTTTAGCAATTACAGGGTGGCCCATAAGTCGCTGGTGATACAACTTTTCTTTTTTCGAACACCCCTTATATCATTACATTTTTGCATTTTTCATCAATTTTCATCAAATTCTAATGCAGTTATAGAGTTCATCATTTTCAAATTATTTTAAATCTTTTGCAACTTTTCACAATTTTGGCACATACCAAAAATTATGATACGTCGTTTTAACCAATAGATAACAGGGTCCCAATAAAACTGACGCGTTCAGAGAGGTCTTCGTTTATATTATTTGTCAAAAAGTTGAAATTCTGTATACAGGCCGCCCTCAAATAATGACTGAATTTAAAAAAGGTCGAACTACCAAAACTCAATTGTTTTAAATGGAACAGCTTGTATTATTTGTTTGTAGGGATGAATTTGATAACGTTCATCGTTTTCAAGTTATTTCAATTGTTTTGTAACTTTTCACATTTTTTGGCAAACAAAAAAAAATATGATACTTCGTTTTAACCAATATATAACAGAAAACCATAAAACTGACCCAACTAGAGAGCTCTTCGTTTATATTATTCGTCGAAAAGATCGAAATGGCGTATACACAGCGCTCTCAAATAATGACTGAATATAAAAAACTGCCGTAACTCAACTGTTTCAAATAGAGCAGCCTGTATTTTGTGTTTCATAATAATATAACATAGTATTATAAATAATAATGTTTAGGTTATTGTAGAATATGTTTTCGGTTTTCGTAAAAAAAGTTGTAAATTTTCATGAATTTTTTTCCGTGCTTTGTCGAAATGGTTTTTGGGATTAAATAGCTTGAAGAGGTTCGTTGGCAAGGAAAATAAGACCAGTTTTTTCGGGAACATTTTAAGTTTAATTTTGGAAAATTTAGGTACTTTTCAAACAATAAAGTTATTTCGATGAAATGTGGTTATACTATATAGGTCATACTGGTAACCAAATTTTGATGCCTGCTTTCATGAAAAAAGACATGTTTGATACTAAAAACATTTATATTAAAATTCACTACCATAACGCACTTGCTGCATCCAGACTTTTTTGTGTAATTTGAAATTCGGGAAACCCCAATCTTAGGTATATATTTTTTTCATTTATTTGCGGTACGTTAGTCTCATAATGCATTTTTATTGCTGGTAGGCAAAACATTAAAAACTCTGGACGCAGCAAGTGCGTTACGGTAGTCAATTTTCATAAAAATGTTTTTAATAGCAAATATGTTTTTTTAAGAAAGTATGCATCAAATTTGGTTACCAGTATAATCTATATATTGGAAACAATGTGCCATGTTTCATCAAGATAACTTTATTGTTTGAAAATATACAAAAAATTCCGAAAGTAAACTTAAATTGTTCCCGAAAAAACTGGTTTTCTGGTCAACCTTATAGGTTAATAGCAAATTGATTCAAATTTGAAGCATTTAATGAAAATTAGCTGCCATAACGCACTTGCTGCGTCCCGAATTTCTTTTCTTACAAAGATGTATTATATTTCGATGGAAAATGCAAAAATGCAATAACATATGGCGTGTTCGATTAAGAAAAAAAAAAAAGAAAATTTGAATTACCAACGACTTATGGGCCACCCTATAATTGTGGAAATATTTTTTAAGATGTAGCTCGAGACACCCTATAATTAATGTATACAACTTTTCTTCGTAACTGGCATAATAACGGATATATTAAGCTTTAATGATTTTTTTACGAAAATTCGACAAAAATGATATACCATTAAAACGATAAACTCTATAGCCAACACTACTGCTAAAGCATCAGAGAAAGGGTCGATTTGAAATGAATTTTCTGGGACTATTTTAGTAAAATGAAGAACAATGATGATTGAAACTAAGAGTTGAGTCTTTGTAAAACATTATTCTTGAGACATTTTCCTTCCTTAGATCATATTAGTTTCAGGTTCATTGCCTAAATATTACCAATTTTGACGTTTTAAATCGCGACTTTGACGTTTTGAGGAAAACCCAAATTTATTTTTCTTTAAATGCCTGTAACTCTTTTTGTCCTTTAACCTACAGAGCTAAATTTTGGAAGGTGGGTTACCTATAATGATATAAACCAGACTAACAAATTTTGTTGCCCTTACTTTGTTAATTCCGGAGATATATATTTTTTTCCAATTAAAACTTAAAATTTTCCCAGAAAACCTCATCCGATTTTCCTGACTAACGAACCTGTCCAAGCCATTTACAAATGGAAGGTACATGTACAACATATAAAAATTAAAACTGACCCCGGATATGAGTTCTCGTGGTCCTGGTTCGAGCTCATTTGCAAAAAATTTTTCAAAATTCAAAAGTCGGGATCTCCCCATTAGTGAATTTTTTCTACGAAAATTTAGCAATAGAGAAAGATGCAGCAAGTGCTTTATGGTAGTGAATCTTCATAGAAATGATCTGTCACAAATATTTTTTATAACTTTTTTTTCTTGTAACATAGAAATCTAGATTTTAATGTATAGTTTACATTTTATATCGTAAACCTACCTTCGAAATTGTGTTACCATAGGTTTTTTATTTTTTGAGATAAAAATTGGTGTCTAAAGGAACTCAAAATTTTCCCGGAAAACCTGGTCCAATTTTACTGGCTAACGAAATTATCTAAGCCAATTACGTGCAAAATTTGCTGAAAATCGGCCCATTATTTTTTGAGTTACTTACGTGACATACATACATACATATATATATATATATATATATATATATATATATATATATATATATATATATATATATATATATATATATATATATATATATATATATATATATATATATATATATATAAATTGAAACTGACCCCGGTATGGGTTCTAGGGGGCTTAGTTCGCGCTCATTTGCTTTTTTTGTAATTCAAAAGTCGGGATCTCTCCATTAGTGAATTTTTTTCTACGAAAATTCACTAAAAGGCGCGGACGATTGTGCGTTTTGTCTAAACGAAAAAAGAACCGACTGTTTAAAATTGTGGGGAATTATTTTTTAAAACAGACCAACGGCGAGGCAGTCGAATGCAAACAATGCAAAGCAATTTTAAAAACAAAACGTTTATCTACAAGGGCTCTTCATGTTCACTTGGCTAATTGACATCAGAATAATCTTCGAGACAATGATATTAATAAACCATAAACCTTAAAAACTATACAAAAAATTAAAAAAAATTGACGAATCAATCCCTAGCAAAAAAAACAAGAACTGACGGATTTTTTTCTTTTAAAGCAAGATAAATTCCTAAAAGCTCTGCTTGCACGCATAAAAACAAAATTATTCCTTTACTCCATCACAATTTTTCTTAATGAATTAATCTAACATTTCCAGAAACCTGATATTTTCGGTATTAAATATCGGGATACCGAAAGGTTTTGTTTGAATTCTGAAATCCCGGGATTGAAAATTTAATCCGGCGTTGGATACCCTACTCTTAATCACTTTGATACTACGTTCAGTATTCTACTTAGCTATGTTATTCACCTGATAGTGAAGCACAAGTGTTTGTTTGTCAACCAAAAACAAACTGTCAAAGCTTGTAACGCCAAAGTGACTATTAAATACAATTTGTCCAGGCCTGTCCAACTAGCAAACAGTTCTGGACATGGTTTGTATGAAGTTCATCATTAGAGACATAGAGTAAACTATATCTATATACACACTGACGTGTAATTAGTAATTTCCCGGTAAAGTGCAAGGCATTAGGTTACGTGGTAGCTTACAACCAACTTGGTTTAATATTCGGTGGAGAGATCATATCAAAAGACGATATTATAGTGGCTCAAATGTCAGGATAATATCTAACCTCAATTATGCCCGGTTTATTGCAAATATCTAGCGGTTAGTACATGCGCCCGTTATTACATTGTTGCCGAAATAACAACAAGTGAGTTGGTCTGCATACGTCAAAGTAGTTCCTTAATCAGACATTTTGATGCAGATATGCTTTCCAACGGGCGATGCAAATCTTTTTTATCGAAGTAATCGATGCTGACATCAAAACCCTACTTTCTTGGCAATAAGCCGATGTTACGTCCATCTTTACTAAAAAATAATTAAAAATTAAAAAATAAAAATTTATAAAATTTTCAAAACATTATTTCTGCTACTTCTTGACCTTTTTCTGTCACGAAAACTTAACCTTTGTATATAATATTCAATTGGTGTTGTTGACCACACAAAATATTTAATCTTGTGCTTTCCTCTGATCACCAGTGGCACCAATTATTTTCTTTAAACGCCTCTAACTTTTTTTATACGCCTCAAACTTTTTTTCTTTTAACGTAAAGATATGAATTTCGGCATTTAGAGTAAGCTTGATAGTAGAAACGCATGTGCCAAATTTGGTTGTCATAGCTTTGTTATCTTCAGAGATACGAAAATTTTCCAAAAAAAAAAACCAAAATTTTCCCGGAAAAGCTTGTAAAGTTTTTCTGGCTAACGAACTTGTTCAAGCCACTTAAAAAGAAGGTATCTACAAAATTTCAGAAAAATCGGCTCCTTATTTTGTGAGTTATTGATATATATATATATATATATATATATATATATATATATATATATATATATATATATATATATATATATATATATATATATATATATATATATATATATATATATATATATATTATATATATATATATATATATATATATATATTATATATATATATATATATATATATATTTATATATATATATATATATATATATATATATATATATATATATATATATATATATTCGTTTTACGAAAAATTCGCTAATAGATGGTTTATAACGAAAATTTAATTCAAAATACCATGTGTGTGGTACCAAATTATTTGTAAAAAAATGCCTTTACCGAATATGCTAATGACCTACTCTCGTTTTATTTAAAAAAATTGAGTTACGATTAAAAATACGGTTTGGGTATCTTTTAACCCGTCAGGAAAAGAGACAAAACATTAGATGATCAAATCTATATTTCCATGGCTCCTTGATTAAGAACTAATGGTTTCCACATACCCCACAGCACTCTAGATTTAAATTTAAAACATTATTTCTTTAAGCTAAAATGTCAAAAGCTGACATATGAGGTGTAATTTTATTTAGAATGTCATTTGCTATCAAATATCGCAACAACAAAATAACGGAAGTCCAATTTAAAAATCAACAATTGCAGACATGTCCGGTGAAACTGAAAGTGGCCGAAAACAACTGAATCAATCTGGATTTATGTTATATACTGACGTACCAACTTTCATTCTGTTATCTCAAAAAATAAAGAAGGTTTTGGGGTGAGTCACTTTTAAAAAACAGCCGATATATATATATATATATATATATATATATATATATATATATATATATATATATATATATATATATATATATATATATATATATATATATATATATATATATATATATATATATATATTGCTGAATATGCTAATGAGCCACCCACGTTTCATTTAGAAAATTTGAGTGACGATTAAAAATACGGTTTTGGTATCTTTTAACCCGTCAGGAAAAAAGGCAAAACATTAGTTGATAAAATCTATTTTTCCATGGCTGTTTGATTAAGAACTAATGGTTTCAACATACTTACAGCACTCTAGATTTAAGTTTAAAATAATACTTCTTTAAGCGAAAATGTCAAAAGCTGACATATGAGGTGTAATTGTATTCAGAATGTCATTTACTATCAAATAACGCAAGAAAATAACGGAGGTCTAATTTAAAAATCAACAATAGCAGACATTTCCGGTGAAACCGAAAGTGGCCGAAAACAACTGAATACGTCAGTCGATCTGGGTTTATATTATGTACTGACGTACCAACTTTAATTTTTATATATCAAAAAATAAAAAAGGTTTAGGGGTGAGTCACTTTTAAAAAACAGCCGATATATATTTATATATATATATATATATATATATATATATATATATATATATATATATATATATATATATATATATATATATATATATATATATATACAGATCATGGGTATGGGTTTTAGGGGCCGTAATTCGCTCTTATTTCAAAAAAATTCCGAAAGTCTTGCTTTCGTTACCTCTCTATTAGTGAATTTTCACAACGAAAATTCACCAATAAATAGAAATTGTCAATGTATCCACGAATATATTTCGTTATCCCTGTGGTCGTATGTTGATTCACTAGCTTCGCAAATAAACCATAACAATATTTTTTAGAATAACTCTGGAAAGCCTTAAGCTTTTTCAACCAAACTTGTTACACATATACATACTATGTGGAAAAAATTACTGTGGGTATAAGAAAATCTTAGCTGTCCTATGGGTTGTGCCGAAAGAGTGACATATGAAAATAGCTTCGACAGGGTACCCAAAACCAAGCGAACTATCGTTGGGGTGAGCGAAGTTTTGGTATTACCGCGCTCCGTCACGAGGAGTGTATAGAGCTACCATTTGAGTCAATAAACTAAGCTTAATGGCTAAGAAAGTTTTTCTTTTGGCTTGTGTAATTTTTTAGTACGAGTTGTGTTGTGTGCTCATAGTTTTTGTCATGCCTGATTCTCGTGAATAGCGAGATGCTGTAAAGTTTGGCCTCTTGGTCAAAACACAGAAACTTTAGAACTGTTTAAAGCGGCCTACAGGGACGTTGCTACTGGAGAACCTCAAGTGCTTGAGTGTTTGTTTCGTTTCAAATGAGGTGAAATTTCAATTCATGCCAATCCTTGCTCTGGTCGTCTTTCCGCTCAAACCGAGGAAAATGTTGAAAACCATCACATAGTTGTCCTGGAAGATTCACAATGGACCATTGGCGAAGTTGTGGATTTGTCTGGAGTGACTTGGAGTTTAGTTCAGCAAATTTTAACGAAAGATTGGGGGATGGGAGTGCGGCTGCTAAATTTGTGCCTTGACTGCTGACAGCTGAACAAAAGCAAGGTTGCGTGAATGCATGTTGAAATGATCCTAACTTTTTTCCAAGATCATCACGGGTAACGAACTATGGTGATACGTTTATGGTCCTAAAACGAATTCCCCTCGCCCTAAAAAGCTCGTCAAGTGAAGTAAACGTCACAACAATGCTGATTTCATTTTTAGATGTGCGAGGATTTGACCAATCGGAGTTTGTAAGTTAACCAGGATTTTCACCTGAAAGTTGCTAAATGATTGGGCAAGAGCTTACGCCAGAAAAGGCATGACTTGTAACAGCTGGGCGACTGGATATTCCACCACGCTAACGCCCCTGTTCACACAGCCTTGTCTGTGTGCCAATTATCGGCCAAAAGTAGCACAACCTTTTGACCCATCCCTTATTCACCCTACTGGGCACCGTGTGACTTTTTTTGTTTCACCAAATGAAAAGAGAGGTGTAACAAAAGCGTTTGCCATGAACAAAGCCAAGGGAACGACGGAGGTGTTGTCGGGCATCACAAAGGACGAATTTCAAAAATGTTTCAAATAATGTAATAAAAGATTAGACAAATGTACTAATGGCAGTAAAGAATGCTTTAAAGTTATTTTGTTCAAAAATTGAATAAACATAAAAAAAAAGTCTTTTGGGCACCCCTCGTACATTAATGTCAATTATATACTTCTGTGGGTACCTGAGATGTTTTTTTTATATTTCAACAACACATTACGAGGGCATACAGCCTAAATACTATCGTACCGTGTGTGTCGACAACGATGAAAGGGGCAACTTGCTAATTCTGGACTTGAAGTTTTGGGGTGTCGGAGGAGAAGGAAAAACATTTCCACAACTTGGGAGTCCTCGCGACAAAAGAGCGGGCATAACAAGATGTTCCATGTCTGGTGATCTGGACAGTAAAAGGGTGCATTCGCTCTGTTCCCCTGGTAGATCAGTTGGGGGCAGCAGGTGGAGGAACTATGAAAGAAACCTCATCTGAGCAGTGCCCGTGCAGATATCTATAAAATAGAGAGACGTCATCAACGGCATGTCGGTGGCCAAGGGATGGCAGCCTTTGAGTGAGATTAGGGTCACCGATGATACGTATAGCTCTCTTCGGAATGGAGTCTAGGATAGCGAGTGTAGAATACTGTAACTCCTGATGTAACCGCTTAGATATACTGTGAGAGTATAAAAATTCGAAGTATTAAGCCTACTCAACTCATAGATACCAAAAGTAATTACTAACCAAATATCTGCCCGGATTGTGCTAGTAAAATCGAATCAAGGACTACAATACTCGAAGCTGCGATCGGATGTACCGAACGATACAGTCTAGTGTGCTCTAATTTTGTTCCTGTATAAATGTTTGTCGCGATCCTAAACTTATATAACACACCTCACACTGTATATGGCATACACAAATAAACCCCGAAAGTTTCTTCATAATTAATTTACGTAGCCAACGGCCAGTTCTCAGGCACTATTACACAAGTATTCGGGGTAGTCCGCAGAGAATTTCTTCACCGATACAACTAAGTAGCAGCGGTGTTTGTGAGTGGTTGGTAGCAAGTTGGTTGGTGTGGAAGGAAATAAAGATAATACGGAACAGTGCAAAAGCATCCTTGTGTCTTACTATCTCATTATAACATTGGATACAACAAACATGAAGGTGACATAAAATATATGAGTTAGATCAGCAGACTTGGAGAACCAAAATTACCACAACACATTAAAAAAAACCTGACGATCGTTTCACTTACCAAGTTAGCGTCATCAGAGCATGAATATTTCTACATATCTTATATTCCCAACTCTATTTATATTCTTCTGTATGTAGTCGGTCACTAACGATTTAGGAAGGTTCGACGACATAAAAAAATTGAGATATTTATGCTGGTATTTATTTTGTAAAGTAATCTATCAGCAGACTATAGGCGGTGGAGCGAGATTCATACACTTTCTATTATTATAATGTTTAGCTCTCTCTCTCTCTCTCTCTCTCTATATATATATATATATATATATATATATATATATATATATATATATATATATATATATATATATGATTAAAGTTTTGACTTTGAGAACTGGCTCATTGAGTCACTGTCAATCTTCAAAATGAACAAGGATGCATCTGACCTTGTTTTTCACAATGGCAAAACCTGTCTTAAGAATGTTAATCTAACAAGCTCTTCAACTTTTTCCTTTATCTCCCTATACACTTGCTGTTTACTAAAAATATATATTAAAATTAAAACTTTTATGGATATCCACTTACACACATACGCGAGCGCATATACACTCATGTATACGCACTCACGTCAACAAGATTTATACGTGCAATAGTTAACACTAGGTGCAGGATAGAAAATGCACATTATTTCTTCATGTGAACATACACACACATACATATGCGCATATGCATGCACACATCTAAGCTACAAGTTGCTGCAGGAGAAACACTGGGACACTTTTCACACCAATGGAGCCTGTCATGGTGACTTTTTAACATACTGGGGAGGCTGCGGTCAAAATGGGTTGCACGCAGGGTTTTTAGAATATTTTTTTTCAGAAACATGCTTATAACCCTCTTTGGATGCATAAGCCACAAAGAAACTCAAACAACCCGCAAGAAAGTTAAGGGACCGAGAATGAATAGGGGTGCTGGGCAGGTTGGAAATATGAGCGGAAAATGCTAAAAAAATATTTAGTCGGACTTTGAAAATATGCGTTTTTAAAATTTTGCAGCAATACCTACCTCCTTTAAATCCTGTCTACCACGCACCGCATCGATATTCGCCCAGGTCAAGTAACTTTCTTGGGGGTTTCTCCCGAGAATTTTTTGTGATTTATGCCTTGCAGGTGGTTGTATGCATGCACAAGAGGAAGGAGAACCCCCCGTGTTTTTGGGTTCATACTACAGACATATTTTTGCACTCAGTTTAACCTGAAAATCCACAAACAACATTCGGATACATGTCATACATGCGATCAGTTAAATAATTTAATAAAAAATTGTCGCAGTGAAGTGGTAATCACAAAAAGTAAGACAGACCTGGAAGTTCATCATAGAATTCTTGAAAGTGTCACAGCGGCTAAAAAAAGAGACGTTGAATATTGCACGGAAAATTCAGTGTCTACTCGCTTAATAAACTTTGAATTGGTAAAAGCGCTTGCTACAGATATGCTCACCACTAATAAAGTGTACTATTTATGGCAACTATGGGCGTATAATTTATGTATTCATGAAGTTATATCTGGAAAACCTTACATGTATTTTTGGTGTGAAACAACAGCTTCACGAGGCTTTCAGGAAATTGGGTCCTGTTTGTTGATGGTGAGAAAACATCTTCTTACTTTTATTTTTTTAGTATGTTTGACAGCTTCCACCAAAAGTTGAATACTTAATTGCCTACTCTGACTCTTGCGGAGGTAAAATAAAAACAAAAATATAGCTAAACTTTTCATATTTCTGGTCAAATGTACTAATCTGAAAAGAATAGACCATAAATTCTTTGAATCCGGGCATTCTTACATGGAGTGTGATAGATCCTTTTTGAGAAGACTTACTTGTACCAGCTGTTTGGGTTGATATTATTAAAAATACTAGCAAAAATTTTATAGCCCAATGCATGAATAGTGATAATTTTGTGTCATTCCAATACCTTTATGACCATAAAAAAGATCCCAAAAAGGATGAGGAGAACAAGACATTCAGATGGCGCGATATTGTATGGTTCACTTATAAAAAGGAAAACTTTTTGAAATTTTCATTTTATATGTCTAGAAATTAATGTTGGCCTTCCAATAATACAGGAACCTGCTCCCTGCTAAAAAAGAAAGACCAAACTTCAAATTGGACAGTTTAAATGAAAAATTATACAAACACGCTCTGAAGACTTCAGTTGAAAAGTTTGAGAATTTAAAGACACTGTTAGACTACATACCTCCTATCCATCACCAATTTTATTCTAATTTACCTCACGAGAGTAAGAAAGTCAAGAAAACTAGAAAAAAACAGAAAGAAACAGAAACAGAAATACCGTCAAGTCAGGCATCAGAAATAGGAGAGCACGGTGCTATAGGGGAAGAGGGAAGGGAAGTGTTGATATCTGATTATGATGACTGAATTTGTTTTGCATTAAGTTTTCAAATACTAATTACTTACTTTTTTGTAATAAAACATCTCAAACTACTAACAACATGTTTACTTTCATTTGGCACGGTACAAGTGCAACAAAAAAAAATTCGAGTTATGCATGTTGGTTAATGCAAACAACAATATTAAAAGAAGTATCAATATTTTAAAATAAAGCAAGAACTTTTAACGTTAATGACTCCTCTTCTCTTTTTTTGAACTTGTACCCTTTTGCTTCTTACTCCTTCAATTATTCATCCTCTGATGACGCCTACTTGATTAGTGAAACGGTCGTCACGTTTTTTTTAAACGTGTTGTGGTGATTTGGGTTCTTCAAGTATTCTTATCAGAGCTCGTCACAGGTTCCAATCTCTACTTAGTACATAAGTTAGATTTTATTTAAGTTTACTTATTTGCTAATTTCGTGGTGATATTCTACCTTAACGCGATATAGCTGTAAAGACTTGAATAATTGTGTTTACTTTAAGAAGCGTGTTTATGTAATTCCTTTATTACAGGTATCCTGAAATATAAATGTGAGCTTCAAATGCGCAAAACGGAGTATTAAATCACTATACACAGAATGCTGTAACGAATTGTTCAGGTAAAGTAATTTTGCTGGATTTATATATTTATCTAACTAGAAACACCTACAGACTTGCGTATTTTAATCATTCGTAGCTTATATGCTAAATTAAAAATCGTTATTTTGTCAAAATAAACATGCATGGGTAAATATCTTTCTTTTGTTATATACAGGCGGCCACTTGAAAACAAAACAGGCACGTTTAAGGGAGCTTATTTTAAATTAGTTGAAAATCGCTTAAAGAAATTAATTTTCTCGTCAAAAGGGAAGGCTTTTAGGCTTATTTTCATAATCTCAAGACCAACAGTTAAGTGGTGCCTTGTACCCCTAATGTCTTAAATGACAAGACGGTCAAGTAGCACGTCACTTTAGATCTAATGTAAATCTCTTTAATAGCGTCCTATTTTTTAGTGAATTTTCGTAGAAAAAATTCACTAAGGGGGAGATCCCGACTTTTGAATTTTGAAAAATTTTTTGCAAATGAGCGCGATCTAGGACCCCTAGAACCCATATCCGGGGTCAGTTTTAATTTTTATATGTTTATATATATATATATATATATATATATATATATATATATATATATATATATATATATATATATATATATATATATATATATATATATATATATATATGTATATATGTATATATATATATATATATATATATATATATATATATATATATATATATATATATATATATATATATATGTATCACACCGATAACTCAAAAAATAATAGGCCGATTTTGATAAAATTTGGCACGTACCTTTCTTTTGTAAATGGCTTGGATAAGTTCGTTAGTCAGGAAAATCGGATGAGGTTTTCCGGGAAAATTTTGAGTTTTCATTCGAAAAAAATTCTTATCTCAAAAAGTAATAAGCCGATTTTAATAAAATTTGGCGTGTACCTTCCTTTTGTAAATGGCTTTGACATGTTCGTTAGCCAAGAAAATCGGATGAGGTTTTCCGGAAAAATTTTGAGTTTTCATTCGAAAAAAATTCTTTTCTCAAAAAGTAATAATCCGATTTTAATAAAATTTGGCATGTACCTTCCTTTTGTAAACGGCTTTGACAAGTTTGTTAGTCAGGAAAATCGGACGAAGTTTTCCGGGAAAATTTTGACTTTTCATTTGAAAAAATTTTTTATCTCAAAGAATAATGGGCAGATTTTGATATGAATTGGCATGTACCTTCCTTTTGTAAATGGCTTTGACAAGTTCGTTAATCAGAAAAATCAGACGAGGTTTTCCGAAAAAATTTTGAGTTTTCATTTGAAAAAAATTTTTATCTTAAAAAATAAAAAATCTATGATAACCAAATTTGGTAGGTAGGTTAACGATATAAAAAGTAAACTATACAAAAAAAGTTAGATTTCCATGTTACAATAAAAAAAAGTTATAATAAAATATTTTGTGCCAGATCATTTCTATGAAAATTCACTACCATAACGCACTTGCTGCGTCCAGAGTTTTTAATTGGAAGCAGTGTTTTCTGAGAAATTGAATCCTAAAGATCAAAAAGGGTTTTCTCGTCGCGTTTTGTTGATTGTAAGGCCAGATTCATTCTCACCACAATTAGGATCGTAGACCGGTTTCGCTCTAATTAGAGCTCGTAAGTACGGCATACTAATTGTAGCGAAAATACACATCTAAAGTAATGCGGATATGGTAGCCAGCCTTCCAACACTAAGTGAGTGGTAATACACGAAGTAACGTGCCACCACCTAGTTGCGGAACCAAGTAGTATGTTGTCACGCCAGCTCCAAATAACATAAAGTGCTAAAAAAATAGAGACTGTATACAACCAACTGACAATTTAGTAAGTAAGTAATGCATCTAACCTTACATACTTTGTCCCTATATTAGGATAGAAATGGGCCAGGACTGAAAATTTAGTAAATTGTTAGTTAATTAGAGCGAAACCGGTCTACGGTTCTAATTGTGGCGAGAATACATCTAGCCTTAGATACTTTGTCCCTATTAGGAGGAAGAAATGGGACAGGGCTGAAATTTTTCTGTGCTTCCGTAGAAATCAGTTTTGTCAATCAGCCACTCAAAAGCCCTGGTTCTCTAAATCCTGTGACAAAGCCAGACTGAAAAAGGTCATATCTCACAAAACGCTTCTACACAACCCCAGCCAAGAAAATCATCAAGTATTTAACGACGCCAGAAACCGCTATGTCCGCATTCTTTCTGAGGCAAAAACCATCAAAAACAATGTCCTCTTAGGCTCCAACGGCGGCAACCCCTTCTGGACCCTTGCTAAATCCATTGGGAATAATTTCTGCGAAAGCACGTTCCCACCTCTTGTCTCAGGGGATGAAATTGTTTCTACCGCCCTGGGCAAGGCTGAACTTTTTGCTTCGTTGTTCGCCGGCAATTCTACTCTTAACCCACCACCAAATGTTCAACCACCAACAGTCGCCAATGTCGCGTATAAAATGACGGATATCATTTTCAAAACTAAAAAGGTACCAAAGATGCTCTCTTCCCCAAGCAAAGATCCAAAGCGCTTCCTAGCATCTACAGGCCTATTTCTCTCCTTTCAGTCGTCTCTAAAGTGATGGAAAAGTATATAACCACCGAATCACTAAAATTTCTTGGAAAACACAGTCTAATCCACGACAGGCTGTATGGATTCCGTCAGCGCAGATCGACTGCTGACCTCCTTTCCTTTGTCACCCATTCTTGGAACAAGTCTATGGAACTACTCGGTGAATCCCAGATTGTTGACATATCCTAAGCATTCGACCAGGTGTGGCACGCAGCGCTGCTTACTAAATTTCCGGCCTATGGCCTACCCCCAAAACTTTGTACCTGGACAGCAAATTTCCCCTCCAGCAGGAGCATTTATGTTGTCTCGGATAGCCATTCGTCTAAACTGTATCCAATTAATGCAGGAGCTCCTCAAGGTTCAGCTTTAGCCCCTACTTTGTTTCTTCTCCACATCAATGACCTCCTCTCTAGCACATCCAGCCCAGTTCACAGTTACGCAGACGACAGCACCCTCCACTCAAATATACAATATTCTGTCTCTTTAGCCCAATTATATGAGGATCACAGACTCATGGAGGGTTCTGTCTCCGTGGATCTCCAAAAAATATTATAATGGGAAGTAGATATCTTGTACAATTCAACGTCACCAAATCTCAGTCTTGTTTTTTTTTTATCATAAGAGATATACCAGCCCTAGACCCATCACAATGAACAACCAAGTTATTCAAAGTAATGAGTCCTTTTCTCTTGTTGGCATTTCTGTGGATCGAAATCTTAATTGGCACCAATATGTCACATCAATTGCAGAAGTGGCTGCTGAGAAATTAGGTTTCCTCTTCCGGGCACGCAAATACTTTTTACCAGCTAATCTCTATACCTTATATACTTCACAAGTAAGGCCAAACCTCGAATACTGCTCCCACATCTGGGGTGCAGCTGCCGCTTCTACACTCGCTATCCGGGACTCCATTCAAAAGAGAGCTATACGTCTCATCGGTGACCGTATCCTCACCCAAAGGCTGCCATCCCTTGCCCTCCGACGTGCCGTTGGTGACCTCTCTCTCTCTCTCTCTCTCTCTCTCTCTCTCTCTCTCTCTCTCTCTCTCTCTCTCTCTCTCTCTCTCTCTCTCTCTCTCTCTCTCTCTCTCTCTCTCTCTCTCTCTCTCTCTATCTCTCTCTCTTTTATAGATATCTGCACGGGCACTACTTAGAGGAGCTTTCCTCCATAGTTCCCCCGCCTGCTGCCCCCAACAGATCTACCAGGGGAACAGAGCGAATGCACTCTTTTACTGTCCAGGTTACCAGACATAGAACATCTTGTTATGCCCGCTCTTTTGTCCCGAGGACTTCCAAGTTGTGGAATTCCTTGCCGGCACATATCCAGAATTAACAAGTTGCCTCTTTCCTCCTTGTCAACACCCACGGTACGATAGTATTTAGGCTTTAAGCCCTCGTGGTGTGTTGTTGAAATTAAAAATAATAATAAAAAATTATGGCCATTTGATAGCTGCGTTCGTTAAAAAGAGACATATTAGCTATAAAAAATATTTCTATAAAAATTCACTACCACCACACTTGCTGCGTCAGACTGGTCTTCAAGAATAAACAAATTAGGTTGTTTTTATTTAATTTTGAATATCAAAGTTATATTTGCCTGGATACCTTATATAAAGTATCTCTAGATACAGCACAAGTACTTTACTTATTGTATAAGATGCAATGTAAAATTTTATCAAAGAAAGCGAGTAATAAATCATAATTTACACAATGTGTATTGCATCCAATATCAGTTAATGCTTCATCAAACAATAACGGCATATATGCAATAGCTCACTGCCAGCCACACTGAATGCATTAAATTTTAAATTTCTAATTTACATTGTATTAGCTCCGTCTAGTGATCAGCATGGAATCTAATGTTTCACAGGTTGAACAGATGAACAGTTCGCCGCCGGTTTAATTGAATTATAAAATGTACCAAGCTAATTTCGTTCGTGATATATCATACAGACTTGCAATTACTGGATACACTTGGATCACTTCCCGGATAATAGACTTCCAGATTAGAATCTCATGAAAATTATCGTTCGTAGGAAACTATCAATCTAGAGGTTCGGGTTAAGAGAAAATGGATGACTAGGATACTTGATGTCCTATCAGTTCAGATGTATGGCTGTATCCCCACGTATCCGCTGAATAAATCATCATCCAGTCTGTTGGACTCGTTGAATATTTTCTCATACACTTGCTTTGCCAGGTCCAATCTCATCTAGACATGACCCAGCAAAATGCAGGCTAACCGCTACGATGCTACAATCTACAACTTATTTCTGGATATTTTTGTGGAAAAAATTCACTAATCGTGAGAGTCCGTCTTTGGAATTTTTAAAAAAATAATTCTTCAGATGAGCGCGAACTCGTATCCCTAGAACCCATATCTAGGTTCAGTATCAATTTTTAAATGTTTGCGTATATATATATATATATATATATATATATATATATATATATATATATATATATATATATATATATATATATATTCAAGGAAACATATTCAACTCTATTTTTATATTGAATATTAACCCTAATTCCGTGAGCAAGTCTCTAACTCTATATAATAATATTTACTTAAAGTATAAATACCTTACTACATTTTCTTGATCCTGGCTGTAGCTTTTTGTCTTTACACAACTATCAAAACTAAACAAGCGAATTTGGTTCGGATGCTATTTTTTATTGATGTATAACAAGAAACTCCCATTATTCGGCAATGGGTCCAATGACAAATGAACTAGGTGGAATAAACCGTCAGCAATTACCCATTATATTTTATATTATCTTCTCTTCCTTCTTTTGTACCAACTTTCTACCTCGAAAGTACGCTGCACTTCGTCTCCTTATTGAATTCACTCTAAACTGACTTTTACTTTTAGTCTCTCAGTTAAATTAACCTCAAATTCACAACATATATCTAATCTGACACGACCTTTCAAACAAATCACACCAATAACTCAAAACATAAAGGTCCGATTTTGATAAAATTTGGCAGTTACCTTGATTTTGTTAATGGCTTGGACAAGTTCGTTAGCCAGGAAAATCTAACTAGATTTTCCTGGAAAATTTAGGGTTTTTTCTTTTTTAGATCGAACACCTCCTATATAGGGCTGGGAATCGAATACGAATAGTTCGAATATTCGAATATTATGTTATTTTTCAGTTTACTTACGTTTAAAAATCAAACAATTTTCAAAGACGTCTTCGTAAATCATTAATATGCTTTTATTGAGTTCTGTTAGTAAATTTAGTTATTTACTAGGTTTACATATTTAACTAAATTATAACAATTTTTAGGATAATGTTGTAATATAATATCACATTTGCTATAATGGGCCGATTCATTTGTGCGCTCAAAGTTCCTCTTCTTTTTAACATGGATCATTACGGAAAATTATGTTAAAAGTAGAAGTTTATTGTTAGACTCCATGGCCTTCTGCTTTTTGAACAATGTTTATTTGTCATTTGTTTTCTGGTATTGGATTTCATAGCCTACTATCCTCAAAACGGTTTTTCTCAAAATTGCCAGTGCAATTACAAGATTTCTCAAGCATGTTGTACATCACATGAAGAGAACATTCAATATGGCTGCCACAATAAAAAGAAACGTTGATACCTGCAGCTCAAAAACAAACGACAATCTAAAGTTGAGAATAGCACAGAAATATTACTATGTAAAAAGTGTCCTGATAATGTGCAAGTCTTAGATACTTCAGATCAACGCCTACTTAGATATTGGAGAAAAATAAATCGATAATTTTTTCTTCTTCAAATAACTCGAAAACGAAAAGAGGCAGGGCAAGATACAAGTCATATTTGGAACGGTCATGAAATGCTACAAAACATTGCCTTTTTAACCGTCTCCCTATCTCTAATAATAACGGAGATAGCAATACATTCCCATCCAGTTTGGGACACACTGTGTAACTTGATATGCACTTGAAAAATAGTAAACAAAAATTAGGTTTGCTATTTAAAAAAAAATGATGTCATATCTCAAATTTCGGACACACTGTGTAAACACCGCAACATAAATAACGAATCTATGTAACTGAGCATTTTTGAAAAAGAAGAAGCTGTATTGATCAAACAAATTTCTTTTAAATTACAAAGTCACACGGCATATTACAACTAGTTTACCATGCCCTTCACGGACCGCATTGATCAATTGTATCACATTTCTCTTTAAAATTCTAAGTATAAATGGCAAGTTGCTATTCGAAGTTTAAATCAAGTTTAGAGGCATCTTTTATGAAAGTTAGGTATCAAGACATGTCTAGTATGCTATAACGTATTCATTAGATTTTGAAGCCTGAGTAAAGGAAAAAGAATATAACAGACAGCAAAGTTCAGTATAATATATTGGATCATATTCTAACTTCAAGCACATTAGCGTATAAACTTATAACTGGATATTCAGATCAACATAATGAAGCTCTGTGAAGTGATGAATTACTTCTCCCATAGCTTCTAATCCCGTGATTTCGTAAAGCTCATCATATTTTAGTTAAGCTACTTTAAATACCACTTAGATACAAACAAAGAAATGTTTCATATAGAACGTTTTAAAATATACCTTCGGTTCACCTATAGTTCAAAAAAAAAAGTTCGGATCGCAGCAAGTGCGTTATGGTAGTGAATTTTTATTAAATGCTTCAAATTTGCATAACTCAATTTTCTATAAACTAAAAAGCTTAGTTTTGGTATGTAGTAAGGTCCTTCTTAAGGCAAGAGATCTACCAAATTTCATTAAAATAGGTTTGTAATTTTCGGAGAAAAAAAAATTTTTCGAAAGAAAATTCAATTTGAATAACTTCATTTTCTATAAACTTAGAAAGTTTAATTTTGGTAGGTAGTAAGATCTCTCCTAAGACAATAAATCCGTTAAATTTCATTAAAACAGCTTTGTAATTTTCGGAGAAAATTTTTTTTCGAAAGGAAATTCAATATTTTTCCGGAAAACCCCGTCCAATTTTCCTGGCTAACGAACTCATCCAAGCCATTAATAAAAGAAAGGCACTTGCCGCGTTTCATCGAAATCAGTTATTTTTTGAGTTGTCAGATGGATATATATATATATATATATATATATATATATATATATATATATATATATATATATATATATATATATATATATATATATATATATATATAAAATTTTCAGAAAGATTTCCGCGGTCTTTAATGTGAGACATGCTTGGTTCTCTGGTTAAACCGCGTCCAGAATTTATGGAAACTCGACGTTTCGGCTCCTGTTTTGGAGCCATTTTCAAGAGGTAAAGGAAATATGTAAGGACACTCTAAGGCCTCAATCTGCCTACTCCTTAGAGTGATGGACAAAGGTGGGTAAAGGAAATATGTAACGACACTCTAAGGCCTCAAACTGCCTACTCCTTAGAGTGATGGACAAAGGTGGGTAAAGGAAATATGTAAGGACACTCTAAGGCCTCAATCTGCCTACTCCTCAGAGTGGTGGACAAGGTTGGGTAAAGGAAATATGTAAGGACACTCTATGGCATCGATCTGCCTACTTCTTAGAGTGATGGACAAAGGTGGGTAAAGGAAATGTGTAAGGACACTCTAAGGCCTCAATCTGCCTACTCCTTAGAGTGGTGGACAAAGGTAGGTAAAGGAAATATGTAAGGACACTCTAAGGCTTCAATCTGCCTACTCCTTAGAGCGGTGGATAAAGGTAGGTTGGGTTGTTGTAGCTCGATTACGGGGCCTCAATCTGCCTACTCCCCAAATCTCGCCGGAGATCGTCTGTGAGGTCTCAGTGTGTTCAACCCTAGGCCTCAGAGAGATCTGGCAGTTCGTTGCAAGTCTTGTCTTATATATGTCGTTCCGTCTACCTGTTGCGTCATCAGTGAAAGTAGTGGGGTCACCGTCAATTAAGTGGGGGGCTTTGGTCACGGTATCTAGAGGAGGATTAAGAGGGTCATCGACATTTGTTGAGTCAGATAATGATGCAATGAAATTGTCTGTGGAATTTATTTCTTTTTTGTGTGTTTGTAAAGAAGATATAATAGGTTTCCAAGTAGTCGGAAGGCGAAGACCATCATATCTCTTATTTAAACAATCGGGACGTTTTTCAATCTCGATTGCTTCGCGGATAATTCTCGTTTTGAAATTGTAAACCGGTGCTATTGTTTTGGCATTATCGAAGTCTATTTTGTGCCCTGTATGAATTTGATGCATGGCCAGTGCATATATATATATATATATATATATATATATATATATATATATATATATATATAATATATATATATATATATATATATATATATATATATATATATATATATATATTGTTCTGATACACCTATACATAAAACACACCTAAACGCACACAAAATAACTTGGTTCAATGATGTTCAAAAACAAGACGGTATGTGATGTATAAATTTCGTCTAAAATCAAATAGAAAACCTAATAAAAGGCAAACTCAATAAAATACAACATGGACCCAAATGGACAGTGATACTGAATACATGTATGTAAATAATATACATATAGCTAGTATTATAATCAGTGAAAGAAAGTGTATAAAAACAGTGAACTCTAAGTGAATAAAGGACACTTAAAAGACCTTAAACTAGATAAGACAATAATAGGTATAGTTTAAGGTCATTTAAAGACACTAAACGGACCATTTGTAAATTTGACCTAAAAAAAACTTCTTAAAAGTAATATTTCAGATAGGTAATAAGCTTATGTTTTTAAGATACATGGACAATTTGTTGTTTAGTGTAAGATTTTAGCAATAAGTATTGGAATTGTGTCATTTTGTATACCTAGGATTTCGATTTAGGCACTTAAATGCATATTAAATTTGAGGGGAACTAATAATCAATTTATTTTAAAAATTCAAAATCCCAGACAGTTATTTATTTAATTTAAAATCAATTACTCCAGTCAGCTTCATAAAAAGGGGTGTAAAGTTAGTTCGCCTCCCCGTGGTGCACCCTGGATAGCGTCTACTATTAGACGTGAACTAAATGAACTAACCAAACCGTAACCCTTCCTAGTCATGTCTTAGGAGGGCCGGGAATGCTTGCCTTAATTGGCCGGCATTGCGAGGAGAGTCCTCTATAAAAAACCCACATCGCAAGGTCGTTGGCGGGTTGGTGCCGAGGCGATGATGCTTCTGGCCGATATGGCCGAGCATTGGCAGGATGGTAATTCTGTCGCTAACGTTAACCCTCCCCAGGGAAACCGGGCGACCTCCCTGTGTAAATGCCTATTCATGGGATGCGGGGCTCTTCCATGGAGGTCTATTTTCCCTTGCTGCTCGTGGGACCAAACATGGACACGACTTACACAGACCCAATAGAGGAGGTGGCAGGATTCAACCTTCCACAACCTCCAGAGGGAAAAAACAGGGGAAAGGAAAGTCCACCCCTAGGACGACTACCAAAGGTAGACCCTCCTATAGGAAGCTTGGTTATCGAGCTCCTAAAAAGGAGGAGGAACCTGCACCATAATTCCCTTTTCCTTTAAGCTCCTTAAACTACTCTTTTTTCCTCCATACATTCCTATATTCCTACCCCCATGCCCACCAACTTAAGGTGCATTCAAGCTAATCTGCATCATGCTAAGGCTGCGACATACCTCCTTAGCATGAAATTAAAGGAAGAGCAAATAGATATTGCTCTTCTCCAAGAGCCCTGGACCGCTAATTCGGAACGAACTAAAGGGCTGGGTAACACTTCTGGTAAGATAGTAGAGGTGGGCTCTGGTACTAACCCCAGAGCATGTATCTGGATCAGAAACAACTTGCAGTATTTTACACTTTCAGAGTACTGCACCAAGGACTTGGCATCCATCCATCTCGCGATCACATCCGGAGGGACCAGGCTGGAAGTAGTGGCCTGTTCGGCCTATTTCCCTGGAGACAGAGATGCAGGACAACCACCTCCAGCAGAGGTGCGCAAATTGATCGCCTACTGCAAGAGGAACAACTATCACCTCGTAATGGGGTGTGATGCGAACTCCCATCACTTGGCTTGGGGGAGCACGGACACTAACAGACGAGGTGAATCACTATTTGAATACATTTTAGGGGAGGAGCTGGTTGTCAACAATATAGGCTCGGAATCCACCTTTCTTACAGCTAACCGGAGAGAGGTTTTAGATCTTACGATCAGCTCAAGGCTTTTGAGCTCAAAAATCCTCAAATAGAGGGTGTCGTCTGAACCCTTGCCCATGCCCATATCCTATTTGAAATTGAAACAGGCCCTAGACCTGTGTGGGAGTATCGGGACCCGAGGAGGACTGATTGGGAGGGATACAAACAGTCCCTCGCCGGCAGACTTGGGTCCGCACTCCCCACAGTGAGGGATCGTGATGAGATCGAGATTGCGGCCGAACAGGTTAGGGAAGCTGCCTATCACGAAAACTGTCCACTGAGGTCAAAGAGAGACAGTCGGGGGTCTACTTGGTGGAATAATAACCTCGATAAACTACGAAGAGAAGTTAGACGTTTCAATCGTGCTAAGATTACAGGCAACTGGGAGCAATATAAAACTGCTCTAACACATTATAATAAAGAGATCAGGAACGCTAAGAGGGAGTCCTGGAGGAGGTTCTGCGGGGACATTAATAATTTGCCCAGCAGCGCCAGAATCCACAGGATTCTCTCACGCGACCGTGTACAGGAACTGGGATCGATAAAACGACCAGATGGTTCCTTTACTGAATCTCGGAAAGAAACGTTAGAGCTCTTAGCACACACACACTTCCCAGATTGTCTGATCCTGAGCAACGGTGAGGTCCTACCAGCTGAGGGACGATCTAAACGCCCCCAAAGGGATGACTGGCTAGTTGCTCGGAGAAAGAATAGTTACAGCCTCGGCAGTGGAGTGTGCTGTGAATCATTTCCAGCCATTCAAGTCGCCAGGGGAGGATGGGGTGGTACCGGTCCTACTACAAAAGGGACTGGAGATTCTCCTACCCTTCCTTATCAGGCTGTTCAGAGCCAGTCTGGCCTGGAACTATATTCCTTACAGCTGGACGGTGGTTAGGGGGGTTTACATTCCCAAATTGGGACGTAATGACCTCCTACCTACTTCACTGAGACCTCTCAGTATTACATCATTCCTCCTGAAGGGATTGGAAAAAATACTGGATGGACACATTAGGGGGAACATCTTACCCAAGAACCCCCTAAATACCCACCAGTATGCCTATCAAACTGGCAAATCAACTGAGTTAGCGCTCAATAACCTCGTCGAGAAGATCACACACTCTCTGTAAAATGGAGAGGTTGCGGTGGCGGCATTTCTCGACATAGAAGGAGCATTTAATAATGCATTACCGATCTCCCTCTACGAGGCCACTATCGCTAGGGGGGTGGAACCTACCATCTGTGGCTGGATCGGAAACATGCTGCACAATCGGACCATTATTACCTCATTACGGGGAGAGGTGGTCAGCGTTAGGGCTGCGAGAGGGTGTCCTCAGGGGGGCGTTCTATCCCCCCTGTTGTGGTCCCTCTTTGTGGACGACCTGCTGGCTATCCTCGGACTTTGGGAGGTTGAGGGCCAGGCGTATGCGGATGATCTCGTCATAATGGTTAGAGGCAGATCTGAGGAGGAACTGTCTAGTACTCTTCAAGAAGCACTAAATGTAGTCAATGATTGGTGCCGTAGGGAACAGATGTCTGTGAACCCTCGCAAAACGATCATTGTCCCGTTCACCAGAAGAAGAAGGTTGGACAACTTAAAACCACCTAATCTTATGGGGAAAAACATTCCATTTTCGGACCAAGCAAAATATCTGGGAGTTATCCTAGATAAGAAGCTCAACTGGGACAGACAGTTAGAAAATGTTATCCGCAGGGCTAAGATGTCCCTGTGGACCTGCCGGAGAATCTGTGGGAACAACTGGGGAACAAACCCCCAACAGATGTACTGGCTCTATGTAGTGGTTATCAGACCTATGATAACATATGGAGCCATAGTTTGGTGGCCTAAGGTACTTCGTGGTACCGCGAGGGCCAAACTGGCTCATCTACAGAGACAAGCATGTCTGATGATAACGGGAGCGATAAGCACCGCACCATCAGTCGCTCTGGAGGTCCTCCTCAATATTCGCCCACTTCACATATGGTTGGAGAGGGTGGCGAGGTGGACAACGTACAGACTAATACAAACGGCAGATAACATGCCAAGGGAAGTCAGTCTGAGGGGGTCCGGACCCCTTGATGACAGTGATTGTCACAGGATTCTGGGAATGGTCTCGGACTTGATGCCTACAAAAATCAGCAGAGATCTGTCTTTCAAGACCGTCCTCCCGGAAAGGGAGGACTGGGACCGGAACCAATCGACCCTGTTGAGAGCGGACCTCTGCTGGTACTCTGACGGCTCCAAAACCTATATGGGAGTAGGAGCCGGCGCATATGGGGGCAGCACCGATGCTAGACTATCAGCTAGCCTCGGCAAGTACGCAACCATACACCAGGCAGAAGTGTATGCCATCGAGATGTGTGCAAGGGAAAGCTTAAAAGACCTATGCACAAACAAATCGATAAAGATATATGCAGATAGCCAAGCTGCAATAAAGGCTCTTGGTTCCTACCGGTGCAATTCAAAGACGGTATGGAGTTGTAAATCTGCCCTTAACGAATTGGGCAGCTGTAATGAGGTGTCGCTGGTCTGGATACCGGGTCACTCGGACCATGATGGCAACGTTGCGGCAGACGCGCTTGCCAGGAGTGGTGCCCAGTGTGACTTTGTCGGACCAGAACCGGTGCTGGGAATAACATCTTGCACAGCAAAACGCACCTTAAAGACCTGGACAGATAGAAGGACAATTCAATATTGGCAAAATCTTCCAGGATTAGCTCACTCTAAGGCCTTCATAAATGGCCTGTCTGAGTCAAGGGCTAAGAAACTTCTAGAGTTGAACAGACAACAACTGAGTACTCTAGTCGGCCTGTATACAGGACATTGTCGCTTGCGGCATCACATGCACCGTATTGGGATCGGTCAGGATACCGAGTGCCGGCTGTGTATGGAGAATGACGAAACAGCAGAGCACGTGCTGTGTTCCTGTCCGGCAGCGGATAGGACTAGACACCTGCTCTTTGGCAAGGTAAAGCTTGCTCCAGAGGATCTGGATCAACTTTCGCCCGCAAAAGTTATCGACCTCTGTAGGAGGCTGGTTGTTGGGCGAAATATAGACATTAGGCGTGAGCCACAATAGACCTTATGGTCGCGGTGGAGGGACCGATATGGACCACTCACAAACTAACCTAACCTAACCTAAGCTTCATAAATATCAATAAAGATCTGAACTGTCAATGTTACGAGAATAGACTTTATGATAAAAACATGATGATTTAGAAGGCTGATTGTCATGGGGACAGAAAAAGTTTTGGAAAATTAAAAAATGACAAGTTGTCAGATGGAAGGAATAAAGTAGCGTCTATTTGTGAATTAAAAATTTAGAATTAGAAGCCAACACAAAGTAAAAGTGAGTGGTTGCAAGGCGGTAAACCCAGTTAAAGATTTTACTCAAAAGATGGTGAATTTGAAGATATCAAGTTAAGCTCATTAGAAGACAAGTAAAACAAGGTTTATGAAAACCGAAACCAATCAGAACCATAAGTGTGGGAAGCTAGAAATAGGTGTGTCCATAGAACAAAGAGAACAAACTTTGAATCCAATAAGTGAAATCCAGTAGAGTTTGAAAATCTAACTAACCATCAGCATATATAGAGCCAGGGTACTGTGTTAGAATAACTTTCGAGTTTTTTTATTGTTGTTTAGTATTAATATTTATTGTTATAAAATCAGATAAAGATAAGTATATTGGAGTTGCAACAAAGATAAATCATGAATAGTTATAAGATTTGGAATAACCTTAAAGAGAATTCTCAACCAAAATTTTTAATATTTAGTCAACCAGAAAAAAAAATACTGTAATATAAATGTTCTCGTTAATAAAATTGTTTTGTATTTTTAAGAAGAGTATCACTGACTGAATTTGGATCTATGAAGAGGGAGAATTTGAATTAAAATTAATATAAAAAAAAGCATTATAAAAGGTTTCGTAGTTACATAAAATCAAAGAGAATAGTTTATTCAAATTCAAAATTATATTTATTACAAAAGATATACATATTTTTCTTAAAAAGCACTTACTCAATACAGTTAAGTAAAAGAGATTTGAGGAAAGTTTGACAGGTGGATAGAGAAATTGTGGAGTGTTGAACTCAACCTGAGATGCAAGAGAAAGCCGGAGCCGAAGACAACACATGATTTAAATTTAGTAAGTAGATGAAAACATATATATTTTCTTCATTATAAGCCCTATTGAATATTAAAAATAAAAGTTGCAATAACAACTCACAAAATAAAAATAAATAAATCTTAATTGACATTAAACGACATTTAACACTCCATACATACATTTACTACATACATTTACACATAACGTAGCAGAACTCAGAATATAAACACAATAAATGTCGTCCAATCTTCTAGCATTATACACAACATAAAAATACAAATAATGAACAATTTCTAAACACCAATATAATATGGAAACAACCACAATAATATATATATATATATATATATATATATATATATATATATATATATATATAAACATATAAAAATTGAAACTGACCCCGGATATGGGTTCTAGGAGTCCTAGTTCGCGGTCATTTGAAAACATTTTTGCAAAGTCTCACCATCGATACCTCTCTATTAGTGAATTTTTTTAAATAAAAATTCACTAAAAATAATTTCTAGGTATGCAGTAATTATCTCTTTAACGTTTTATCATATCTGTGAGTAAAGTTTGGAACCTGTGATGAGCACTTATAAGTTCAACTTGGACAACACAATTCACCACGATACAGTTTTTAGCCCTGACGATCGTTTCGTTAACAAAGTTAGCATCATCAGATGGATGAATTAACTAAGCGAATAAAAACTAGAACTACTATCTGTATGTTCAACCGGTTGCACACAGCGCCCTCTATGAAGGTATAAAGACAGACCTTCACTCTTGAGTCTTAAATCCCTCAAATTAAAATTGCATACCTGCTTTTGTAAAACTGTGTGTCGTTATGAAGTATGAATTCTAAGAAGTACACACTGACTATTAAGATAACAGTCGAACAATGAACTACACAGAACCGCGCCTACCTACATTATTATTATTATTATTATTATTATTATTATTATTATTATTATTATTATTATTATTATTATTATTATTATTATTATTATTATTATTATTATTATTATTATTATTATTATTATTATTATTATTATCATTACTATTATTATTATATAATACATAACTATAATAATAAAACTCTGGACGCAGCAAGTGCGTTATGGTAGTGAATTTTCATAAAAATGTTTTTATTGCAAATATGTGTGTTTTCTTTTTAAGAAAGCAGGCATCAATTTTGGTTACCAGTATAACCTATATAGTAAAAGCAACGTGCCATGTTTCATAAAAATAACTTTATTGTGTGAAAATGTACCAAGATTTCCAAAAGTAGACTTAAAGTGTTCCCGGAAAAACTCGTTTCTTGGTCAACCTTATAGGTTAATAGCAAATTGGGCTATTCAAATATGAAGCATTTGATCAAAGTTCGCTACCATAACGCACTTGCTGCATCCAGAATTACTTTTCTTACAAACATGCATTATATTTCGATGGAAAATGCAATAACATAAGGCGTGTTTGATTTAAAAAAAAAGAAAATTTGTATCACCAATGACTTATGGGCCATCCTGTGATTGTAGAAAATTTTTTTTAAGATGTAGCTCAAGACACCCTATAATTAATACATACAAATTTTTTGCAAATCTTGTATAATAACGGATATATTGAGCTTTATTGATTTTCTACGAAAATTCGACAAAAATTATATACCATTAAACGATAAACTCTATAGCTAAGGCTACTGCCAAGCATCAGGGAAAGCGTCTATTTCAAATGAATTTTCTGGAAACATTTTAGTAAAATGAAGGACAATGACGGTTGAAACTAAGACTTCAGTGTTTGTAAAACATCCTTCTTGAGACATTTGATTTCCATAGCCCGTATTAGTTTCAAGTTATTTGCCAAAATGTTGCCGATTTTGACGTTTTAAGTCGCAACTTTGACGTTTTGAGGAAAACCCCAATTTATTTTCCTTTAAATGCCTATAACTTTTTTGTCTTTCGACATACAGAGCTAAATTTTGGTAGGTAACTTACATATAAGGACCCGCGTACCAAATTTGGTTGCCCTTACTTTGTTAATTCGGGAGATATAAATTTTTTTCGAAAGAAAACACAAAATTTTCCGGGAAAACCTGGGCAGATTTTCCTGGCTAACGAACTTATCCAAGCCATTTGCAAAAGGAATTTATTCACCAAATTTAATCAAAATCGGCCCATTATTTTTTGAGTTATCGGTGTGATACATATATATATATATATATATATATATATATATATATATATATATATATATATATATATATATATATATATATATATATATATATATATATATATATATATATATATATATATAAACATATAAAAATTCAAACTGACCCCGGATATGTGTTCTGGAGGGCCTAATTAGCGCTCATTTGAAGAAATTTTTTCAAAATTCAAAAGTCGAGATCTCCTCATTAGTGAATTTTTTAAGAAAATTCACTAATAAACAACAGTCATTACCATAAAAAATACCCTAAAAAAGACTATACGTTACTTCAATAGACCAAGGAAGGCGGAAGGAATAATCTTCAAAAATTCATAGGGAAATCTGAAGGAACTCCGATTACCGAATAATATCCTCAATGTGGGGTAGAGGGTGGTTCTGTTACAAAGATGCCACATGGTCCGAAAATTCCTCAGTAAAGTGGCGGCCTCAAACACCTGTTGTGTTGGAGCACCGGAGGTCAGACTGTAACTATAGTATCTTCATAATAAAATATGATGAATTTCGTCCACATCCGCCCAGCCGAATCCCAATGATGTGCGCGGGGTCGGTAAAAAGTTTTCCACTAGTAATACTGAAAAATTCTGACGTTTATATCAAATAATAATAATAATAATAATAATAATAATAATAATAATAATAATAATAATAATAATAATAATAATAATAATAATAATAATAATAATAATAATAATAATAATAATAATAATAATAATAATAATAATAATAATAATAATAATAATAATAATAATAATAATAATAATAATAATAATAATAATAATAATAATAATAATAATAATAATAAAAATAGGCTTATGACGTAATATTTTGATTTTACTGATGCTTTGTGCATTATTTACTTTAGGCCACCCTGTATAATTTAAACCAACATATATTACTACTGCTAAAACTGCAAAAAGTCCAAAAAGTAGAACGCTTAGCCCCAAAGTTTTTATTAGCTTTTATCGCAGATAATCCGGTAGTCTGATATTTGCTCTGTCCTAATTTTACATGAATTTTTTTCAGGATTGTGCGCTTTTTTAAGTAATTTCCAATTATTCAGAATCTCGAACATAACTCACTAAAATGTTCCGATAATGTCTGAGGAATAAACGAGACTTTCCTGCCCGGGGTGTTCCTGTTGCCTTGCTAAGCGCGCCAGCTTATTGAGCTAATTTATTTCTTTTATCGATTCCGACAAGAAAACCATTCTAAGGCTTAATTACTTCAAATCAAGATAAAAAAGTGCAGTGCAGCTTACATTATTCGCTCATTGTAGTGCAGTGCAGAACATCGCATTACCACCCTGAAAGCACAAAAGTTTTTTGTTAGGTTTTGTTTTGTGCTGGGTTTTTGCTCCTTTCGTTCACTGGTTGTTTAGTAGCGCGCAGAAAAATACGTTTTATATTCATTTTTCATTCCTAACAACAAAAGAGGAGCTTCTCTAGGTTTTCCTGCATGCTTTAATAATTTTTGTAATTTAAGTGTCCGAAAATAATTACTTTTGTTTCCGTTCGTCCTATTGAAGTGCATTATCCTACTATTAAGGCGTATTTTTACTTTAGGTAAAATAACCACAGACAGAATTTTAAGGGTTTTGTTTCTATACTGAAAACTTATTATCCAGTGAGATGCGTCATAAGCGACATATTTCTGTACCTACTAGGAATTAGGTGTCCATAGTCGTATTTTATTGAATTGTAGGTATTTGTGTTTATTTAACGTCGGTGTATCTTTATAACCATTCACCAACGTCAGGGAACGAGCTTACCTTACCATCCGGGAAATTATGCCAGACCTCTGCCTTTTTGTAAAGAGGGTAAAGATCTTCAGCGTGTAAAACTTGACATGATATACGGGAACAATAGCTTAAGGTCTTACCTTACCATCCTGGAAATTTTGCCGGAATTCTGCCTTTCTGTAAAGAGGGTAAAGATCTTCAGCGTATACAACATCACATAATATACGGGAACAATAGCTTAAGGTCCCCTCCAAAGGGCAGAACGTGACATTTAACTTGCTTGAATACAGTGCCACAACTTCGGTTAATCTTATTTGTACTGTATGTGTTGAAAAGTTAAAAGTTAAACCATCGCCTACTGTGAGTTAAAACCAGAATCACTCGTACACGTTCTTACCACTGGACCAACGAGGCTACTCTTCAAAGACATAAGAAAGACAAAGTGCTAATCATACAGACTGTGTGGAACAAACCAACGATTGTTAAATAATTTTAGCCCTTGTACTAATTACCGCCTTATCAAGGGAAGAAAATTTAAATGTTCTTGTTAGTTGTCAATGTACGTCAATATCTCGCTAAGTATCCTAACGCCTGAATCAATTTGTTCTAGGCGCGTTTTGGAAATTATAAGTATAGCACATCTTATAAGCTTTAGTAAGGACAAAATAGGTACGTCTCCCTCATGTCCAAAAATATGCCTAACAAATACTTTCTCGAGGCAAAGGAATAGTATTACTAGTACTAGTAGGAATATTTTACAAACAAATCAAATATTTTTATCGTATTGGCATTGTAACACATAAACTGTGTAACCCTTTGATTAAGTTGTGTAACCGTATTAGGATAGGCATATATATAGTAGTTAACTGACCACTTAGAGCCATTGCTTTGTGATACTTTTTTACTGATTTTCACCCCTTGCAATGATCCAGTCAAAAACTCCCTTTTCTTGCAAGTCTTGTTGAGTTGGGTTAGGCCACTATTATGTCGGTGCCTCTTCCTAGGTTCGTTATTTCTAACCTCTTCAAAATCTAACACCCAAAAATTTACAGAGTCCAAAGTTCACTCTGGCGGGTTTCCGTAGGGTTTTTAAAACCTAGCTACGAAAACCTTGCCCGTCACAATTCATCTAAATGAGTTTAATCTATACCTATATAAACATATTATGTTCAGCGTAAATTATTAAAATTAAATTTCAAAATCTTGTAGTGTTTATATTTATTTATTTCAATTTCAAAGAGTAATAGCAAATTAATATTGAAAAGGGGTTAGGTGCAGCAATTGCGTTACGGTAGCGAATTTTCGTAAAAATATTCCAGATGGTGATACTTCAATTTCCCATTAAACTAGAATCTCTAGTTTTGATACATACTAAAACTTATACAAAAGCAGCGTGGGTACTAAATTTAAAAAATAACACAATGAGCTTCACGGGCAACGATAAATTTGTTTTAGAAAACCATTTTTGTTATTTTGTTTGCGGAAACTGTTTCGATTGAGTGGACGAAAACGGATCATACAAGCGACTAATAAGGAAAAGTACCTGCCACGTTTATAATTTGGCAGGTACATTCGTTTTGTAAATGAAAATTAAATTTTCTGTAAATTTTCAGATTAGCACACGGGGGCTTTTTAGAAAAAAACATGCTTAGATCTCCTTCTGGATGCACAACCCACAAGAAATATTTGTTGCAAACAGCCCCCTGGAAAGTTACGCGACCAGGCGTGGATAGGGGCGTTGAGCGAAAAGTGAGAAAAAAACAGCTTAGTGGGACGTATATAAGCTGCCTTTATCCCATTTTGCAGCTATACCTCCTTAAAATTATGTTTATCCCGCCCAGATCCCCTATATTTACCGCAGGTCCCGTAACTTTCTTGCGGGTTGTTCCCAAGAAACTTTTCTTGTTTACATTATTCTTGCTTATGTATTGAGGGTGGTTGTATGCATGCGGAAGGGGAAGAACAACATCTGCTACGAATCACACTTCTCCACATCAATGACCACCTCTCTAGCACATCCAACCCAGTTCACAGTTACGCGGACGACAGCACCCTCCACTCCAATATACAATATTCTAAGCATGTCTCTTTGGCCCAACTAGATGAGGATCGCAGACAGATGGAGGGTTCTGTCTCCGTGGATCCTAAAAAAATATTAGACTGGGGAAGTAGAAATCTTGTACAATTCAACCCCACCAAATCTCAGTTTTGCTTTCTTTTTCATAAAAGATACACCAGCCCTAGGACCATCACAAGGAACAACCAAGTTATTCAAAGTAATGAGTCCTTTTCACTTGTTGGCATTTCTGTGGATCGAAATCTCAATTGGCACCAACATGTCACATCAATTGCAGAAGCGGCTGCTTAGAAATTAGGTTTCCTCTTCCGGACCCGCAAATACTTTTCACCAGCTAATGTCTATACCTTATATACTTCACAAATAAGGCCAAACCGCGAATACTGCTTCCACATCTGGGGTGCTGCTGCCGCTTCAACAGTCGCTATCCTGGACTCCATTCAAAAGAGAGCTATACGTCTCTTCGGTGACCCTACCCTCACCCAAAGGCTGCCATGCCTTGCCCACCGACGTGCAGTTGGTGACCTCTCTCTCTTTCTTTTATACATATCTGCACGGGCAGTGCTCAGAGGAGCTTTCTTCCATAGTTCCTCCACCTGCTGCCCCCAACAGATCTACCAGGGGAACAGAGCGAATGCACCCTTTTACTGTCCAGGTCACCAGACATAGAACATCCTGTTATGATCGCTCTTTTGTCCTGAAGACTTCCAAGTTGTGAAATTACTTGCCGGCACATGTTTTTCCTTCTCCTCCGAACCTCCAAACCTTCAAGTCCAGAATTAACAAGTTGCCTCTTTCCTCCTTGTCGACACCCACGGTACGATATTATTTAGGCTGTAAGCCCTCGTGCTGTGTTCAAATAAAGAAAATAAATTTGAAAAAACAGCGAATCAAGGTTTTCAATTTATGTTTAAATTCGTACCCCATTTCATTTGTTATATTTTTCAAAAATGAAATTTAGGTTGCCTTGTTTGTCAGTCGTACATAGAGAGCTACAATATTTCATCATTTTCAAAAAATGTGGATACAGCAACAGTAAATAAGCGTTGAAAAAGGTCTGGGTGCAGCAAACATATTACGGCAGAGAGTTTTTGTAAAAATATTTGAGATCCGATAACGCAATTTCTTATTAAGTTAGAATCTTCAATCTTGAACCATAGTAACACCTATGTAACGGCAACCTGGGTACCAAATTAAAGAAAAATAACATAAGGGCTTCGTGGATAACTACAAGTTGGTTTTAAAAAACATTTTTTGTTGTTTTGTTTGCAAAAACTAGTTCGATTTGGTTGACTAAAACAAAACCATCCAAGCAATTCAAAGGAAAAATACCTGCCATATTTATGATTTGCCAGGTACATTCCCTTTGTAAATAATTAATTTTTGCAGTACCTACATAATATTTCTTTGCCAAACTATGATTTTCTAATTCCATAGATAGAAACTTATCCAAATAATCGCAAACTGGGACCCCTAAAACCGGTCTCCCAGGTCCATTTAAATTAAGAAATTAGTTTTAATAATATATTTTACTAATAGTGAACAATTCTTATGAAAATTCCCTACTATAATGCACTTGCTGCGCCCCGAACATTTTTTACTTCATATTTCGCTCACGTTGATATGTTTTCATGCCATATTGTAAAAGTTTAAATCCACGGTCTCTATCATGCTGGAAAGTCAATCACACTAATCTGGACGCCTTCACACAGTGGTATTGTAGACAATGGAAATGCTGACGAATGCTCACGGAATGCGATACTAGAAAAGACAATGATACCCATACAAACCCATTCAGACCTTATTGCCAATATTAGACAAAGTTCTGAAGCCAAATAGCGAATCCACTGGTCCTCCCTTGACAACAAACTTTGCAAGATCGAAACATCAGTGACCCCAAAGACGCGCCCAAGTCTAACGCGCAGGGAAGAAGTCGTTATCAGAATAACTCGTATAGGCCATTGTAAGTTCACCCATAGATACCTACTTATCCAGCAACAACAACCTTAATGTGAAATATGTGAGAGTGATTACTGTTAACCATGTGCTTTAAGAATGTCCACTATATATCAATCCAAGACTCGAATACCTAAAGGGGAAAACAATATCCCAAATTCTTGACTTGTGTGGGCCTAATGTGACTAATTTACTCTGTTTTTTTAAGACAATCCTCACTATTTGATAGCATTTGATTACATATACAGACACAGCCTTGAACGAAATTGTTATGAGTATTGCCGAAGGACTCGATGAAAGAAATGATGTTGAAGTCGTAGCTTGTGATCTGAGTAAGGCTTTTGATACAGTTTCAAAGTGTATTTTGTTGGGGAAGCTGGAACATTATGGTGTCGGAGGTACAGCCCTCTCTCTCTTTGGGTCTTACCTGGAGGATAGGAGGCAGGTAGTGTATTGGGATAAACAGCTATCCGATGAGATGACAGTAGATTGAGGTGTTCCGCAGGGTTCCATTTTGGGCCCCCTACTCTTTATCATCTATACGAATGATCTGCCGGCCAACATTGCATCGGATGCGATCGGTCTTTATGCCGATGATACCAGCTTTGTTAACAGAGCAACAGCAACGATTGATTTGGGTCTCCGTACTAGGACTTGCCTTGACCAAGCAGATGAGTGGTTTAGAATAAACTCTCTAAAACTGAACTTAAATAAGACACAACGACTGGTGCTGGGTGCGGGACACAGCGGCGGTGCGAGGCTAAAGCTTCTTGGTGTAATTCTGGAGGATGGCCTTGCCTGGTCTGCTCATGTCTCGTCCCTGCTTGGAAGGTTGTCTACGGATATTTTTACAATGCGGCGAATGAAAGCTGTGGTGGGCCGGGAGGCCTGCAAGATGGCATATTTTTCCAACTTTCACTCTGTCGCTGGTTATGGTGTGCTTTTGTGGGGGTGCAATCCAGGCTTGCAGCAAGTGCTCCTGAAACAGAAAGAAGCCCTGCGTGTCTTGTGCGGCGTGTCCTGAAAGACTAGCTGCCGTGGGTTGTTCGAGCGCGAGCGTATACTTACCGTAGTATCGGTATTCATTTTTGCGTGCTTAAAATATGTGCATCAAAACAAAGACTTATTTCTGGCCAATGAGCAATTACATACCTATGATACCAGAAAGAAAGCTAACTTTAGCATACCATATCATAGACTGGTTGGAAAGCAATTTGGTGCAAATTATCTGGGTTTGAAGCTGTGTAACAGACTGCCAAGTGATTTGAGGGAAATGCCCGAATCACGATTTGCCAGAGAGGTTAAGAGACTTCTGCTGCGGACGACATACAGTGTCGTCCGCAGCAGAAGTCTCTTCAGTGGATGAGTATTTTGAGGCTGGTTGGTGAGAGGTATCAAAACAGCCCCTTAGGGACTTTAAGTGTATTTTGTGTTGTTTAGTTGTCTATATATTTGTACATCGATTGATTTGTTTGTTCCTATTGTTTTGTGGTGTTCTTTACAACTAATGTATTTTAAATATTTGACCATCTGTGTTTATGTGTATACATATTATTTACCTGACACGTCATGTAATCTCTTGATGGCAAATAAATATTATTATTATTATTATTATTATTATGTACTTTAATTAGCAAAACAAAATGTACCGACAGTGTCAATGACCTTAGATGTTAAGACACTTTAAACTTCAAAAAAAAAAGTTTAAACATGTAGTTTTAAATTAAAATTAAATAGTTTCTGAATGATAAATTGTATTAAAGAGAAAGGTAACTTGCGATTATCTATCATTGAGTATTTACTGTAGATAAACATTTTTGAATAAAATATCTTATATTGCTCAAAATCGTGAAGCATCTTAATACATAGTGTTTTATTTCACAAACCATATCATGCGTTTAAAAATTATGTTTGCACATCTTGATATTTAAACGTTTAAAGTGGATAGATGGTAAACCAGTTCATAACAGTGGAGTTTTGTCACACATAACTTATCGTAGAAATTTTACACTATATGCTCAACTGACAAAAAAATTTGTCGCTTTTTTTGCAGGAACGCTAAACTCTTATTTTGTCGTATAATCTCATTCGCTTTAATTCGCCAGCTAATAAATTTCATTAAAATTTATGAGTTGATAGTAGTCTTTAGTGGTTAGCTGGTTTCCTTTTAAATTTTCCTCCTGGGAATGCGGTTGGACACAATTAATTTCTTTCAGAGGGGTAACAATATAGAGCATAAATCCCAAGCGCTACACGGAAAGTCTTTTCAGGTTGTTCATTCAAGACGAAATAGACCCAGACGGAGTTGATGCAGCTATCCACTCTAGCGTCTTAGTTTTACTAAATGATGAATCGGGTTAGCCGATTTTTATAGGAGTTCAATCATTAATAGCTAAGGCATGATTTCGTTGTCGTTTAAATCTGGGCTGATTCAAGGCAAGTTTCTAATAATTAATTGAGAGCTTAACTATTACCTTATTTGAGGACGGTGCTAAGAGACAAATTTCATTTAAAGAGACTAAAAGGCAAGATTTTACAAGTTTTATAAGCCTATTAAACGCGAAACCTATATCTTAACCAAAAACGTAACGTAGCAAGTGCACTATGGTGTTGAGTGTTTATAGAAACAATCTACAATTTGTATTATATATATATATATATATATATATATATATATATATATATATATATATATATATATATATATATATATATATAAGGACAAACAGCAGTTTTTAACACAAAACTAGATATCCAAATGATTAACAATTGAATTAAACTGTGTTTTGTGTATTAATCGGTTCTTTGTTTCTGTTTCATTTTCAACCCTTTAGTGAATTTTCTTAGACAAAATTCACTAATAGGGGGATCGCTACTTTTGACTCTTGTTAATTTTTTTTTAAATGAGCGCGATCTAGGACCGCTAGAACCCATATCCGCGGCCAGTTTCAATTTTTATATATTTATATGCATATATATATATATATATATATATATATATATATATATATATATATATATATATATATATATATATATACTTTATTTCTTTGCTGTACGTTTGTGATTTTTATCGGTTTGTGTGGACTGCAGTTTCGAACCGTTCCGGTTCATCATCAGCATGCTACTGACTGTTATCGCTCCTGTGTGGTCGGTTACGTCTGAGTGTGTACGTGGCGCCTGCGCTGTGAACTTCTATTGGTCGGTTTATTGTTCTCTGATAGATTATGCCTTCGGACTGTGTCGTGTTTATCGGTCTCCTGTCTTGATCACTGTGGTTTGATAATTTGTCTATTTGTATGGCCTTTATTAAGTTTTGTTTAAATGTTTGTACTTCGACTTGTTCTGGCATTAACTGTTTCTTATTGTTTGTTTGTTGAATGTAGTATTGTTGCCAGATTTCCATTTTTTTGTGGTCTTTAACATGTTTCATTAGTTGTAATTGGGTGATGTCTGGTTTTAGGTGTTTTGTGTTGCGAATGTGTGTAGCTGCGTTTGATTTGTACCTAGGTATGTGGATTTTATCTAATGCTGTTATATGCTCCTTTAATATTGTTTGTATTGATCTTTTTGTCATTCCTATATATTTTTTATTGCATGTGTTACATTCTATTTGATATATTCCGTTTAATTCATGTAGGTTGTGTTCTTTTTTTATTTTGTTTATTATTTTGTTATTGGTTTTGTAGCTCATTTTTAAGTCATATTGTTTGAGTATTTGTGTATTTCGTGTTTGTGTCTGGTGTTTTGTTTTCGGTTTTGTTGATTTGTTTGTTTTTGATTTGTTTTACTAGCTTTTCTATTTTCTTGTTGTATCCATTTCTTTGTGGTGTTTGTACTATGATGTTGTACTCCTTTTCACGTTCGTCGTTATTGGGTGGTACATTTAGCATTCTGTTTATTAAGTATCTGTATGCGGCCATTTTGTGTGTGTGTGGGTGTATTGAGTGTTTAGGTATAGTGATGTCTGTTTGTGTAGGTTTTCTGTATATTTTGTATTCAAGCTGGTTTTCTTTTCTGATTAGTGTTAAGTCGAGGAAGCTTATGGTGTTGTTTGATTCTTTTTCTATTGTAAATTTTATGTTGTTGTTGGTTTGGTTTATTTTTTCAAGGATATTGTCTATCTTGGTTTTTTGATTGTCGTATATTATTAATATATCATCGACGTATCTTATCCATTTGATGTTTCGGTCTGTCTCTTTTATGATGGTGTTGATTTCAGCTTCTAACTGTTGTATGTATATTTCTCCCATGATGCTTGATAGTGAAGATCCCATTGGTAGTCCGTCTTCTTGGATGTAGTACTCTCCGTTGAACTTATAGTAATTTTGTTTTAATATGATGTTTAATATTTCGCTGATTTGTTGTTTTTTGTTGTTATTTTTCATTTTCTTTTCGATTATATTTGTTGTTTCGTTAATTGGTATATTGGTGTACATATTTGTTATGTCAAATGAGGCAAGTCTTGTGTTTTTGTTTATGTTTATGTTTTCTAGTTTATGCACTAGTTCTATGGAGTTTTTTATGTTAAATTTGTTTTCTAGTTGTATTTCTTGTTTTAGTACTTGGTCCATTTATTTTGCTATTTTGTATGAAGATGCATCTTTGAAGTTGATGAGTGGGCTTATTGGGTATCCCGTTTTGTGTATTTTCATTATTCCTGTCATTGGTGGTGCTTTAGGGTTGTTTATATTTATATTTGGAATTTTTTCGTTGGGTTTTCGTTCAGTTTCTTGCATTTTTTTGTTGAGAAGAAAATGTTTGTTTTTTCTATATAGTCCTGTGTTTTTATTGCTATTAGTCAGTTGCTTTTATCTGTTTTTGCTATTGTTATGTTGTTATATGTGACTTTGTTTCTTATTTGTTTGATCATTTTTTTATGTGTATGGTCTTTTGATTTTGTCTTGTTAATAATTCTGTTTATTTCTGTTGCTAGTTGGTTTTTCAGTGGTTCTAAGTTTGGGCTATTTATTGAGTTTATAGCGTGTTGTGTGTCAACTATTATGTTCTCTATTGTAGATTTTTTTGTATCTGAAAAGTTAGTTTTTATGTTGTTTTCTATGAATTCTTTTTCTTCTTTTGTGAATTTTGTGTCTGTTATGTTTATGAATCTATCCCGAAATATGTGGTGTGTTGCGGTTGTTATGTTTACATTATCTAGTTTGTTCTTTTTAAGGTTGTGTTGTTTTTTTGTATATTTTCTCTAATTTTTGTTTATAATCGGTTTTTATGTTGTTCATTATATTGTTATATGTTTGTGTCCATGTGTCATATTTCATATATATATATATATATATATATATATATATATATATATATATATATATATATATATCACACCGATAACTCAAAAAATAATAGGCCGTATGAAAAAAATTGTCATGTACCTTTCTTTTGCAAGTGACGTGGATAAGTTTGTTAGCCAGGAAAATCGAATCAGGTATTCCGGGAAAATGTTGGGTTTTCTTTAGGAAAAAAAAATTATCTCCAAAAATAAAGAATCTATAGTAATAAAATTTGGTACACAAGTTTACGTCATTAAAAGGAAACGATATGCCAAAATTTTGATTTCTCTGTTATAGGAAAAAAATTGCCCTTTTTTTCTCTAACAGAGAAATCTAAATTTTGGTGCCAGATCATTTCTATGAAAATTCACCACCATAACGCACATGCTGCGTCCATACTTTTTTACTTTCCATCTACTTATTTATTTTAGTGTCTATTTCTTGTTCCTTGAGTCAGTTTCACAAGTGTTATACACCTATTCAGAGATGGAGTGACGATGGAAGGAAAAATATGTCGTTTTCGTTTCGTCACAGTAAGTTGCAAACAGTGATAAAGATTCCACAACTATTTTGATTTGAGGAGTTTATTATGAGAGGTACATGCTATTCGTTAGAAAGTACTGACCAGGCGTCAGAGGTAAGATGAAATTATTCATCAAATTTTTTTTTTGGTAGTCTGGTTTTTTAAATTATGACTCTCACGTAGTATAATATATTACTGCTTTTAAATGTTTTTGTAGTGTACTGTTGTCTTTATGCTATATTTATTGTGTATTATGTCATTAGATAGCTCTGAAGAATGCTACACCTATATAGCTAAAACGTTATCCGAATGAGGTACGTGTTTTATTGAGATCCTACTTTCTGGAGTAATCTAACATAACTCACATTATCTAATGGCAAGAATAAGAATCAAATCATTATCATATATATATATATATATATATACACACACATATATATATATATATATATATATATATATATATATATATATATATATATATATATATATATATATATATATATATATATATATATATATATATATATATATATATATATATATATATATAATTTTATGACTTTTTATGGGTACTGCTTAAATTTTTCAAATGCCTCAAAGCCGTGCTCTCGTCATAGGCGAATTTTTTTATTATTTCAGAATTAAAAAGTGTACTAAAAAGAGGTATATGAGGTCTCCATAGTTATGAAAATAGTGCCGGTAGGTCGAAGTAGTGAAGAATCAAGCGCCTAAAGCTAATGTTTTACAATATGCCTCATCACGCAGTTTTGTAGTCATACGCAGTGACTTCGAAAGAAAAATGGAGTGCCAGAAGTACTGCCAATAGGAAAGACTGTTGTAAATAAGTTAAGTTAAGTAGGTAGACTCTTCGTAAAGAGGGGTTGGTAAAACACTTTACATAATATATAGACTTCGAAAGAAAAACGCAGTGCCAAAAGTACTGCTAATAGAAAAGACTGTTGTAAATAAGTTAAGTAGGTAGACTTTTGTAAGGAGAGTTTGGTAGAACACTTTATGTAATATATAAAAAGACGGGCCATGAGGTACAAAAATATAATGTGATCTAAGACCATTGTAGCAATGGGCAAAGCGTTGGAGCAAACTGTGTTATATTGGCGTTAAAGGTAGCCTTGGATACTGACAAAGTTACACCTTGAATTTACAGAGAACGGCTGGATGGTGAGAGAGGCCGTGGAGGGCACAATGTGCCTGGTTGAATGCTAAAGCAACATCTAAAAGTAAAATCATATTAGAACTTTTTTTTTCAACAACACACCACGAGGTCTTACAGCCTAAAAACTATCGTACCGTGGGTGTCGACAAGGAGGAAAGAGGCAACTTGGTAATTCTGGACTTGAAGGTTTGGAGGTTCGGGGAGAAGGAAAAACATGTGCCGGCAAGGAATTCCACAACTTTGAAGTCCTCGGGACAAAAGAGCGGGCATAACATGATGTTCTATGTCTGGTTACCTGGAAAATAAAAGGGTGCATTCGCTCTGTTCCCCTGGTAGATCTGTTGTGGGCAGCAGGTGCAGGAACTATGGAAGAAACCTCCTCTGAGCACTGCCCGTGCAGATATCTATAAAAGAGAGAGAGGTCACCAACGGCACGTCGGTGGGCAAGGCATGGCAGCCTTTGGGTGAGGGTAGGGTCATTGATGAGACGTATAGCTCTCTTCTGAATGGAGTCCAGGATAGTGAGTGTAGAAGCGGCAGCATCACCCCAGATGTGGGAGCAGTATTCAAGGTTTGGTCTTATTTGTGAAGTATATAAGGTATAGAGATAAACTGGTGAAAGGTATTTTCGAACCCGGAAGAGGAAACCTAATTTCTTAGCAGCCGCTTCTGCAATTGATGTGACATATTGATGCCAATTCAAATTGATCTGATCCACAGAAATGCCAACAAGTGAAAAGGACTCATTACTTTGAATAACTTGGTTGTTCATTGTGATGGGTCTAGGGATTGTGTATCTCTTATGAGAAAGAAAGCAAGACTGTGATTTGATGGGCTTGAATTGTACAAGATTTTTACTTCCCCAGTCTAATATTTTTTGGAGACCCACGGAGATAGAACCCTCCATGAGTCTGCGATCCTCATCTAACTGGGCTAAAGAGACAGGCTTAGAATATTGTATATTTGAGTGGAGGGTGCTGTTGTCCGCGTAACTGTGAACTGGGTTGGATGTGCTATAGAGGAGGTCATTCATGTAGAGATGTAGAGAAGAAACAAAGTAGGGGCTAAAACTGAACCTTGAGGAACTCCTGCATTAATTGGATACAGTTTAGAGGAATGGCCATCGACCACAACAGAATTGCTCCGCTTGGAGAGGAAATTTTCTGTCCATGTACAGAGTTTTGGTAATAGGCCTTAGGCCGGAAGTTTGTTAAGCATCGCTGCGTGCCAGACCTGGTCGAATGCTTTGGATATGTTTAGAGCGACAAAATGGGATTCACCGTGTAGTTCCAGAGACTTGTTCCAAGAATAAGTGACAAAGGAAAGGAGGTCGGCAGTTGATCTGCGCTGACAGAATCCATAGTGCATGTCGTGGATTAGACTGTGTTTTTCAAGAAATTTTAGTAATTCGGTGTTTATATACTTTTCCATCACTTTAGAGACGACTGAAAGGAGAGATATAGGCCTGTAGTTGCTAGGAAGCGCTTTGGATCCTTTCTTGGGGACGGGTTGTACTCGAGCAAATTTCCAGTTACTAGGGAATATGCCTAACAGACGAATCAGGACAGGAGCAAGTTCTGGTACGCATTTTTTGAGAACAATTGCTGGGATCTCGTCAAGGCCAGAGGCTTTCCCGGTATTAAGAGAAGAGAGCATCTTTCGTACTTTTTTCGTTTTGCATAACAAAGTAACGAGAGAGCATGTATGAGTTACTAAATAAAGGTAAAAACAGTGACACTAATTTTGACAAATATATGCAGGAAGAATGATTTAGGTAGCACATGTATTAAAAGTTCAGCCTACCCCTCCATAAAAATTACTTAAAAGGTGGCAATAATATTATTACTAAATAATAAAATGTTAGACTCCTTTCTCGTTTCACATCAGCTTGTTTAATTTTCTGCAACCGGTTTTGCCTTTTACGGGTTCGTCAGGTAACGGAATTAGTATTAGTGACAATAGACCCAAGCAACATTTAAAGTCAAATTGACATAAAATTGCTCTATCAACAGGTCGGCGCCCGGATCACCACAGGTCATTTTCAAGTAAGATTTAAGTGTATTTTACCAATGTGGGGAATAAAACCAAAGTAATAGGGAAGTCGATAATAGGTCCAGCAAGGTATTTCGACCAACGCGTTGTAATGATATGCATTTCCATTCAACATTGAGCCAATGGAGGTAATTTATTGGTAAATACGTGTTAGGCTCTACTTGAATCCGATATCTAGGCGCCGAGTGCCGTGACGATCTTAAACAAAGGACTGCGCATGTGACATTATTCTGTAGGATCTGTGGTTGTGTATGTCTAAACAAACAGTAAATATTGGCAACTAGGTATGTCCATCTTTGTTAGAAAAATACATGTTGAATGATCAAAGCAGATAGTATAAATATCGCAGTTGGATCAATGATAAAGGTAATTTGCGCTGTATACGTTTTTTCTGTTAACATGATTATGCTACATCGATATAAATCGGGTGCCTCTATAAAAAGTAGAACTAGTTAAAATTAAAAATTATTCAAATGTCTTGAAAATTCTATTTTGAGAATTGATTATGTAAACAACACAAAACTATCCTACTCTCATTGTTACAAGCATTATTGTCAGTTTTTTTTTTCGAATTAAAATTTGGTTGTACTACATGCACAAAAAAAATATTCTCAATTTTCCAATACAATCAAAATGGGTCCCGCAAGACAATTTAATATGGCTACATTTGTCAGTTCACTGACTTAAAAGTTTATTTTGCTCTACTTTTTACCTATAAGTCACAATTCATAATGCCAAGGCAAACTAACCAAACTTAAAGCATTTTGTCCTTTTCATTCCATTGGCATGAAAAGGGATGTATTATATTGAAGAGGGAAACGTGTTGATTTTAACAAAGTTATTATGCTTTTTTAGGATTTAGACGGAGAATATTGCCAAAGAATAAAACTTTTCTTAATTAAGTTTTTCAACTGAGACACCTTCAACATACACAAATTTATATCACTGCTATACACTTTGAACTTCGAGGACAATTTTTATTACAAGTCAGATTGTATGGGTACTTTCAGACTTGATGTAGGCAATTTGACTTAGAAGGCCGCTTCTGTAGTAATTATGACTCATTGGTCAATCAAAAAGCCATTTTAGACTATCCCAGGGCCCAAAATATTTCCCGTACCGTATTGCAGTTAAATTGGTAATATATATATATATATATATATATATATATATATATATATATATCTATATATATATATATATATATATATATATATATATATATATATATATATATATATATATATCTATATATATATATATATATATATATATATATATATATATATATATATATATATATATATATATATATATATATATATATATATATATATATATGTAAGCTGGACTTCATAAGAAGACCTCTAATTTACTATACCACAAAGACATATTGCATGCTTATATTAGGTAATGAGTTACGTTAAAACGGGTATCTTAGGTATCTGAACTTAGTAGTCAGTTTTCAGTCCAATTTACTACACACTTCGACCTAAAAATTTCCAATTGCGGAATGGAAACTCAAAAGTATTTTTAAAGATATATTATAGGTAAAATTAAACCAAACTTTTCCCAATTTAGTTACTTGTAAGTTAATGACTTTGGAGTAATTTTACCAGTCAAAAATAAGCCAACTGGGAGCCGCATTCTCAAATTTATAATAATTATGACAATCAAGCCAGCATTTTGGTTAACTATGACTAAAATTACAACTTGGGTAGGTTATTTGGACTCTAGTGCTGGTTAACATGCCTTAATTTGTTTATTGGGATCATGATTATGCTGAATATATATAAATAAGATATGCCTATACCTTGTTTTTTTTATTGTTATCACCACTTTGTTGTTAGGCTACCGATATTATTATTATTAAAATAATCCGCTTGTTATTAATGTAAATTTAATACTACCATAGTGTCACTAATGAAAGCTCTGTTTAGGTAGATGCAATGTTATAGATTTTCTGCTTATTATATTAACATACAAAGCGTAATCAGTGTTGTATATAATTAATCTATTCGATCGAATAGTTTGAGGCATTATATCAAATCGGACGTTGTAATTAAAACTGAAATCGAATTAAAATTTAATAGTGAATGACGACACAAATATTAAAATGATTGTTACTCATTATTAAAATAATATAATAAAACAGAATTGGGCATTAGCATATTTGAGCACATCGCTGAATGAGCCAGTAAAAATAATTATTGGTAATTTTTTTTTTGAGGCTACAGAAATTAATCCAATTGCTTGCGTAAAAAATGGAAACTTTTAGTTGTAGTTTTTAGTGAATTTTCGTAGAAAAAAGAATTTTTAAAAAGAATTTGCAAATGAGCGCGAACTAGAACCCCTAGAACCCATATCCGGGGTCAGTTTCAATTTTTATATGTTTATTTATATATATATATATATATATATATATATATATATATATATATATATATATATATATATATATATATATATATATATATATATATATATATATATATATATATATATATATATATATATATATATATATATATATATATATATATATATATATATCACACCGATAACTTAAAAAATAATCGGCAAATTTTTATAAAATTTGGCATGTACATTCCTTTTGTAAGTGGCTTGCATAAGTTCGTTAGTCAGGAAAATCGGACGAAGTTTTCCGGAAAAATATTGAGTGCTCATTCTAAAAGAAATTTTATCTCAAAAACTTAAAGGCTATGATAACCAAATTTGGTAGGTAGATTTACGATATAAAAAGTAAACTGTGCATTAAAATTTATATTTCTATGTTGCAAGAAAACAGTTATAATAAAATGTTTGATGCCAGATAATTTCTATGAAAATTCACTACCATAACGCACTTGCTGCGTCCAGGATTTTTCGTTTTCAAGTGAATACCGAAATAACTAGACTTTTTTAACTACGACAGTGTTAGCAAACTTTTTAATGGGCAATCTAAGTATGTCACCATATTTTTCAAGGCGTTCTTGATGCAAGAGCTACAATACTTAACTTTGATTTCTCTTATGGGCGCCATATTAAATTTTTGCCATGTTATAAAGCCTTTTTTATGATTGAAATGATATATCGCATGATACAGTCGCATCTTACCTGCTATCAAAATTTAAAAAGAATCATTTCTACGAATGGTGCTTTGGCAAGTGGCAAGTGGCCAAAATTCGAATAGACAGCGAAACTTCCAACAGCATAAATATTGGGAAAGGAGTGAGACAGGGATGCGCATTGTCACCCATGTTGTTTAATCTGTATTCCGAGCTTCTGTTCAAAATGGGCTCTTGAGAAAGTTAATGAAGGTATAAAAGTAAATGGCGTTCGGATAAACACCATTAGATACGCCGACGACACCGTATTAATGGCAGATACGGATACCAGCTTACAAAATATTCTAGATCAGCTAAATGAGACATGTTCGGAATTTGGAATGCGGATCAACGAGAGGAAAACGGAAACAATAGTAATGCAAGGAGAGAGATGGTACCTATACCCTTCATTATAAATAATAACATATTACAACAGGTCAATCGTTATAAATACTTGGGATGCTGGATAGACAGCCAATTAAACCCAGAAAAAGAAATAAATTCCAGAATTGCACAAGCCAAAAGCAACTTTACAAAAATACGAAGCCTTCTTTGCGATTCGCATCTCGACATAAACCTAAGGTTAAGGTAAGCAAAATGCTACATATGGTCAGTCCTTCTGTATGGAATAGAGACATGGACCTTAAAAATAACAAGCATGGATAAACTGGAAGCATTCGAGATGTGGGTTTATCGGCGCATACTAAAAGTACCATGGACCTCAAGAGTGCGAAATGAAGAGGTTTTACGCAGAGTGAACAGAGACAGAGAGCTTCTCCAGGTCGCCAAGCGGAGGAAGACAGCATATCTGGGCCACTTATTGCGCAATTCCAAATATTATATCCCCCAGCTCATAGTTAAAAGTAAACTAGAGGGGAAAAGAATTTTAGGCAGAAAGAAACTGCCATGGCTGAGAAACATAAGATGTGGGAGAAGTCTGGGATTTAAGGACTTGATGAGAGGATGGAGGATAGAGAGGAGTTTGCTGTTGTAGTCGCTAACCTCTATTAGTGGAGAAGGCACCCAAAGAAGAAGATTAACGATGTTTTTGATCTTTTAAATTCAAAACAAGAGCAAAGTGAGTTTTAGAACCGTCTCATATCTTGGCTGGTGTAGTTTTTGTATAAATTGCCTAGATAGGTTTGTTGGCCGGGAAAGTGAGATCATCAGATTTTGGTAAAATATTGAATTTATGTTGAGCACATTGAGGTACTTTTTCAAACAAAAAGTTAGTTTGATGAAATACGGTGCATGCTCTCCACTATAAAGGTTACACTGTCTACTAAATTTGATGCCTTTAAAAAACATTTAAGATCAAACACCAGTTCTATGAATATTACCTACCATAAGGCACTTTCTGCGTCCAGAATGTTTCTTTATGGACGTAATATTTACGACACATTAATAGTACCAGGTATTAAAATCATATTAGTATTCTGGGGGTTGAAACCCACGAGCAAGGGTAAAAGTTATTTAAAAAGATGAGTAACGGAAACAGCCTTTTAGAGTAGCGTACGAAAAAGCAAAGTTTATTTAACTAGAATAATGTACGAGTAGAGTTACTTAATGCTACCACTGAGATACCGTACATTTCAATATGGCAACGAATTAAAAGCGACGTCCAATTAGTTATTTTTTTCAACGGCGGGAATGTTTCCCATCGATCCGCAGTCCCGGAGTCACCCTCTGTAATACTGGAAAACACCATTAACATAAATTTAAGTACGGGCCAACTTTTTATGGTTTCACTTTATTTCCCAGTAAGAGCAGCGATTCCGAAATGAGTTTTTATTTTATGCATGCACAGTTTAACTTGGTTTTCATAAATTATGGCCGGTCTAAAATATACACTCCGTAAAGTATAAAACACCTAACTTCATGAATGAAAAACAAAAGATTATGTTCAAAGGAGATGTTTCTCAGTATTAGAGGCCATATTTCGTTTACTTTTCACGAACGAAATCAAAGCATAACGGATAATGAAGAATTATATCAAACCTTTTTTAATCAACGCATAAATCAATCAGTAATGTTTGGTGAGGAGGTATGATGTAAAAAAGTTTTTAGCAGAACCTATAGAGTGCTTTGAAAAAATGTTTTGTTTTGAATGACAGTCAACTTCAAGTACAAATTTAAGACACTTACAGTTGTTTATTTAACTAATCAGCAGTGTGTACAGAAATATTGTAAAAAGTTCGGGACATAGCAAGTGCGTTATGGTAGTGAATTTTCATAAAAATGTTTTTAATAGCAAATATTGGTGGTTTCTTCTTTAAGAAAGCAGGCATCAAATTTGGTTACCAGTCTTACCTACATAGTAAAAACAATGTGCCATGCTTCATCAAAATAACTTTATTGTTGTTTGAAAATGTACAAAAATTTCCGATAGTAAATTTAAAGTGTTCCGGAAAAAACTCGTTTCTTGGTCAACCTTATAGGTTAATAGCAAATTGAGCTATTCAGATTAAAAGCATTTGATCAAAATTCGCTACCATAACGCATTTGTTGCGTCCAGAATTTCTTTTTTTACAAACATGCATTATTTTGATGGAAAATACTAAAATGCAATAACATAAGGCGTGTTTGATTAAAGAAAAAATCTCGGGACGCAGCAAGTGCTTTATGGTAGTGAATTTTCATAAAACTATTTTTTAATAGCAATAATGTGTGTTTTTTTAAGAAAGCAGGCATCAAATTTGGTTACCAGTATAATCTATATAGTAAAAACAATGTGCCATGTTTCATCAAAATAACTTTATTGTTTGAAAATGTACAAAAATTTCCGAAAGTAAACTTAAAGTGTTCCCGAAAAAACTCGTTTGTTGGTTAACCTTATAGGTTAATAGCAAATTGAGCTATTCAAATATTAAGCATTTGATCAAAATTCGCTACCATAACGCACTTACTGCGTCCAGAATTTTTGTTCTTACAAACATGCATTATATTTCGATGGAAAATGCAAAAATGCAATAACATAAGGCGTGTTTGATTAAAAAAAAAAGAAAATTTGTATCAACAACGACTTATGGGCCACCCTGTAATTGTAGAAATAATTTTTTAAGATGTAGCTCAAGACACCCTATAATTAATATATACAATTTTTTTTCATATCTGGTATAATAACAGATATATTGAGCTTTATTGATTTTTTTTACGAAAATTATACAAAAATTATATACTATTAACGATAAACTCTGTAGCTAAGGCTACTGCCACGCATCAGAGAAAGGGTCTATTTGAAATGAATTTTCTGGAAACATTTTATTAAAATGAAGGACAATGACGGTTGAAACTAAGACTTCAGGGTTTGTAAAACATTCTTCTTGAGACATTTTATTTCCATAGCCCGTATTAGATTCAAGTTCTTTTCCTAAATGTTGCCAATTTTGACGTTTAAATCGCAACTTTGACGTTTTGTGAAAAACCCCAATTTATTTTTGTTTAAATGCCTATAACTTTTTTGTATTTTGACCTACAGAGCTAAATTTTGGTAGGTAACTTGCCTATAATGATGTAAACCCGCGTATAAAATTTAGTTGCCCCTACTTTGTTAATTTTGGAGATATAAATTTTTTTGGAAAGAAAACACAAAATTTTCCGGGAAAACCTCGTCGGATTTTCCTGGATAACAAACATATCCAAGCCATTTGCAAAAGGAAGGTACTCACCAATTTTGACGTTTAAAATCGCGATTTTGACGTTTTGAGGAGAACCCAATTTTTTTTTTTTTTGAATGCCTGTAACTTTTTTGTTCTTTAACCTACGGAGCTAAATTTTGGTAGGTAACTTACCCCTAATGATATAAACCCGCGTATGAAATTTGGTTGCCCTTACTTTGTTAATTTTGGAGATATAATTTTTTTTCGATTTTTTTCGAAAGAAAACACAAAATTTTCCGGAAAAACCTCGGCGGATTTTCCTGGCTAACGAACTTATCCAAGCGACTTGCAAAAGGAAGGTACGTGCCAAATTTTATCAAGATCGGTCCATTATTTTTTAAGTTATAGGTGTGACACATAAATATATATATATATATATATATATATATATATATATATATATATATATATATATATATATATATATATATATATATATATATATATATATATATATATATATATATATATATATATATAAACATATAAAGTCTGAAACTGACCACGGATTTGGGTTCTGGGGGTCCTAAATAGCGCTCATTTGAAGAAATTTTTTTAAAATTCGAAAGTCGGGATCTCCTCATTAGTGAATTTTTTTTAAAGAAAATTCACTAATAAAGACAACTTGAATCACTAACGACTTATGGGCCACCCTGTGATTGTAGAGATAATTTTTTAAGATGTAGCTCGAGACACTCTATAATTAATGCATATATATTTTTTTCATAATGTATAATAACGGATATATTGAGCTTTATTAATTTTTTACGAAAATTCCACAAAAATTATATACCATTAAACGCTAAACTCTATAGCTAAGGCTACTACTAAGCATCAGCGAAAGGGTCTATTTGAAATGAATTTTCTGGAAACATTTTAGTAAAATGAAGGGCAATGACGGTTGAAACTAAGACTTCAGGGTTTGTAAAATATTCTTCTTGAGAAATTTTCTTTCCATAGCGCGTATTAGATCCAAGTACTTTGCTTAAATGTTTCCAATTTTGACGTTTTAAATCGCAACTTTGACGTTTTGAGGAAAACTCAAATTTATGCTTCTTTAAATGCCTATAACTTTTTGTCTTTTGATATACAGAGCTAGATTTTGGTAGGTTACCACGATATAAAACCACGTACCAAATTTGCCCTTACTTTGTAACTTCCGGAGATATAATTATTTTTTTAAAGAAAACACAAAATTTTCCAGGAAAACCTGGGCCGATTTTCTTGGCTAACAAACTTATCCAAGCTACTTGCAAAAGGAAGACATTCACCAAATTTAATCAAAATCGGCCCATTCTACTTTGAGTTATCGGTGTGATACATATACACATATATATATATATATATATATATATATATATATATATATATATATATATATATATATATATAAAAACATATAAAAATTAAACTGACCCCGGATATGTGTTCTGGGGGGCCCAATAAGCGCTCATTTGAAGAAATTTTTTCAAAATTCAAAAGTGGAGATCTCCTTACTAATAAGAAAATCAGTTGATGTTTGTCGATATTTTCATTCTATAGAGTCTGCTTTATTCCTCTTATTGCTTAGTTATTTTATTCCTGTAATTATAATTATAGTTATTACTGCTACAGGTTAGTTATATCTTTATGTTGATAATTGACATACATGACGTAGGCACTTTGAAGAGGTCATTTGTGAATATTATTATATTTTATGTTCATTTTCCAAGAATTTTTTGATCAAAACATAATATAGAAACATATCTTCATTTGCAGTGATCATGATTTCGTATTAATTCAATTTTATTCTGTCTGAGGGTGCTGTCAAGCAGAGAAACCGGTCACAGAAACGTTGAAGAAAATCTAGAACATTTATAATTCAGAAAGGCAACTTGTTCCAGGTAGCGTACGCGCTGGCTACGTCCCTTATTTACATAAAGCAAAACTAATATTAGTGAAGCCACAGCAATATCCTCCAAGTCCGTATTTTTTAAAATTCTCAACACATTAAAGTCGCGATTTAAACCGTCAAAATTGAAATATTTAGCCACGGAACCTGAAATGAATACATGTTATGTAAAAGAAATGTCGTAAAAGGTGTGTTAAACAAAGACTTAAGGTTTAGTTAAAACCATCATTGTCTTCAGTATATTCAAATATTTGCAGAAAATTAATTTTAAATAAACCATTTCTCTGATCTGCTCTCTAGCTTTGGCAGTGATTTCATTTATAAAACATTATCCTTTAACAGTCTATCATTTTTGGTGAAAGTTCTTATAAAAAATTCGTTATTTAGAAGACCGAAGTAGAAGGTGAGAGAGAAATAGACACCCAGAACCAATATCCGGATTCAATTTCAGGTTTTACATGTGTACGTATGTACATATATATATATATATATATATATATATATATATATATATATATATATATATATATATATATATATATATATATATATATATATATATATATATATAGGGTGGCGCATTTCTACACTAAAGCTCAATATATCCGCTATTATACAATAAGATACGTAAAAGAATTATGATTTTAATTTAATTATAAGGTGTTTTGAGCTTATTTTGACAATCACGGGCTGGCGCATAAGTTGTTGGTGGTACAAAAATTCTGTTTTTTAATGGGACACACCTTATATTATTGCATTTTTGCATTTTCGTGAAACAAAATTGATATCGTTCATCGTGTTAGTCTGTCGGTCTGCATGTCTATCTGTCTGTAGCCACGATAACTTTAGAACGATTTGAGATATCGTCTTCAAATTTGGTACACAGTTAGCACCCGATAAACTAACAGGTCGGATTGTTCGTGTCACACCGATAACTCAAACAATTATGGTCCAATTTTGATAAAATTTGGCACATACCTTCCATTTGCAAGTGGCTTGGACAAGTTTGTTATTCAGGAAAATCGACCTAGGGTTTCCTGGAAAATTTTGTGTTTTCTTTCGAAAAAAATGTATATCTCCGGAAATAACACAGTAAGGGCAACCAAATTAAGAAGGCTGGTTTCTGGCATAAAGTGTATCCTGTGTACCAAAATTCAGATTTATATCTTAAAAAAACAAAAAGTTTGAGCTAAATTAATTTTTAATTAATTAATCTGATTCAAGAAAGGTCAAACGTCAAAACTTATTGAGTACGAATGAGAGTGAAAAATGATACAAGAAATGACTAAAAAGCTCCTAGATATGTGTCTAAGCCGTTATTTTCCTTGATTTCGTTATAATATGAGCAAAAGTCTATTGTAAATCTAAATGGTTTTATGTAAATTTTAAAACATTGAACAAATGTATGACGGGATAAAGCTGCTAGTAGACACATGTCGAGTATAGCTCAGTGGTCTAAGTCCCTGTAAATCCGATATTCAAATTCAGTTGACTTCTGCATGATGAGGTCGAATCCTAGTTAGTGACTTACTTTTATTGAATTTTTTTTTAGTCTTATTTCACTTTACCGTTATCTATTTGGTTTGTTGTTATTCCGGTGAATCTTTTAGCGAGGTTTTGTATAGAAAATAATTAGACAAAGAGGAGATGAAAATTTTAAGACTCAATTCAATTTGAATATCATGATGTTTTGCTATTAACCTAAGGTTCGTCAGCTAGGAAACGAGTTTTCTCGGAAACGTTTTAAGTTTCTTTTCGAAAAATTTTTGTACATTTTCAAACAAGTTATGTTGATAAAATATGGTACATTGTTTCTACTACATAGGTTACACCGGTGACCAAATTGATGCCTGCTTGCATTGAAGAGACACATTTGCTATTAAAAACATTTTTATGAAAATTCACTTCCATAACGCACTTGCTGCGTCAAGATTTTTTGTATAATTGTCCAAAAACAAACAAAGATATGGCTGATTGGAGGATTGTAATAAAAATATGAAATATTGCAGTATGTTTTATATTATATTGACCTTATTTGATTCAAAATTTGCTAAAAATTACATTTTCTGTGGCATATTTTCACCCCCGATCATGGGGTGAATTTCTGCCACTCTACATTTTAGTGCATATCTATTTTATTAAACAATCTGTTTGGCACATTCTAGCCTCAATATTTGGTAACTAGAAGAGTAGATAGCTTCAAAAATGTGTACATATTTCTGTTTGGATTATACAGTTCATAGAATTTAACACACAAGATTAACCTGCAACTTAAAAAGACCCAAGCTTAACACAACATGTAATGCTGAATATGGAAATAAGAATACTAAACGTTATATAACAACATCACTAACATCATACGGACTTCAAAAATTTTTGTCCTAGAGATTTGAGTGGGTTTACAAATTTTTTGCCTAATCTTTTTGTAAAAATACCAAATCAAATCCAATTTTGTGGTCCCCTTCCAATTTGCACCACATTTTACCTTTGCCGAAATTAGCGTTGTATCACTACCAACTTTCTCACGTGACCAGTATAAAGGTAATTGGCGTACATTGCAATTACATAGTCACCAACACCGACGTTATCTTTCTGCAGGTGGGTGCCTATTGTTTCAATGGTTGGCATATATCAGTCTGCTTCAAGTAGAACGCTCTAGTCACTTTCTGCATAAAAAGCATGGCCCGTGCTTCCACTTTTACTGTAAGATTCTATATGAACTCGTTTGAAAATGCTTGGCGATCGAGATCCAGGAGAAGATTCAGGTTCCTCATGAGTATTGCCTGTTGAGATTGTCGGTTGCTCCAAATCCATTGCAGTAATGTTATTTTGCGGGCTAATATCGGCGGCCGTAATACTTTTGCCAGCAGGGACTTTGACTTTCTTCCTTTTTCTGTTTGGTCTCGTGTATGTGATGACGTGTCTCTTCGAATTAAGGTTCTCAATAAATATGTCACCGACTAATTTTTTCACTTCAGGTAGTGTTTCAATACTATACATGGGCATTCTTTGTGAAAGTTCATGACGATTAGTAGGGAATATGACGCATTTACGAAACCCAGACTGCATATTCTAAACAGGATTCTCCTTCATAATATTTCTGGGATTTTTCAAAAGTTCTGCAAATTCTTCTTTGGGTACTGTCATGCAGCGGCTGTTTCCAACCTTTGCTTTCCACTCATTCAGAAGCTTTCTCCACGCTACCCTCAGTGGTCGAAAATATGCAACATTTAAAGGTTGCAGAAGACGTGTGGAATTTGGCGGTAGGGCGATGAATGAAATATCATTTTCATCACAAAGGTCAATTCCTCTAGCGTTTATGTGGAAACTCAAATTATCGCCTATTGCAATTTTATTTCCCTGTTGCTTCTTTAGATTAGGGAGCAGTAGGCTTATGAACCAATCCTCAAAGCATTGAAAATCAAACCACCCTGACTTTCTAGGGTTGTAGCAAGTCTTTTCAAGGCCATTTTCGGTCCAACTTTCCCACATCTTTTCAGCCTTATATTCTACATAAAGAGGTGCTGTTTTATCAGCTGCACTCCCATACATCATTAGGGACGTGTTGGATTTTGACGATTTTTTTATATATTCTGGGTACTTACAGCCTCGCTTAACGAGCACATTAGATGATCCCGGATCGCCCACGAAACACGTGTCACCATAATTCCTTATGTTATCTGGGGAACCCCTTTAACTTCCTTTTCCAAATGAATATGAAAGTCATTCACCACTTCTTCGTTAACGCTGACTCGACCATCACTGAAATTTCTGGCTGTTTGGAAATTTGGTTTGCATGCACCTTAATAAAATAATTTGATTATTCGATTCCTGGTACGTTATTTTTGAATTTTTCGATTGTCCTGCCCTGCTTATCCAAATAACTCTTACAATTAATTCCAATTGCTGCTTATGCACAAGGAATCCATGTGTTGATAGCGTGATTAGATGTGCCACGATAGCTAACTTCTCGTCCTCGTTTAAGGCCGTCTGCCCTCCAGGCTTATTTGGAGATTTGCCTTTCAGTTTACTACTTAATACATTTCTATAAATGCCATATTTATCAGCTGTTTCAGGCACGGAAATTCTCTTGGCACGGATTTCATTTAAAATTCGCTGTAACGTCTCTGGCAGATAATTACGGTAATGCCTCTGTTCTTACTTTCTAACATATTGACGTGGCATTCTGTAATTCACACAGAAATGGGCAACTAGATATTTTGTATACAAAAACAGTACGTGACTATGTGCCATAAGACGTATTTTTCCGCCGTAACCTATAATCTTTTATAATTCATATCGTAATAAATTACGAGAGATTGCAAGCTTACATTCAAGCTAAATAGATGGATAATCAAAATCACTTACCTGAAGATCTGGATTTCTGATGGGGGCGTTGCACCATAACAAATGATACAGACTGTTGCTTGTTTTCGATATACAGTGTGTTAAATTTGACTTTGAAAAAAATTAAATCGCTCGTTTTTCTGCTAATTACGGGAATATTGATTTGGAACTTTGTAATAGGGGGTTATCGAGGATGCCGCTTCCAACTGTGATACCTATTTTGAGCTACATCATAGTTGGCGCCACCTACACTAAACCCGAATGTTTTACAGGGGCATAACTTTTTCGATGATCAACTTTCTGCAAATCTGTTCAGAAAAACTGAAAACTATTAATTTTTTGTTCGAAAAAGGTATACTTAGTTGAAACTCATGAAGTGAGTGGTTACCGAGATATTGCGGTTTTAATAATGGTGTGCATTGAAAATCTCTCAAATCTGAAATTTTATTAACATTATTATTATCACTAAATTATAAGAAAAAATTGACAATTATCGAACAATGCACTTAATAAGATTCTCAAAATGGCCTCCGCCTACTTCAATACAATTTTCTAGTCTCAACCCAAAATTTTGCCTCACCTTAAAAAAGTTTGATAATCGTTTTTCAATATATCACTGGATTCGATTATTCTAGCCCAAAGTTCATCTCTGGAGTTACAAATATTCTTGTATACTAATTCTTTCAAGTGACCCCAGAGGAAGAAATCTAGAGGATTGAGGTCGGGGCTACGTGCAGGCCAAGGAAAATCTCCACCTCGACCTATCCATCGGCGCGGATAATTTTGGTTCAGAAATTCTCTGACAGGAAGTCCATAATGGGCAGGTGCCCCGTCGTGAATGAACCATAATCTCCTGCGCACGTCTAGAGGGACATCTTCCAAGAGAATAGGAAGTTGATCTCTCAAGAAAATTGAATAATTCTCCACATTGAGCCTTGCAGGAAGTTCTATTGGTCCCAACAACATGTCGCCTAGTATGCCACACCAGACATTAATGGAGAACTCATGTTGAAAATGGTGTTCTCGCGTCAAATGAGGATTGCTGCTGTCATATGTGTGAGCATTTTTGAAATTGAAAACTCCTCTTCTTGTGAATGTCGCTTCGTCAGTGAATAGAATGTTGTTGAAGAAAAACAGATCGTCATTCTGATACCGACGAATGCGTTCACAAAAATCCAATCTAGATAGAAAATCTAGAGGTAAAAGATTCTGCACTGGTGTGAAGTGGTAAGGATGTAACTTTTCTTTTCTGAGAAGTTTACCAATACTTGATTTATTTATTCCAGTTGCTGCAGAGAGGCGTCTTACGCTTGTTTCCGGATCTTCTGCAAGGCGTACTAATATCTCTTCCTCTTGATGTACAGGACGTCTTGGTCCACCAACTTCCGACTTCGAATTGAAAGAACCAGTTTCACCTACGAATACATTAGGACGAGATGATACGCATCCGTGTAACAAAATGTGTATTTCACGATTTTTCCAGCCCTCAGGTGTGAATTTTGTCAAAACTTTCGTTTCAGAAATAATCAATGGCAATGAGTGCATATTACTCTTTTACATACCTAATTCATCGTATAATCTTCTAAAGGTCTTGTGATCTGGTTGTCTACGACTAGGATATAATTCCAAGTATCTGGCGGCGGCTTGGTGGCTACGGAAGTTTGATTGCGCATAAACGCAGATCATATCTCTCTTCTCAATATTGCTAAACTCATTATGGCGAGGTATTTCAGAAATAATAACTACCTACTGCTCTTAATTGAAAAACCATGTGCTTGTCAAAATTGACAGATTATGTTTATTGTGCAAATGACATCGCTATGAAAACGAAAAACAAAAGATATTTCATCTACTTCATTGACAGTTGTTGACCCTGCCAATCAACTGCTATAGTTATTAGCGCCGTGATATGTCCACAGGAATACATCTTTTATTTGCCAAAAACATACTTATTCTATGAAATCGAATTAAATCCAGAGAAACTTCCCAATTTTTAGGAATTGATTTAGAATTAAAAAATTATGATTAAAATACACCGATCTCAATCCTCTAGAATTTTCCATTGGGGTTACTTGAAACAACTGGTACATAAATAATAATGTTTGTAACTCCAGAGATGAACTTTGGGCCAGAATAAAATTTCAGATTTGAGAGATTTTCAATGCACACCATTATTAAAACCGCAATATCTCGGTAACCACTCACTTTATGAGTTTCAACTAAGTATACCTTTTTCGTACAAAAAATGAGTAGTTTTCAGTTTTTCTGAACAGATTTGCAGAAAGTTGATCATCGAAAAAGTTATGCCGCTGTAAAATATTCGGGTTTAGTGTAGGTGGCGCCAACTATGATGTAGCTCAAAATAGGTATCACGGTTGGAAGCGGCATCCTCGATAACCCCCTATTACAAAGTTCCAAATCAATATTCCAGTAATTAGCAGAAAAACGAGCGATTTAATTTTTTTCAAAGTCAATTTTAACACACTGTATATCGAAAACAAGCAACAATCGGACAAAACGTATTGATAAAAGTCTATTTAATTTTTGATGCTCTATCCGAATATATGGGTTTGGCCCATTGTTAGAGGGACACCCTGTATGTATATATATATATATATATATATATATATATATATATATATATATATATATATATATATATATATATATATATATATATATAGAGAGAGAGAGAGAGAGAGAGAGAGAAAGCTACCACCTTAGGTCGATAACTGACCAGCGGCACCAAAAAAAGTCGATACAACAGTATAACAGCATAAAAAATGTGTCTGTATCATAATAATGCTTAGCTTTTCTGAATTTGTTAGTCCAATACTGTTTAAAAACCGCTAAAAACTATTACAAAACTTAACCGTGTGTAGTCTACTCTTGGTTCCAAATGCGTGGTACGTAGCAGCGCCGATAGATAGCCAAAGTAGTACAATTTTAGGAATAAATCATGCGATCTCGAGCAAAAGCGTGGCCAAGCCTCCAAATTCAAATAAATGCGGAACATCCTTGTGGCACATTTTCACCGTGGGCCGCACAATCGCACCCTGGTCTACGGTAGTTCCAGATTACGCGCTTCGAGCCAGCCGCGGTGACCATTTTCCCGAAATCGTATTTGAGCAATAATGGAATAAAATTATTTTCCCAATAAAGCTAATACTGTAGCTATTACCATAATTAGTATGTGTGTTATTTCATTTTAAGATTATATACCTCTAAAAAAAAACACACTACATTTTTAGCACAGGTAACTAAGCGCAGTGTCCACAGTCGCATCCGGGCACTAACGTTACACTTTTAATACCTAGGTAGAGAGAGAAAGGGAGAGAGAGAGAGAGAGAAAGAGAGAAATCTACCACCTTTGGTCGCTAACTGATCAGCGCACCAAAACAAGTCGATACAACAATATAAAAGCATAAAAAATATTTCTGAATCATAATGATGCTAGGCTTTCCTGAATTTGTTAGTCCAATACGTGAAACATAATACATAAGCGAAATTACAAATAGCAAGGAATTTCTGTTGGCCTTGTGCATGATGAATTAACCTTCTCGCTACAACCAAAGTCGTTCTTGAAATTGGTTAGTTTAGGTGCAGGGCATATTATAGACATCTAATTCCAGCTTGTATAGAGACTCTCATTTCCTTTACATGTAGCTAACATAGAGCGCACCTCAGTGTAGCAATTTCCTGGCAAGCAGGCTCCTAGTGCTTGTGAGATTGGTATAGAATCTAGAGGTGTTTCCTCTAAAACCTTAAAGGGGTATGTAATTAATGAACATATTCATATACAAGCATCTGCTGGTTGTGAACAAAATCAAAGCTCTGTCAGATTATAGACTGTAATAACTAAGTTTCACTAAATTGCATAATATCAAAGATGTTGTGGATTAGGTGAGAGGGGATAGCTGTAATTAATTTATTAGTATCAGTAGTGTAAGATGTAAGTCATCATTAAAGTCTTAAAGCGATATTACCCTGTCGCCGCTACCATTTCTTCGCTAGTATCTAATAGCCAGTATAGATTGAGAATAATGCGGTTAACCCTTTAATCCAACCAAGCTCTCTTCACTAATATTTTCCAGTCCACATTTTTTAATGGTTTTTTCAGGTTTCCAAAAGCAATTAACGTGCCCTTACTTGTCTTAAGCCTCGATTTTACATTTGTTTGAGTGCAACATAATTTTGTCTGTCAGGTATTTGATTATATCAAAGGTACTACTTTTTTGGAACATTTTAAACTCCATTTTTTTAACCTTACCTAATATTCAAACTATTTACGGGTAATTCTTTAGTTTAGTATAGTTCGTTTTTTGTGTTTGTGGCAGAAAATGTTATTCGAGTCAAGATTTTGTTTAGAAAACTTAATATTACATGTTTTATAGGTCGCTTTAAAAACAGTTGGGTATCAATAAGATTAAAACAATCTTATGGAGCATTATCAATTTTTAATCATTATAGATTATCTCAGCATGTTTTTATTTGCAGAAAAGTGCTATCTCGTCAAAACACCTAGTTTCTTGTGAAGAAAGAGGAGCCAGAATAGCTTTGTCAATAAAAATTTTACGCAGTTGTTCTACCTTAATTTCCATTTATTCATAAAACCAAACTTTTTAATAGCCAGCTTTTTAACGACGCTAGGTACATACACGTTTTAGAGAGTATAAGACAGTGAAGTCTCAATATCGGTTTTGGCGACACAACCAAGTAAATCATAGTAGCCCTTATTTTGTAAAGCTAGATGCATTCTCGCAACAATTACAACAAATTGTTGCGAGAATGCATCTAGCTTTACATACTTTGTCCCTACATTAAGGTAGAAATGGACCAGGGATAACAATTTACTAAATTGTTAGTTAGTTGTATACAGTCTCTATTTTTTTAACACTTTGTGTTATTTGGAAATGGTGTGACAACATACTACTTGGTGGCGGCACGTCCACTGGAACAACAAAGTAAGTCTCGAACTCCCCTTGCAGTCTTGTAGCACAATGTTCTTGCAGACAGAAACCAGTACCATATAATATCAGCATTTTATAAAGTGATAACACACAAACAGGACGCTAAAGATATATGTGGATAATTATAGCGCTCAAAATAAAATTGGGACCTTTTTAGCTTCCTTGTTTATTTAATCAACAAAGAAACAAATCTAAAATTACCGAAAATCAATTATCTGGAGGGTGCATACTTTTATGATCACCAACAGCTTTCACCACCGAGCCGAGCAATCACTCAAATAGGTGGGCAAAGTATATGATTATGATATTAAGGACTACATTAACGGTGAGAAAAGGTCTAGTAACTACCATGTCAACATCAAAGATATGGAGGTAAACAAGTTGCATAATTTTTATGATTTACCATCTAAATATAAACTAAATATCACCACACAAAAACTGTATTTGTGAAACCTTGTGAAAGTTGATCTCATAAGGGGGCACAATATGCTTTATCAAAAAATTTAGTTTCAATGGAGATTTGCAGAATTAAACTTTCCACAGCAAAAGCTTTTGAAGAACGTTATGTTAATTTTGGCATCGTTGAACCTCCCTAAATCGTAAGTGACCGACTGCCTGCAGAAAAATATAAATAAAGTTATGGATATAAAATATTAAGAATCATTCATCCTCCGATGACTCTAATTTGGTTAGTGAAAAGACCGTGAGGTTTTTTAAGATGTGTTGTGGTCATTTGGGCTCGCCATGTGTGCTATCAGTGCTCATCACAGGTTCAAATGTTCACTTAGCACCCTTTATTTACCTACTTTATATACTGGAAATGTGTGTGTGATTTTATCATTTTTTGAACATCTGTGATGTCAAATATTTGAAAACATTACAGTACTTTTTTATAAAGATGTGCTTTTTATAAAGAAACGTTTGTGATTTTATCATCTCTTTGCACGGAATGGAAGTAAATGTGATCGGTTCGATAAAAAGTTTTTTTTAATTAACAGAAAAAGGTAGCTAGGTACTAATTTATTAGCAATTACATTGGTTAAAGGCAAAATAAGATAAAGTTTTAAATGTGATATCGGAACGGGATATGTATTTTGTTTAATTTATGGAATTCGAACGCCACAAAATCAGTGCACAGTGCCGAAGTTTATAAAGAGCGACTGTTATCGCTTTGCAAAATAGATCATCGCATGTTTCTCACTGGATCATGGTTTTATTAGCTATTGATGATACACGAGGTTTACAGAAAATACTAAAACAATAATGTTGGTTTTATGTTAGGGACTCCTCATAAATATAAGATTTTTCGGCTTCAGGTTTTAGTGAATTTTCTTAAAAAAATTCACTAATGAGGAGATCTCGACTTTTGAATTTTGAAAAAATTTCTTCAAATGAGCGCTAATTAGGCCCCCCAGAACACATATCCGGGGTCAGTTTGAATTTTTATATGTTATATATATATATATATATATATATATATATATATATATATATATATATATATATATATATATATATATATATATATATATATATATATATATATATATATATCTATATATATATATATATATGTATCACACCGATAACTCAAAAAATAATAGACCGATTTTGATTAAATTTGGTGAATAAATTCCCTTTACAAATGGCTTGGACAAGTTCGTTAGCCAGGAAAATCTGCCCAGGTTTTCCCGGAAAATTTTGTGTTTTCTTTCGAAAAAAATTTATATCTCCCGAATTAACAAATTAAGGGCAACCAAATTTGGTACGCGGGTTTATGTCCTTATATGTAAGCTACATACCAAAATTTAGCTCTGTATGTCAAAATAAAAAAAAGTTATAGGCATTTAAAAAAAAAAAAATTGGGGTTTTCCTCAAAACGTCAAAGTTGCGACTTAAAACGTCAAAATCGGCAACATTTTGGCAAATAACTTGAAACTAATACGGGCTATGGAAATGAAATGTCTCAAGAAGGATCTTTTACAAACACTGAAGTCTTAGTTTCAACCGTCATTGTCCTTCATTTTACTAAAATGTTTTCAGAAAATTCATTTGAAATAGACGCTTTCCCTGATGCTTGGCAGTAGCCTTAGCTATAGAGTTTATCGTTTAATGGTATATAATTTTTGTCGAATTTTCGTAAAAAATCAATAAAGCTCAATATATCCGTTATTATACAAGATTTGAAAAAAAATTGTATATATTAATTATAGGGTGTCTTGAGCTACATCTTAAAAAATATTTCTACAATCACAGGATGGCCCATAAGTCATTGGTGATACAAATTTTCTTTTTTTTTAATCAAACACGCCTTATGTTATTGCATTTTCCATCGAAATATAATGCATGTTTGTAAGAAAAGAAATTCTGGACGCAGCAAGTGCGTTATGGTAGCGAACTTTGATCAAATGCTTCATATTTGAATAGCCCAATTTGCTATTAACCTATAAGGTTGACCAAGAAACGAGTTTTTCCGGGAACACTTTAAGTCTACTTTTGGAAATCTTGGTACATTTTCACACAATAAAGTTATTTTTATGAAACATGGCACATTGCTTTTACTATATAGGTTATACTGGTAACCAAAATTGATGCCTGCTTTCTTAAAAAGAAAACACACATATTTGCAATAAAAACATTTTTATGAAAATTCACTACCATAACGCACTTGCTGCGTCCAGAGTTTTTTTCTATAAATAACCTGTTTATTTATTTCTTATTTTTTTGGGACAATATTTTGCCAAAAAACCATTTCAATAACAATTGAAACAGCATTGAACTGTGTATACAAACCATCTAGAAAAAAAATGAATAATCAAAACTTCCGAACGCAGCAGGTGCGTTATAATAGTGAATTTTCATGAAAATTTTATCCTATTTGTACAGCATATTACTAAAAGTAATACTATTAATTTCAACAGACGTCGAAGATCGGGTTTAGAGATCCCAATAGACGCTCATTTGGAAAATTTCTCTCTTTCTATTATTATAAAAAATATTGAAATCTTGTGTTCTAGCTCATTTAAGAAAAAAAACTTTTATCCCAAAAGCCCTATTGGAAGGAAACTTAATTATGTGTGTGTGTTTTTATTTCTTTAACGTCGGCCTATTTCCACGACTATGGCCAATGACCAACGCCAGGGAGCAGTTTCACCTCAATATCCTGGAAATTTTGCCGAACCCCTGCCTTTATGTAAGGAGTGTAGGGATCTTTAACGTGTCCAACATCGAATGGACATGGTACTGACGGCTTTACGATCCCTCCGAAGGGCGGAACGTGCAGACAACCAACTTGCTCAAATACAATGCCACGACCTCGGTTGATCTTAATTGAACAGCATGTACTGAAAAAGTGAAAGGTGTACCCTGGGATCGAACCCAGTACCCTTCGGTTCAGAGGCACACGTTCTTACAACTGAACCACCGAGACTCTAAAAACTTAATTCATACCTTAGAAGTCAATTCGTTATTTAAATAACCTACCTACTTAAACAATTAATCAATGAATATTAATTCTTATTCTTTGATTTCCAATTTTAGAAATATAATATAAAATCATTTACTGTTTAACCTCAAAATAGAACTACTCGTATCAAACCATGATAGATAAACAAAACAGGTTATTATTCTTTGGTTTCCAATTTTAAAAGCATAATATAGGTACAAGTTTTTATATCTATTTTAATGACAATCATTTACTACTTAACCTCAAATCAGAACTGTCAAACCATAATAAAGAAACTCAACACGTTATTATTCTTTATTTTCGAATTCTAAGAACTCTCAGACCGGATATTTTTAGACATATTACAAATCAGTGCATCTAAATATACCCGAAGCCGGTCATTATGTTGGGATCGCCACAGTTCGGGTGTGAACGTTCGCTGTATATTAGAATGTTGTGGTTATTTTGTTTGGTTATCGCTGCATTATGATGTATACCTGTGGTACATGTATCAATCTACGCGCGGCAAAAAACTACTCTGTCTTTGTCTGGCATCATACTTCAACTACTTAAATTGTTTCAATTCATGTTATTCAGATTTTATTTATAATTTGGAAAAAACTCAAAATGTTGTGAACAAAATTACTGACAATTTACAACATGGGTTTACTCGCTTCATTTCTAGCTACATGTCAAGTGTCATTGAAGTAACTTTAATACTTTCAAAAATATAGCGTATCCCAAAATATTTTTGTATATCTTTTGAGAAAAAATATGTGTGTTATAGGTGATTAGTAAACTCTTTCGAGATTTTAACGAAATTAAGGCATGTGCTAAGTTTCGCTCAAATCAGTTGAGTATTTCTAAAATTAAAACTGAGCATGGATATGGTTAAATTGGGGAGTCTGGTGCAGGGTAGATTGCGTGTGCGCATACGTCCGTAGCAATCTACCCTGCACCAGACTCCTCAATTTAGAAGCTGGAAGAAAAGACGTACTATGGATAAAACTCCCTCTCAGGGCTGTAACTAAATTCATCTGTTGCATTTACCGGTCACCTCCTGCCAACAACTTTGTCCAGCTCTTTGACTAGCTTTGTGAAAAAACCGACCATCTGATTTCTTAATATCCTTCCTCCGAGGTCACTATTCTTGACGACTTCAATGTCCATAATAAGGAATGACTAGGATCTTCAAAAACCGATCCACAAGGGAGAGCAACGGAGGCCTTTGCTGTCATCAACTCTTTAACCAATATGGTTCAGCAACCTACTTACTTTCCCCGCATCCCAACACACAGCTCAAATCCCTTGGATTTCCTTCTTACTACAAATCCTGAATGCTATAAAATATCAGTCACCGACCCCCTCGGTCGCTCAGACCATAGCATGGTCACAGCTTCCTGCGCAATGCCACCCGAGGTCACACAGTCATCACATCCACGCATCCTTTGGCACTACAACTCCGCGAACTAGGACGAAATGCGAGATTCTTTTCCTCATTTCCATGGACGTCTGTCTGCTTCTCTCATCCTGACCCCTCTGATATCTCACACAACTTCACCGAAATTATCCAGGCTGGTATAAAATTATTTATTCCACGTACACAGAAAACCTCTTCAGCCACTCAAAAGCACTGGTTCTTTAAATATTGTGACAAGGCTAGGCCTGAAAGGGTCAAAGTTTACAAAACGCTTCTACAAAATCCAGGTCAAAAAAACCGTCAAGCATTTAACGACGCAAGAAACCGCTATGTCCGCATTCTTTCTGCGGCAAAAACTCGTTTAATACCCACATCAAAAACAAAGTCCTCTTAAGCTCCAACGGCAGCAAACCCTTCTGGATTCTTGCTAAATCTATTGGGAATAATTTCTGCAAGAGCACGTTCCGACCTCTTGTCTCAGGGGATGAAATTGTTTCTACCGCCCTAGGCAAGGATGAACTTTTTGCCTCGTTGTTCGCCGGCAATTATACTCTCAACCCAGCTCCAAATGTTCAACCACCAGCAGTCCCCAATGTCGCGCATAAAATGACGGATATCATTTTCAAAACTAAAAAGGTACGAAAGATGCTCTCTTCTCTTAATACCAGGAAAGCCTCTCGCCTTGACGAGATCGCAGAAATTGTTCTCAAAAAATGCGCACCAGAACTTGCCTCCGTCCTGACCCGTCTGTTTCAGACAGCTTACAATAGAGGCATATTCCCTAGTTAAACTGCTCGAGTACAACCCATCCCCAAGAAATAATCCAAAGCTCTTCCTTGCAACTACAGGCCTATTTCTCTCCTTTCAGTCATCTCTATGGAAAAGTATATAAACACCGAATAACTAAAAATTCTTGAAAAACACAGTATAATCCACGACAGGTAGTATGGATTCCGTCAGCGCAGATCAACTGCCGACCTCCTTTCCTTTTCACCCATTCTTGAAACAAGTCTATAGAACTACACGGTGAATCCCAGATTGTCGCTCTAAACATATCCAGATTCGGCCAGGACTGGCACGCAGCGCTGCTTAATAAACTTCCGGCCTATGGCCAACCACCAAACCTCTGTACCTGCACAGCAAACTTCCTCTCCAACCGGAGCATTTCTGTTGTTGTGGATGGCCATTCCTCTAAACTATATCCAATTAATGCAGAGTTCCCTAAGGTTCAGCTTTAGCCCCTACTTTGTTTCTCATCCATATCAATGATCTCCTGTTTAGCACTTCCAACCCAGTTCACAGTTACGCGGACGACATCACCCTCCACTCAAATATACAATATTCTAAGCCTGTCTCCTCGGCCCAATTACATGAGGATCGCAGACTCATGGAGGGTTCTGTCTCCATGGATCTCCAAAAAATATTAGACTGGGGAAGTAGAAATCTTGTACAATTCAACCCCACCAAATCTCAGTCTTTCTTTCTTTCTCATAAAAGATACACCAGCCCTAGGACCATTACAATAAACAAACAAGTTATTCAAAGTAATGAGTCCTGTTCACTTTTTGGCATTTCTGTGGATCGAAATCTCAAGTGGAACCAACATGTCACATAAATTGCAGAAGCGACTGCTAATAAATTGGGTTTCCTCTTCCGGGCTCGTAAACACTTTTCACCCGTTAATCCCTATACCTTATATACTTCACAAATAAGGCCAAACCTCGAATACTGCTCCCACATCTGGGGTGCTGCTGCCGCTTCTACACTCGCTATCCTGGACTCCATTCAGAAGAGAGCTATACGTCTCATTGGTGACCCTACACTCACCTTTGCCCACCGACATGCCGTTGTTGACCTGTCTCTCTTTTATAGATATCTGCACGGGTAGTGCTCAGAGGAGCTTTCTTCCATAGTTCCTCCACCTGCTGCCCCTAACAGATCTACGAGGGGAACAGATCGAATGCACCCTTTTACTGCTCAGGTCACCAGACATATGACATCTTGTTATGCCCGCGCTTTTGTCCCGAGGTCTTCCAAATTGTGGAATTCCTTGCCGGCGCATGTTTTTTCTTCTCCTCCGAACCTCCAAACTTTCAAGTTTAAAATTAACAAGTTGCCCCTTTCATCCTTGTCAACACCCACGGTACGATAGTATTTAGGCTGTAAGCCCTTGTGGTGTGTCGTTAAAATTTCAAAAAAATGGGTTCTAGGGACCCTAATTCCTGCTCATTTCAAAAAAAATTCTAACAATTTATTAATGTTACCTATGAGTGAATTTCTTGATGAAAATTCACTAAAAGGCAAGGTTGATGACAATGCTGTTCCGCAGTTGTTTTGTTAGGTGAATATGCAATGTTTTACGAACATTTTTATTTGATGTTATTCTTAAGTAGTGACGAAACTACAAGTGTCAAGGGCAGACATATTATTATAATCGTAATGTTTAGAAACTAGGCAATTGCCAAGAGCAATTGTATTCATTTATAGTTATCATGGATTTAACTTTAGAGAGAATGTAAATATGTATACTGTGGTGATTCAGATGATTACTAGGAATTACTAGGCGTGGTCATGCCGTTTTTTAAATCAGGCGACGTTGTTGAAATTATCAACTACAGACCGATAACACTTATTACAAGTGTTGAAAAGATAATAGAAATTGCTTCGTTTTTTGACAGGCACAGAATACTGTCAGATAGACAGTTTGCGTTTCGAAGGGCTTGTTCGACGAATGATGCCATCGCATGTCGGGTTTCGGAAGTTTGTTTGTTTCGGGTAGGCAATCTCTTGGCATCTTTGTGGACCTGGCCAAGGTTTTGAATACTGTTGACCACGGAATCTTTCTGGACAAGCTGGAGGCTTATGGGGTGCGTGATGTGCCACTTAAATTGATGGAAACATACCTTGTCAGTAGGAAACAAAGAGTTGATATAATAGGGGTACTGAGTGATGTGCAGGAGGTAGAATGTGGAGTCCCTCAGGGCAGCATATTGGGGCCAATCCTCTTTAACTTGTACATTAACGATCTGTTGAGTCTGGAATGCAGGGGCAAGGTAGTAGGTACGCTGATGAGACTGTTATCTTCTGGAGTGGACATACTTGGGGTGAGGTGAGGAAGATGGCGGAGTCTGGTTTTGGAAAAGTCATGGAATGGCTTGATTTAAACTGCCTGACGCTTAATGCGGAGAAGACAAAGTTTTTGCCTTTTGCAGCGTACATGAACGCACTGCCTACCTTTACAGACTTAACAATTAGCTCTGATAGTGTTTCACAGTTGAAGAAAGCCGAATGGGTCAAATATTTGGGCATAGTAATAGATGGACACCTAAGATGGGACAAACAAGTGGAACAGGTGGTAAATAGGGTCAGCTCCCTGCTTTGTAAATTTAAATTATTGAGACAGAACTTGAACACTCGAGAAATGAGAGTACTCTACCACGCCATGGTGGAGTCGCAACTGTCATATTGGATAATTGGATGGGGAGGTGCGAGGGACAGTGTGTTTAGGGCGGTGAATGTGGTACAGAAGTTGATACTAAAGATCATATATCGGAAACCAATTGCTTACCCAAGTGAATCTCTTTTCAGAGAATCGCGTCTTCTTGACTGTAGATGACTCTACTTCAAAACAGTACTGATAGAATTGTATAAGCATCCTGACAGGCTGGTATTTTTTAATCACGGTCATAACACGAGACAGAAAATTGACTTTAGAGTGGACAAATGCAAAAAGAGTATCAGACAGGGAGGTCATGCATACCTGGGGCAAAAGTTGTATAACCTGATCCCAAATGAAGTAAGAGCGAGTGTTTCACTACCAGTCTATAAAAATGAGTGACCGGATGGCTGCTTTCTATGACTCGGGACAGAGTCAGCAGAATAATAAATAGTAATTGGTGCTAGAGCACGGCTCATCTCCCTTGATCTTGGGACGACGTAGAAGTTTGGAAAATGGAAACGGGGGGGAAAGCTTGATGGGGATATTTTATATATATATATATATATATATATATATATATATATATATATATATATATATATATATATATATATATATATATATATATATATATTACTGATTTGCTCTTGGGAGTGCTGGCAGCTTAAATATAGGGAGAATTAGTTTTTAAATTTTCTGAACTCACACGTAACTACATTTGGGTACTTCGTAGGTATCGTTTTTGTTTCCTCTGTGATTGTAGGCTTTATGAGTAGCAAACCATGTGTGTATATTTCTTCTTTTGTTGAATAAACTTTTGTTGAATAAACTTATATTATTATTAAAGTTATGTTTGTTTAAGAAGATGTCGCTCACGTTTAAAATATAGTGTATTTATAATCTCCCCAGCTTTACCCACATCAAATATGTACCTACTATCTCCTTGAACACTTAGCACGCTCGTTGCCAATATTTGTCTTATATCGCGCCTACTGTTTTTTATATAGTCGCCAATAAACAACTTGCAAGTTTTTTTCTTATCATATTTGATAGATATCCCACAAGGATGATTTTTAATATTTTCTTTCATTTCACATACTACAAAAATACCGATGTTAAAAATATTTGAAAATGTGAATTTCATAATTGATTTCCGACACAACTACTTTTTCGCCATGATTTGTGACATCACGAGACAGTACAATAGTCAACAATGAACTTGCTTCTCTCAGCTTACATCCTGTGTTGCAAACTATTGATTGAATCTTGGATTTTGTATGTGATTTTATTTGATTATATGGAAAATAAACGTTACATAATTACTATATAGTAGCAATGTTTAAAAATACGACTATAAAAGCTCCAGAGAAACTATATTTTATTGTTACAAGTAGTAAGCAATGGTGCAAGGTTAAAAAGTAGGATGAAAGGAAAAATCCACAGTTATCTGAGAAAACCGCCTTATATTGCTGTGCAGACCATTTAAACGTAAGTACCTCCTCATCTTTAGAAGGAATATTAGTCATAAAATGTTAGAATTCTTAACATACCTTATTAAATTAGGTCGTAATTTTCATGGGGTCAAGATATGTTCATTTGTACATGTTTTTTTTGTGTTTTTTGTTTCTTTAACGTCGGCCTATTTCCGCGACTATGGCCAATCACCGACGCACAGTGGGGCAAAAGGCCAAAAAGCTGGCCAAAACCCGAAAATTCAATGTTTTATTTAGGGACTTTTTACGCGATAACTTACTAGTAGGGGACCCCGGCCACACATAAATTCGGGTGAGAGTAGCCCAGCTCCCCCCACCCTTCGTAGCATCACTTTAATGGCGACCGTTGCAGTGTACGTCTATACGCATGTTTCCGAGCGCTCGAAAGTTATGTATTTCTTGTGTGAATTATTGTGACGAAGTAAAAAATAATAGCTTTCGACGAAATGGATTCTCCTCAGCAAGGTAAGTAGAATGAAGTTTAGTGAATAATATTTATTAATTATTAAACTGTTGTTCTTTATGAATGTTTATTGCTATATTTTTAATAAACTATTACGAAAAGTATTTTAATAAATAAGCCTGCTAAAAAAATTCTCGCTAGATCCCACTTTGAGACCCATTCAGACTTGTTTCCTAAACATTTTTACGTAAATTATGTAAAATTTAGCTGCGACCATCTGCGACCCTGGAAATGAGATAGGTTTTTCCATGAAAATGCTATTCGAAAGCGAATGACACGTCACGTCATTGGCACTATGTAAATACATGAAAATTTAGCCAAATCGAGCAATTATTTAGCAGCATCTTTGACGAAATAAGCACATGGCTCGAGCAGCCGGACAATTCACAATTAACATCATTTAACATCACGTGACCGATGAGAGAAACGCGCGGTTTTCAAATGTATATGCTTTCGAAACAGCAGAACTATTTGTACGATTGCATCCGTGGTACTACATGCCGACTACGGTACATAAATTGTTAATTCATGGGCCACATATCATTGGTTCGGCTTTGCTTCCAATAGGCATGATGTCTGAAGAAGCCCAGGAAGCTTGCAATAAGTTTATTAAGAAATTCACGCAAGACTACACTTGGAAAATAAGTCGAACTGCAACAATGACCGATTTAATGAATCGTATGCTTCTAAACTCCGACCCCTACATTTCAAGTGTTCGTAAATTACCAACTAAAAAGAAATCCGAACTGACTAATGACGCGAACTCATTACTTGAGAAAGGGCTCACATCAGACGACGAATAGTATTTAAACATGTAAATAACTTAAAAATAAATATTATTTCACCACTGATCAATAAGTGTATATGTTGTTTGATGTAAGTAATATCTTGTTTACAATTACAAGACTTTTAATTCCTAATCAGGAATCTACAAAACCCCGGATACCAAATTCACAATGATCAGAGTACATTTTATAACAATCGGTCGCCATTTTTAAACCGCCATTTTGTTTTTGAAAAAAAGAATCTCAGATTCGTTATCAGCAACCTGAAAACCCGCCAGATATCAAATTTTATCATAATCAGAGTTAACTTCACTATTTCCGCTCGCCATTTTGAAGCCGCCATTTTGTTTTTAATAAAATGGATATAAGATTCGCAATCAGCGATCCAAAAAATCCCCAGATACAAAATTTCATCATTATCATAGTAAATTTCACAATTTCCGGTCGCCATTTTGAAGCCGCCATTTTGTTTTTAATAAAATGATTCTCAGATTCGCAATCATCGACCCAAAAAATCCCCAGATACATAATTTCATCATAATCATAGTAAATTTCACCATTTCCGGTCGCCATTTTGAATCCGCCATTTTGTTTTTGAAAAAAGGATATCAGATTCGTTATCAGCAACCTAAAAAACCCCCAGTTGTCAAATTTTATCATAATCGGAGTAGATTTCACAATTTCCGGTCGCCATTTTGAAGCCGCCATTTTGTTTTTAATAAAATGGATCTCACATTCGTAATCAGCAACCCCAAAAAACCCCGATACCAAGTTTTGAAAAAATTGGTTCATTTTTAGTAGTTTTGGCCAGCTTTTTGGCCTTTTGCCCCACTGTGCGACGCCAGGGAGCAGTTTCACCTCACTATCCTGGAAATTTTGCCGAAACCCTGTCTTTCTGTAAGGAGGGTAGGGATCTTTAACGTGCCCAACATCGCATGGACACGGGACCGACGGCTTTACGCCCCCTCCGAAGGGCGGAACGTGCAGACATTCAACTTGCTCAAATACAATGCCAGAACCTCGGTTGATCTTAATTTTACAGTTTGTACTGAAAAAGTGAAAGGAGTACGCCGGGATCGAACCCAGTACCCTTCGGTTCAAAGGCACACGTTCTTACCTCTGAACCACCGAGGTTCTTTCATTTGTACATATTAATTATTAACTTTATATATTATTACTCTTAGTATTAACAACCGGACAAAATAATGGTTATTAACTAACGAAATTACTTGCTTTGCTTCCAGTACTTATCCGTAAATAATTCAGACAGTATTGTTCTATCAAGAAGAATGATGTCATTATAAATGAGTCAATTCCTGGCAAATTATCTGATTGCGCCTGTTGAAAAAAAAAAGTCTCCCATTATATTATGCACACTTTTCACTATTCAACTAAAATAAAGACAATAAATGAATGAAATTCACCACTATGTTGAGAAACAATCGAGCGTAATTATCATACCATAAGGCAAATGTAAATACGATATTTATTTGCTATCCAACTACGTCACGACAAATAGAACGTTCGCGGTTCCATGATAGTAATTCGAAATTCTTTGATTTTAACAGCCTTTTTCTGTCCATCATATAGATTTTTGGGTATTTTCATGCATGTAGTAATGTTCTATGCATGAAAAAGTATTAGGTAAATGTTAAACTAGTCATGTAATGGAAAACCCATGCAAATTGCCTATTTAATAAATTTATGTAAAAACTATATTTTAGCTTAGAAAAGTATCAAGATTCAAAATTAGTTTATAAATATTGTTAACTTACTTTGAATTCGTGAGCATTTGGATTTTTCAGCACCTGAAAATATAGAAATTGTAAATAGGACATTGTAATTTACTACATTATCAGCAAAAAGCTGTTAATACAGGGAATTGTTATTTCAATATATGTCTCCGTTATTATTGTGTCTACAATTTGGTTCAAATTTTCGCAAGCATTTTGGTTCTGAAAAAGAAAACAATCGCGCATCAAATTTCCTAGATTTACATATCAATTCATTGATTGTTGTTGCCCTTACATGGAGGAACTTGTCCATACTACATAAAGACTTGGAGACTACTTCTCTGACTTCATTGTTGGTTTTCGTTTTTGTAGGTGAAGGACGTAGCCAGCGCGTAAGCTTACTGGAGCAGGTGACCCTTACGAATTTTAGATGTTCTAGGATGTTCTTCACTTGATCCAGTTAGTTTACGCGCTGGCTACGTCCTTCACCTACAAAAGCGAAAACCAACAGTGAAGCCAGAGAAGTAGTCTCTAAATCTATATGTAGTTTACATGTCAAGTTTATTTTTCTAAAGGGAGCGCTAGGTATTTTCTTGGATAGTTCAACTGCAAATTCGATTGTCCACCTTATGAAGCTAACACATTCTTGTCAAACCTACATAGTTCCAGAGATATCTAGATCTGGATATGCTTGTTAACGGGAATCGTTTACAATAGCCATCTCCGTTACTATTGGAGCTACAATGTGGTTCATATAGGGAAAGTCGTAACATATAAGAATTAAAACTGCCCCCGGATATGGGTCCTAGAGATCCTATTTCGCGCTCATTTAAAGGAATTTTTTCAACATTCAAAAGTCGGGAACTCCACATTAGTGAATTTTTCTAAGAAAATTCACTAATAAAAGGTGACATCTACTATAAGTATATTTGCAACAATAAATTGAAAAACAGACCATAAGAAACTAGTAGATAAAGAACTTGAAATATTGTGTTTACCGAAATATTTCACACTGCCTGTTCTTATCTTATCTTTATCAGCATATTTCTTATATCATTACTTGCAAATTTGTTATTTGGAAATAAAATAATAGTTTTAAAAATTGATACATCGCAAAACAGATGTTGAAAAAAAGCACTTGGAAAATATAGGTTGTAATTACCTGAAGCAGTTGCTGGAACTTATTAAGTTTTTTGTAAAATAATTGTACCGTAAACGTTGTATAATATACCACTTTAAATAATTAAAACCCCTGAATATGTATATATAGGGTAAGTTTAATTTTCATAATACCCTTGAATAGACTATGTTCATTCCAATGTTATTTTTTGACTCTTCTTACAGAGTTTTTCACACTGGGATTTTTTCAACTGGTTTATAGTTTGCAAACAGACTGGTAATATATTTTAACCAGATCGGATTTTTCTGGATAGACTGGATTTGACCTGATACACTGGATTTCTCCTGATAAACTGGCTTTTCTTATATGCTGGCTTAATTGTGTGTGCGAATGCAATTTGTCTCACAATTATATTGCTGTTTAATTAACTCCAACAAAGACGTCTGGGTATAATGAACACACCAGCTGAGAAGAGGCAGATGAGTGTTACCACCCACTTTCAATACTCATTAACCGCATTACTGTTCAAAACAACCACTATTGAGACATTTGCTGTTCGTTGATCTATTTTTGTTATTTTGTGTAAACGTTCTGTAATCACAGGTCGGTAAATTAGCTAGTTCATTATCAAATATAATTACACTACTTTCAAATAGCTTTACGATGCTAACCATTTAATATCACGGAGATGGTATTTATACTCTAATATATATGTATATATATATATATATATATATATATATATATATATATATATATATATATATATATATATATATATATATATATATATATATATATATATATATATATATATATATATATATATATATATATATATATATATATGTACCACACCGATAGCTCAAAAAATAATGGGCCGATTATGACTAATTTGGTGAGTACCTTCCTTTTTTATATCTCCGAAAATAAAAAAGTAGGAGAAACAAGTTTGGTACCTTAATTTAGCTCTGTAAGTTAAAAGACAAAAAGTTAGAGGCATTTATAGAAAAATAAATTGGGGTTTTCCTCAAAACGTCAAAGTCGCGATTTAAAACGTCAAAATTTTCAACATTTAGACAAAGAACTTGAAACTCTGGAAAGAAAATGTCTCAAGAAGAACACTTATTTTACAAACCCTGAACTCTTAACTTCAACCGTCATTGTCCTTCATTTTACTAAAATACTTCCTTCCTTTTCCAAATCTCCAAAAGTTGTTTTCTTATTTTTTTTCTAAACAAAAACCCGTTGCTACAGTTTCCTCTCTAGCCATTAAAGTCTCTTACATTGTTGTTCTCGACTCAAAAATGCCTTTCCATTACTTTATCGCTTAGGACACCTGGCAGACATTGTTATCAAGATTTAATTTTCTGACAGTTTTTCTTAAGCTACATTCACTGTAAGTTTAAGAGCTCATAATTAAACATCTGTTTAAAAATTTCCAGCAAACTATTTCTTAATCTATCAAACATCAAACTCTCTTAACCTAAAATTGACATCTGTCAAAACCAAACTTATCTACTATACATTCTTAATATTATTTTCCTGGCTTGTCAAAATTGCACAGTTCATATTCACACTTGTTTTCTAATTGGCCTGTTGCACTTACTTTCGTTCTTATCTAGTCCTGTTAAATGGGCACCTTACATATGTACACTTCTTTCCTTATACTCACACTCATTTATATACATCAATTGTTTCTATTTTTTTTTAATTCACATTTACATTCTTGGGATTAGTTAGATTCGTCTTTTTGAATTTTTACGAGGTCTTATTACATACCATTTAGTATGTTTTCCTTAGGTCATTGTGTCTGTGTGGTCCGTACGAGTGTATTTACATCTTTTTGTTGGCTTTAAGTGTATAATTGTGTACATCTATATACGTGTGGATATTTTCTGTTACCCCCCTTATAAACCATATATATATATATATATATATATATATATATATATATATATATATATATATATATATATATATATATATATATATATATATATATATATATATATATATAGTGCTTTCATTTCAAAACCAGTCACCCTTAATAATTCCTTTATCAAGGAAATCTGGTTAAAAAAAAAACAGGTCAATTGGGATTTCGAGGGGCACGTTCAAAAACAGTATTTTTGGAATTTTACTTTTCACCCCCTAAGCCCCAGCCACCCCAACTTTATTATTTTAAATGACACCCCCTAGCTTGAGATACAACATTTTAAAGGTATTTAAAATCCTAATCCAACAGCCTTTACGAAATTTAAATCCACCGTCAACTTTTGAATTTAGAAGAAGAAAACCTCATCAAATTCGGAATTTAAAAAAATTATTATTTAATACTTTAAGACAAAAACCTACTTTATTAAGTGCTCAAAGTGCCCTCCGTTGTTAGCTTAACAATAAAAATAGCCAATTGACGAATTGTTGTCTAACGTTTTGAAATGTTTCTGTAGTAATTTGTCGGAAAGCTCGGGTAATCCTATCTTTTAGAACCTGAATATTCTCTGGTGGAGGATTATGGTACACAACTGGTTTCAAATAACACCAAAGGAAGAAGTCCAGTGGTGTTAAGTCCGGAGATATGGCGGGCCATTCCAGGGCTTTGATTAAGCCACTCGCGAACACGTAAGGCATAGTGTGGTGGTGCACCGTCCTGTTGATAGTGCAAATTTTGTTCATTCAGCAGTGGGTTGCCTTCTTCATTAACTTGGTTTTCTAAGGACTCTGTTATAAGTGGGTCAATATAATTTTCCAAAAATTTTTAATACAAAGCACCAGTTAAATTTTCTTCAATAGACAAAGGGCCTATTATTTAATTTCCAAGAATTCCCGCCCAGACAATAATTTTTTGTGGAAACTGTGTATGACCCTCTACGAACACTCGTGGATTTTGATTATCCCAATATCTACAGTTGCGTTTATAAGCAAAACCATTCAGAAAGAACGTTGATTCATCACTAAAGCAAATAATCTTTACCAAATTCGTATCGTCTTGAATTCTAGCAGTCATTCATTCACAGAATTGAATCCTTCTATCATAATCATCCTCGCCGAGTTCATGAAGAATGGTAAATTTATAAGGAAATAACTTGTAAAGTTTTAAAACGTTATGTATGGAACCGACGGAAATATTCGTTAATCCAGCGACTTTTGGAACTGAAGTCGTAGAACACTAAGTGAGTAGCGAACGTGTCGCCACCTAGTTCGGAACCAAGTACTATGTTGTCACGCCCGCTCCAAATAACACAGAGTATTAAAAATAGAGACGGTATACAACTAACTAACAATTTAAAAAATTGATAGCCCTGGCCCATTTCTACCCCAATATAGGGACAAAGTATGTAAGACTAGATGCATTCTCGCAACAATTAGAACCGTAGACCGGTTTCGCTCTCATTAGAGCTCTTCAGTACGGCATACTAATTGCAGCAAAAATGCACCAAAAATAACACGGCTATCGTATAGCCAGTCTTAAAACACTAAGTGAGTAGCGAACGTGTCGCCACCTAGTTCGGAACCAAGTACTATGTTGTCACGCCCGCTCCAAATAACACAGAGTATTAAAAATAGAGACGGTATACAACCAACTTATTTTTGGTGCATTTTTGCTGCAATTAGTATGCCGTACTGAAGAGCTCTAATGAGAGCGAAACCGGTCTACGGTTCTAATTGTTGCGAGAATGCATCTAGTCTTACATACTTTGTCCCTATATTGGGGTAGAAATGGGCCAGGGCTAACAATTTTTTAAATTGTTAGTTAGTTGTATACCGTCTCTATTTTTAATACTCTGTGTTATTTGTAGCGGGCGTGACAACATAGTACTTGGTTTCGAACTAGGTGGCGACACGTTCGCTACTCACTTAGTGTTTTAAGACTGGCTATACGATAGCCGTGTTATTTTTGGTGCATTTTTGCTGCAATTAGTATGCCGTACTGAAGAGCTCTAATGAGAGCGAAACCGGTCTACGGTTCTAATTATTGCGAGAATGCATCTAGTCTTACTGAAGTCGTAGGTTCGGCGGCAAAAATCCTAAAACCTCAATTTGTGCAGCTTCGTTAAGAACTCGTGGTTGCTTATTTGCTTTGTTACGTACTGAGCCAGTTTCTTCAAATTTTTGTGCGGTATTACGAGCACACCTATTCTGAGCACCATACAAGTAAATTATTTCAACTCTTTCTTGTGTAGTGTCAACCATGAATGTTAGTTTAATTTAAATTTAGTATCTTAAATTGAAATAATTTAAATGAGTTTGTTGTTTTCAAAATTTAAAAATCACAACAGACTCGGTTTTAACTCGTTGCAGTCGTCAAGAAATCGAACACTAAATACGAATAAGTAACAAAGTTATCAAGAAAGTAAAACTGGTTCATTTTATTGGAAATTTATCGTTAAATTAGACATGGGCGTTATCGTTCCCATATCACCTCGTACCAGGAAAATTGATAGCCGCAAATGGCACCGGGGAGCTAAATTTGCAACAGCATTACGCTCAGAAAAATTATGGATAAAAACAATTCAAATGTTAGAAAAAAAATCGACAGTCGACTATTTTAGTGTTAAGCTAACAACGGAGGGCAGTTTGAGCACTTAATAAAGTAGGTTTTTGTCTTAAACTATTAAATAAATTTTTGGAAAATATTCCGAATTTGATGAGGTTTTTCTTCTAAATTCTAAAGTTGGCGGTTGATTTAAATTTCGTGAACGCCGTTGGATTAGGCTTTAAAATAACTTTAAAATGATGTATCTCAAGCTACGGGGTGTCATTTAAAATTATACAGTTGGGGTGACTGGGGCTTAGGGGGTAAAATTCCGAAAATACTGTTTTTGAACGTGCCCCTCGAAATCCCAATTGACCTGTTTTTTTTTTGAACCAGATTTCTTTGATAAAGAAATTATTAAGGGTGTGGCTAGTTTTGAAATGAAAGCACTATATATATATATATATATATATATATATATATATATATATATATATATATATATATATATATATATATATATATATATATATATATATATAAGTGAATTATTCAAAGAAACTTCATTAATACGATTTGTTAAAAAATGTATAGCTCTTTAACTAAATAGTGAATTTTCATAGAAATGATCTGGCACAAAATATTGTATTATAACTTTTTTTCTTGTAACATAGAAATCTGAATTTTGGTGTATAGTTAACTTTTTATATCGTTAACCTACCTACCAAATTTGGTTATCATAGGTTTTTTTATTTTTTAAAATATTTTTTTTTTAATGAAAACTCAAAATTTTCCCAGAAAACCTCGTCCGATTTTTTTGATTAACGAACTTGTCAAAGTCATTTACAAAAGGAAGGTACATGGCAAATTTTATCAACATCGGTTTATTATTCTTTGAGATAAAAATTTTTTTCGAATGAAAACTCAAAATTTTTTCGGAAAACCTCTTCCGATTTTCCTGACTAACAAACCTGTCAAAGCCATTTACAAGAGAAAGGTACATGCCAAATTTTATTTAAATCGGCCTATCAGTTTTTGAGATAAGAATTTTTTTCGAATGAAAACTCAAAATTTTCCTGGAGAACCTCGTTGGATTTTCCTGACTAACGAACTTATCCAAGCCATTTACAAAAGAAAGGTACATGCCAAATATTATCAAAATCGGCCCATTATTTTTTGTTATCGGTGTGATACATATATATATATATATATATATATATATATATATATATATATATATATATATATATATATATATATATATATATATATATATATATATATATATATATATATATATATATATATATATATATATATATATATATATATATATATATATATATATATATATATATATATATATATATATATATATATATATAAACATATAAAAATTGAAACTGACCCCGGATATGGGTTCTAGGGGTCCTAGATCGCGCTCATTTGAAGAAATTTTTTCAAAATTCAAACGTAGAGATCTCCTCATTAGTGAATTTTTTCTAAGAAAATTCACTAAAAGAGTATATTAACTCCGTATGTGCATCAAAATAAACTATATTTGAATATGTGTATATGTTCTTCGTAACTTTGTGGTTATTATGAGATATAAATCCGTTTGAGATTCAGTTTTCAGCAGCATGTGTATTAGACATTCCAGTTCAAAGTTTTGAGTAAAATTGGTTGAATTTTTCTTATAGTCACTGCGTAGGCAGCTTTACGAGACATGTTTCTTTGAACTTTTATATTTCCCTACTTAGATAAAGTGGTTTTCGGCACAGGTTCCCACTTTCATAACGGAATATATTAAAGTTTAATAAGACGTTTGTAGGGCAATCCGGGCGGGTCATTCGTGAAAACACAGACTCTCTCGCACGCCACCTCTTGGAATATTAAAGCGACGCAAAACGTACTCTGAGCCTCAACAATATAAAATAGATTTGTGACGTAAAAAAACGCAACCTGTACGGAAAAAATTATCACTAGCCCGCATTATTTTATAGCATCGTAGTTATGAGTGGTTTCTTTTATTACGTTTTCCAGAGATACAACATTCTTAGCAATAATAAAAAGGGCACCTCGCAGGAGTAACGGCGGAGTTATAGGGAGATGTTCGAGTCTGCCTTATATGAATATATGTCTTAAATTATTTATGAGTAGGGAGAGCTTCTAAGAACGATGGGACATAATTTAAATGTATACTGAATTTTCTTGACGAAGTTTATGCATTGTGATCAGGGTTGGACCAATATTTGGGTACGCTGGAATTTGTGAATAAGATTGTGCGCTCAAAAATTTGAATAAACTTATTGGCGGACAACATATTTCTTTTTAGATCCTTTATTAATTTATATATAGGCTGACGCATTGAAAACGAAACAAACCGATTTGCGTCCAGAGAATTTTTTTTTAAGAAACGCTGAAGCACGTCAATTTTAATATTGAAGGGAACATGTTTTGGCATAAAACTCAACTTTGTCACATCAACCCCTTAAGGGTGGTGATAACAACCGTTATATTTCAAATAGGGAACATGGGTCGAGTGTTACATCATTTGAAAGCTCTTTCTTTTCTAAATTCAGTACACTAATTCTTTTGGAAGTTTTATCAACTCGTTTAAAAATTATTCACAGTTGAAGATGCAAAAACGCATTTCACTCATTCCGATAAGAAATGTGCTGATAGTCAATGTTTTGTTGGTTTGTAAACAAAAAAATTGACTATCAGAACATTTCTTATCGGAATGAGAGAAATACGGTTTATTATTCCAGTTTTCGGTCAGTTTGATACTTGATAGTACTACCAAAAATTAATTTCACAGTGGTGTATTCTGTAGAAGAAAAAGTTGAAATAATTACTCTTTTTGAATTTTCTAAAGTAACATAATCAAATTTGAACTTCAATAGTGTCAGTGAGGTGTCTGTAAAAGGGCAACTGTAAATTTTCTGTTTATTCTTTAGAAATATGTCAATATTGTTAATTTAAATACATATTGTCCATAATAAGGAATGGCTATGATCTTCAAAAACCGATCCACAAAGGAGGGCAGCGGAGGCCTTTGCAATCAGAAATTCTTTAGCCAATATGGTTCAGCAACCTACTAACTTTCCTCGTATCCCAACACACAGCCCAAATCCCTTGGATATCCTTCTTACTACAAAACCTGAATGCTATAACATATCAGTCACCGTCCCCCTTGGTCGCTCAGACCACGGAATGGTCACTGCTTCCTGTGCAATGCAACCCGAGGTCACACAGTCATCACACCCACATATCGCTTGGCACTACAACTCCGCCAACTGGAACGAAATGCGGGATTAATTTTCCTCATTTCCATCGGCGTATGTCTGCTTCTCTCATCCTGTCCCCTCTGATATCTCACAAAACGTCACCGAAATTATCCAAGCTGGCATGGAATTAGTTTTTCCACGTACACAGAAAACCACTTCAGCCACTCAAAAGCCCTGGTTCTCTAAATCATGTGACAAGGCCAGACTTTAAAAGATCAAAGCTCACAAAACGCTTCTACACAATCCCAGTCAAGAAAATCGTCAAGCATTTAACGACGCTATGTCCGCATTCTTTCTGAGGGAAAAAACTCGTTTAATAACCACATCAAAAACAAAGTCCTCTCAAGCTCCAACGGCTGCAAACCCTTCTGGACTCTTGCTAAATCTATTGGGAATAATTTCTGCAAAAGCACGTTTCCACCTCTTGTCTCAGGGGATGAAAATGTTTCTACCGCCCTGGGCAAGGCTGAACTTTTTGCTTCGTTGTTCGCCGGCAATTCTACTCTCAACCCACCTCCAAATGTTCAATCACCAACAGTCCCCAATGTCGCGCATAAAATGACGGATAACATTTTCAAAACTAAAAAGGTACGAAAGATGCTGTCTTCTCTTAATACCAGGAAAGCCTATGGCCTTGACGAGATCCCAGCAATTGTTCTCGAAAAATGCGCACCAGAACTTGCTCCAGTCCTGACTTGTCTGTTTCAGATATCTTACAATAAAGGAATATTCCCTAGTAACTGGAAAACTGCTCGAGTACAACACATTCCCAAGAAAGGATACAAAGCGCTTCCTAGCAACTACAGGCCTATTTCTCTGCTTTCAGTCGTCTCTAAAGTGATGGAAAAGTATATAAACACCGAATTACTAAAATTTCTTGAAAAGCACAGTCTAATCCACGACAGGCAGTATGGATTCCGTCAGCGCAGATCGACTGCCGACCTCCTTTTCTCTGTCACCCATTCTTGGAACAAGTCTATGGAACTACACGGTGAACCTCAGATTGTTTCTCTAGACATATCCAAAGCATTCGACCAGGTCTGGCACGCAGCGCTGCTTAATAAACTTCCGGCCTATGGCCCAGCACTAAAACTTTGTACCTGGACAGCAAATTTTTTCTTCAACAGGAGCATTTCTGTTGTTGTGGATGGCCATTCCTCTAAACTGTATCCAATTAATGCAGGAGTTCCTTAACGTTCAGCTCTAGCCCCTATTTTGTTTCTTCTCCACATCAATGACCTCCTCTTTAGCACATCCAACCCAGTTCACAGTTACGCGGACGACAGCACCCTCCACTCAAATATATAATATTCTAAGCCTGTCTCTTTAGGACAATTAGATGAGGATCGCAGACTCATGGAGGGTTCTGTCTCCGTGCATCTCCAAAAAATATTAGACTGGGGAAGTAGAAATCTTGTACATTTCAACCCCACCAAATCTCAGTCTTGCTTTCTTTCTCATAAGAGATACACCAGCCCTAGACCCATCACAATGAACAACCAAGTTATTCAAAGTAATGAGTCTTTTTCTCTTGTTGGCATTTCTGTGGATCGAAATCTTAATTGGCACCAACATGTCACAATTGCAGAAGCGGCTGCTAAGAAATTAGGTTTCCTCTTCCGGGCTCGCAAATACTTTTCACCAGCTAATCTCTATACCTTATATACTTCACAAATAAGGCCAAACCTCAAATACTGCTCCCACATCTGGGGTGCAGCTGCCGCTTCTACACTCTCTATCCTGGACTCCATTCAAAAGAGAGCTCTACGTCTCATCGGTGACCCTAGCCTCACCCAAAGGCTGCCATCCCTTTCCCACCGACGTGCCGTTGGTGATCTTTCTCTCTTTTATAGATATCTGCACGGGCACTGCTCAGAGGAGCTTTCCTCCATAGTTCGCCCACCTGCTGCCCCCAACAGATCTACCAGGGGAACAGAGCGAATGCACCCTTTCACTGTCCAGGTCACCAGACATAGAACATCTTGTTATGCCCGCTCTTTTGTCCCGAGGACTTCCAAGTTGTGGAATGCCTTGCCGGCACCTGTTTCTCTTTCTCCTCCGAACCTCTAAACCTTCAAGTCCAGAATTAACAAGTTGCCTTTTTCCTCCTTGTCAACACCCATGCTAAGATAGTATTTAGGCTGTAAGCCCTCGTGGTGTGTTAAAATAAAAATAAAAAAATAAAAAAATAGTAAATGAAATTGTAATTAACAGATTTTTGTTTGTAAAATATTTAACCGGTACATTTCTTAATACTTTTCGTTGACAATCCTTAAAGTAGACATTTCACATAGTAATATTTTTCTTAAATAGAGCCTCACTCAAAGGATTGGCCAGTTATTACATTGAAAAATCAACCGAACTGATTGACGAACGTCAAGCAATTTAGATGACAATTTGTATTTGCGTTTGAGCTGTAAAATACAGCATTGGATCCTTAATCTACCTCAACTATGTAATGTTAATATTTTGGTAAACTAAGACCATTTTATTTTATTATTTTCTCATATGCTATAAGAAATTATATTTTTTTTCTTGAAACCCTTGCTGTTTATCTGTTATTTATTTGTGTATGAGTTAATATTTGTTTGAAATTTGCCAACCATTTTAATTTAATTTTGTTTGCTATCCCAAATTTATTTATATAAATAAATTTAATAATATTGTTACATTACCATAACTGTTTAATTGAAGAGAAATTCGTCCCTAATATCTCCGCTGTTTGGCAGCAACACATTTAATAAATTATAATTATCGTTAGATTCCTTAAATTTATTATAACCAGGCCCTAGCCTGGGGCGCTCACAAATATAAGATTTCAGACAGAGCAACACAGAAAAGAGCGTGAGTATCAAACCATACCAACACCATTCCAACCTTCTAAAGTGTTTCTAGTCTCAATAATAATATTAATCTGATAGATAGATGCCTTTAGGGTAGGTCTAATAAGTAAAAGTGACCTCACTATCAAGCAGATTCAAATCTACTTGATGTCAATCACCATATACCACGTCTCCAGTAGAGTTTTTGTTTAAAGGAGGTTACATTACACATAAATAAGTGTAAACGAATGTTAGAAAAATAAGTTTTGTGTGTATATTTGCAAAGTGCCCATACCAGACGGTGTATTTTTCCACGGACTGCATAATTTTAACTGCGAAGGCATCTGCATACTTTTATTTATTCTGGGCTCGTTAATAGACGCCATTCGGAATATTCGAGGCAACGTTTGCGGTAAATTAAATTCTCAGCGAGACGTAAATGTTGAAAGAACACCAGGTTTCCATAGAAAGCTTCTGTTTTGCATTCTGCATATTCGTTAGTAGCGCTCTCGTTATTTACTTGCATGAAGTCTCGCTGGCATAAACGAGATTGCATTATATGAATGTAAATTAATATGTGTCCATTAAAAGATCACAAAGATCATTTATCTGTTGTCAGCATAGAAAAGCGAACGTTTTTCTGCTCTTAAAACACTTGTTACTGTTTTAAATTGCTCATAAATATAAATGTTGATGAACATTTTAATTATACCTTGAAAAACTTAACCAGCTGAATGCTTCTTAGCTCTATAGTACGCTGGATACAAATGTCTCTGTAGCTTCACAACCGGCTTTGCCTTTTACGATGTCATAAAAGGCGAAACCGATCGCTGGAAAGAAAACAAGTTTTGAAGCCAGAGAAGGGTCTCTACGTTTCTTTTTAGTATAAAATGGTTTACTTAGTAAGGGAAACAACAAACAATTAATTAAACTTGTAGTAAAGGAGATTTGGTTGTCGCACGGACTGGTTGTAGCATATTCTTATTTTTACTTCTAGGTGGGAGCTCAGAGCCTCGGTGGTTCAGTGGTAAGAACGTGTTCCTCTGAACCAAAGGGTAATGGGTTCGAACTTCACTTTTTTAATGCATACTGTAATATAAACACCAACAAAAGTTGTGGCATCATATGTGAGCAAGTTGAATATCTGCACGTTCCGGCTTTCGCAGGGGGCGAAAAGCCGTCGGTCCCGTGTCGATGCGATGTTGGGCACGTTAAATATCCCTACTCCCCTTACAGAAGGACAAGGTTTCGGAAAAATTACCAGGATAGTGAGGTGAAACTGTTGGGATCGTGATTTGCCATAGTCGGAAAATAGACCGACGTTAAATAAACAAAATCACACACAGATATGAGTGAAGTATTATTTGAGTTATCGGTTGTTTATATATATATATATATATATATATATATATATATATATATATATATATATATATATATATATATATATATATATATATATATATATATATATATATATATATATATATATATATATATATATATATATATATATATATATATATATATATATATATATATATATATATATATATATATATATATACAATTTAACTGACCATGGAAATGGGTTCCAGAGGCCCTAATTCTCGCTCATTTAAAGAAATTCTCACCATCGATACATCTCTATTGGTGAATGTTCTTAATGAAAATTCACTAAAAAGTAAGTATTCACTGTAACTAAACCATTGATATCAGGAAAATCCTTTATGAAATCTATGTTTAAAATTATACAATTTCACCTTAAACTTTTCAATTATCAACTAGATCATTAGCAGGTTATCATTAAAGTAATAGAAGTTGGCAACTACTTTACAAGGGCGGTCGGGGCAATTTTAAGATTTAAATCACCGAAAAGATGCCCGAAGTACTCTCGCCTTACGGATGTCACAATCATGCGATTTCTACAAGCATTCAAACAAATATTATTATGTAGTGGAACAAATTTTCCCGCTGTCTTGTAATAAGACGTCTCATTTAGCTAACTATTTGTAAAGTTTAGGATCGCTCTAAAAATGCACACATTTATCAAAAAAAGAGTCAGAGCTAAGAAGAAATCAAGTCTTTTCAGATATTCATTAACCGTTTCTATCAGTTTCCGGCTTTCTACTTAGTTGTGCCTGGGAGTAAATACTGCAGACACAAACCCTTGGGGAAATCAGGCCGCCAAAAATGTGAATTTAGAAGCAATATAAGTAAACTATGTGAAAACTGGAACCTGTGATGAGCACTAATAAGTACACTTGGAGAACACCCAAATCACCACAACACATATTTCAGAGACCTTACGATCGTTTCGTAGACAAAGTCTACATCTTCAGAGGAAGAAAAATTCTAACATAAAAAAAAAAAACTAGAACCCGTATATTTATATCGCGTCAAAGTAAACGAGCTAGTCCGAAGTAAAGTTGTCGTCTAACAACGATCATTTGTTTATTGCGACAGTGAAACAGGTCGGAGACCTGCTTTAATCTTTTGGTCGACAAATTTATGACCCTTATCTAATATAGGTATTACAAGGACCGGAGTTCTTTAAAGAAACAGCACGTTTCTTTTCGATCTAGAATTTACTATGTGGATATTAGTTCATGCCGACAAAGACATCTGGTGCGATAACAAACCGTAAACTCAACTCATCTCTTTTAAAAATAGAAAACTAAAACCCAGATGTCTGTCTCACCGTGTTAACTTTAACAAAGGAAAATAGTTCAACTAAAATACTACATACAAACTATATTTATATTGATTTTAATTCTACGTGAAAATATTTATCTTGACTACATATATACAACAACCGAAACCGGTATTTAAATCAAGAAAAACATACTAATTAGTATATGTATAAACCGGTCGAGTTATTGGCAATAATTTATTGTTCTACCAGACAAATTAGGAGTATTTAAGCGGTCAAATGCAAAGAGAGAACAAAGAGCTAGAAATTACAGGTGCCGCACGATTTAATGAAGTTTTGTTCTTAATAGACCTTAATATAAAAATACTTTCTAATGAATCAAGCATAGTTTGATGTCTGACATTTTTGACAAGTTTCAAATTTTCTTTGTCAATGTGGTGGTTATTATCCCATATATGTTGTGCCACACATGATTTGTCCACCGTACCATATCGTAACTGTGAGAGATGTTCACGAAATCTGGTGGCTATGTTTCTTCTAGTTTGGCCCACGTATTTAAGATCACAATCTTTGCAACTAATCTCATAAATTCCAGACATTTCCGTGACTTGGTCTTTGTCTTTCGTATTACCCAACAAATTTTTTAAATTACTTTTCGTCGAAAACGTCAAATGTAAATCGGCTTTCTTAAAAATACATTCCAAACCCTTTGTGATTCGTGGTTCATAAGGTAAGCACACAAATTTTTTCTCGATTTTATCATTCTTAAATGTCGTACATTCAGATATCAACTTCTTTGTTCTGTGTTTGTTAACTAATTTGTCTATTAAACCATCCGAGTAACCGTTATAACTCGCCACATTTTTTATGTATTTTAATTCTGTATTAAATCTATTTTTACTCAACGGAAATTTGATCAATCTATTTACTAAGAAATTTAAACTAGCCGTTTTTTGTGCAAACGCATGATGTGAGTCATTAGGAATATAACTAATAGTAGCCGTTTCCTTCCTATAGACATCAAATTCAAGCGAGCATTTATTTTTGATAACTAGTACATCTAGGAACGAAAGTTTATTGTTGTTTTCTATTTCGTGGGTAAATTTTATTGAATCAAATTGACTATTTAGTTTTTCAGTAAATTCTTCTACCTTACATGTATTTGTGTCAAACACTGCAAAATGTTATGTCGATGATATTTTTGCAGTGTTTGACACAAATACATGTAAGGTAGAAGAATTTACTGAAAAACTAAATAGTCAATTTGATTCAATAAAATTTACCCACGAAATAGAAAACAACAATAAACTTTCGTTCCTAGATGTACTAGTTATCAAAAATAAATGCTCGCTTGAATTTGATGTCTATAGGAAGGAAACGGCTACTATTAGTTATATTCCTAATGACTCACATCATGCGTTTGCACAAAAAACGGCTAGTTTAAATTTCTTAGTAAATAGATTGATCAAATTTCCGTTGAGTAAAAATAGATTTAATACAGAATTAAAATACATAAAAAATGTGGCGAGTTATAACGGTTACTCGGATGGTTTAATAGACAAATTAGTTAACAAACACAGAACAAAGAAGTTGATATCTGAATGTACGACATTTAAGAATGATAAAATCGAGAAAAAATTTGTGTGCTTACCTTATGAACCACGAATCACAAAGGGTTTGGAATGTATTTTTAAGAAAGCCGATTTACATTTGACGTTTTCGACGAAAAGTAATTTAAAAAATTTGTTGGGTAATACGAAAGACAAAGACCAAGTCACGGAAATGTCTGGAATTTATGAGATTAGTTGCAAAGATTGTGATCTTAAATACGTGGGCCAAACTAGAAGAAACATAGCCACCAGATTTCGTGAACATCTCTCACAGTTACGATATGGTACGGTGGACAAATCATGTGTGGCACAACATATATGGGATAATAACCACCACATTGACAAAGAAAATTTGAAACTTGTCAAAAATGTCAGACATCAAACTATGCTTGATTCATTAGAAAGTATTTTTATATTAAGGTCTATTAAGAACAAAACTTCATTAAATCGTGCGGCACCTGTAATTTCTAGCTCTTTGTTCTCTCTTTGCATTTGACCGCTTAAATACTCCTAATTTGTCTGGTAGAACAATAAATTATTGCCAATAACTCGACCGGTTTATACATATACTAATTAGTATGTTTTTCTTGATTTAAATACCGGTTTCGGTTGTTGTATATATGTAGTCAAGATAAATATTTTCACGTAGAATTAAAATCAATATAAATATAGTTTGTATGTAGTATTTTAGTTGAACTATTTTCCTTTGTTAAAGTTAACACGGTGAGACAGACATCTGGGTTTTAGTTTTCTATTTTTAAAAGAGATGAGTTGAGTTTACGGTTTGTTATCGCACCAGATGTCTTTGTCGGCATGAACTAATATCCACATAGTAAATTCTAGATCGAAAAGAAACGTGCTGTTTCTTTAAAGAACTCCGGTCCTTGTAATACCTATATTAGATAAGGGTCATAAATTTGTCGACCAAAAGATTAAAGCAGGTCTCCGACCTGTTTCACTGTCGCAATAAACAAATGATCGTTGTTAGACGACAACTTTACTTCGGACTAGCTCGTTTACTTTGACGCGATATAAATATACGGGTTCTAGTTTTTTTTTATGTTAGAATTTTTCTTCCTCTGAAGATGTAGACTTTGTCTACGAAACGATCGTAAGGTCTCTGAAATATGTGTTGTGGTGATTTGGGTGTTCTCCAAGTGTACTTATCAATATAAGTAAAGCATTTTCAAGACATAGGTTTTAAAGAGTCTGGTTATGATTTGGGATTTTATATTTCGGTTTCGCACATAACAACATCCACAAATAATATTGTCTAACTGGAAAAAACTGGTTTCGTCTACTCCTGATTCTACTCGGACCTTTTGGGATATCATTTTATTTTTACCGTATTCATATTATCTGTACAAAGCCACATAATTAAAAATAGTCTTGAAGGGACAGGTGCCTTATGGCAGCAAATTTTTTTAATACTATTTCGTCACAAAAAAATTGACATAACGCTCTTTCGAAGTAACATAATTTGGAGCCGTTACCGCTTCCAGTTTAACCGGAAATAGCGATCAACTTTGGTTTTAAATGGAACAGCCTGTATATGAGACATTTTGATTGTACATAAAATTCTGTGTACAAGAGCGTCACCCATCCTTATCTACCTCTAACTGTTTAAAAGTTATTGGGATTTTTTTAAATGTCTATTCATTTGCATTGAAATATTGGTAGTCGCTAGTACAGATACTAGGTGTGTAGAATGTATAGGGATATTTGAACTTATTATACAGTATGTTTAAAATTTAATGGCGAATCAGAAAAATTTCAAAAATCAAAAATTCATTTTCTTCAAATAGAATCATATCTATATTTTTACATATTTGGATATAAAATTTAATTTTACGTCGATTCGATGTAGCATACCCTATACCCATGTACGATAGTTATGGGTATAGGGTATTTGGTCACCCTTTGATTGTCAATATAATTTAAAAAGATGCAGCTCAAGACGCTCTATAATTAACGTATACATTTTTTTAATCGTATCTTGTATAAAAGCAATTTTATTGAGCTTTACTGTGAAAATGCGTCACCCCGTATATACGTAAACGATAAAAACTGAAAATAAACTCGTATATGGATTCTAGGGGGCCTAATTTACACTGATTTGAAGAAATATTTCTGAAATTGAAAATTCGCGGTCTCCTTGTTAACGAATTTTTTAACTTAACTAAAACTACTGCCAAAGCATTAGAGAAAGCGTCTATTTGAAATAATTTTCTGGAAATATTTTAGTAAAATAAAGGACAGTCACGGTTGGCCCTGATACTTAATAGTTTACAGAACACTCTTCTTGCGACATTTTGCAGAATCCGTATTTATTTCAGGTAATTTGTCTGAATGTTTCAAATCGCGACGTTTTGAGGAAAACCATTTTTTTTTCTTTAAATGACTATAGATTTTCAGATAATTTTTCGTAATACGAAAAATTTACTTATGAGGAGATCTGTATATATATATATATATATATATATATATATATATATATATATATATATATATATATATATATATATATATATATATATGTTCAGAAAGGTTTTCACGGTCTTTAATGTGAGACATACTTGGTTCTCGGGTTGAACCGCGTCTAGAATTTATGAAACCTCTACGTTTCGGCTCCTGTTTTGGAGCTACTTTTAAGAGGTAAAGAAAATATATATGGATTCTCTAAGGCCTCAATCTGCCTACTCCTTAGATCGGTGGACAAAGGTGGGTTGGGTTGGTTTCAAGAGGTAAAGGAAATATGTAAGGACACTCTAAGGCCTCAATCTGCCTACTCCTTAGAGCGGTGAACAAAGGTGGGTTGGACCGTGGTAGCTCGATTACGGGGCCTCAATCTGCCTACTTCCCAAATCTCGCCGGATATCATCTGTGAGGTCTCAGTGTGTTCAACCCTAGGCCTCAGAGAGATCTGGCAGTTCGTTGCGGATCTTGTCTTATATATGTCTACCTGCTTCGTTGTCAGTGAAAGTAGTAGGGTCAAGGTCAATAAAGTGGGGGGCTTTGGTCACGGTACTTATAGGATAATGAGGATTAAGAGGGTTACGCGCATTTGTTGAGACAGATAATGGGGAAATAAAATTGTCCGTGGAACTTTTGTTTTCTATTTGTGTGTTTTTAATAAATATATAATAGGTTTCCAAGTGGTCGGAAGGCGAAGACCATCATCTCTCTTATTTAAACAATCGAGACGTTTTTCAATCTCGATTGCTTCGCGGATAATTCTCAGTTTGAAGTTGTAAACCGGTGCTATTGTTTTGGCATTTTCGAAGTCTGTTTTGTATCCTGTATGAATATGATGCATGGCCAGCGCCGATGAGGGGTCGGATTTTCTAACTGCGAGGGTGTGTTCATATATTCTATTGTGGATGCGTCTGTTTGTTTGTCCTACGTAAGTTCGGTAACAGTCGGAGCAAGGAATTTCGTAAACTCCGTGGGATTCGGTTGGACTCGTATCTTCAGGAGTATCCAAAACAGGAGCCGAAACGTCGAGTTTTCATAAATTCTGGACGCGGTTCAACCCGACAACCAAGTATGTCTCACATTAAAGACCGCGGAAATCTTTCTAAACATTTATTTCGCCTCTACAGGGAGGAACTTTTTTCTTATACCAAAACTTTCAGCAAACTTCTTATCCGCAAATCCCGTCTCCTTTGTGACCTCACCTTTCTAAAAACCTGCCGTGATCATCACGTGGTCCCAAAATCTTTTTAATTTAAATACAAGGACCAGTTTTTTCCGGAAGCTTTTAAGCTTATTTGCGGAAAATATTTGTACTTTTTGAAACAACAAAGCTATTTCAATGAAACACTTTTGGTACATTATTACTACTATATAGGTTATACTGCCAACCGAGTGTCCTTTCAAAGAAAGGATATTTTTACGAAAATTAGCTACTGTAACGCACTTGCTACGTGGAAACTTTTTTGTCTTTAAAATTACAGACCTAAATTTTGGGACATGGTCACTCTTTGTATTAAAAACACCGTACCAGATTTGGTTGATCTTACTTTGTTAGTTGCGGAGATATAATTTTTTCCCGAAAGGAAACACAATATTTGTCGGGAAAACCTGGGCCGATTTTTCTAGCTAACGAACTTATCCAAGCCACTTACAAAAGAACCGATTCATTATGTTTGAGTTATCAGTGTGATACATACATAGATATATATATATATATATATATATATATATATATATATATATATATATATATATATATATATATATATATATATATATATATATATATATATATAATATAAGTATTATTTATTGATAATATGGCGTCTGGTGATGAGGTAAATTCCGAACAAATATTAAATAAGGAACTTGGTGATATCCAGCAGCCGCTGAAGGTAATTATAACAACCTACATTTTCAAGACTTTATTTCATCATCTGCCTTTCCAATAAAAGTAACTTTTAAAACTATTCCTTTCAGATAACAAATTTGCAAATCACAATATAAGAAACATGTGGATGAGATAGGGTTGATAAGAACAGGCAGTTATTTTATTTGTATTTAACATATGGGGCTACAGTACGATACAGGTGATAGAAGTATACAAAATATACAAAATACACAAAATACAAAACACATATAAACAGAGGAATTTCAAATATATAAGGACAAACATAACTATTATGACAAACTATATATCTACATCCAAATTGCGAAGCCATTCCATTGCCTCTGCTGTAGCTTTCATAAAACCTTCGAGGTCACAAACATAGGAACGGTTAGGACATTCCGATACGATGTGGTGGGTAGTTTGTCGCGGAGATCCGCAATCATATTGTGGGGATTCTGCCCTGCCCCATTTGTGTAAGGAGTCAGCACATTTCCCGCAACCTCTTCTAACTCGGTTGAGCTTTGACCATAGTCGGCGTGGCAGGTCGGATCCGTTGAAACAGTGTGTTGGATGATCAAGTTGAATGTAGTGGTTTCCTGCAGTTTCTGTCCATATGGTAGTCCATTTGTTAGTCGCATGAAAGTTTTCGTTCGATTCTAATGCTGATAGGATGGCTTGATGTCTTGATTTGAGCCGATGATATTGTCCCGCCAGGTATGAGATATCAGTATGGATTGGTAGGGCTGCGTTAGCCATGATTTTTCTATATTCCCTGATGAGAGCTGCAGTTCGTCGGATATCTGGTGGTGTGATATTACTGAGCACTGGGAGCCAGCGCGTTGGTGTTGGCCGTATGGTCCCAGCAATCAGTCTCATTGTTTGGTTCAGTTGCACATCTACTTTTATGGTGTGTGCACTGTTGATCCAAACAGGACAGCAATATTCTGCGACAGAGTATACCAAGGCCAGAGGCGCTGCGTGAAGTACTGTCGCTAGAGCTCCACATGTTGTTCCAGCAAGTCTGGCTATGACGTTATTGCGAGTTCTCAGCTTACCAGCCACGTTTCCAAGATGTGGATTGAACGTCAGTGATCGATCCAGTGTCACGCCCAAATACTTTGGGTTTTTATTGTGGTTAAGGATCCTGCCATTAAATTCCGCCCGCAGGGTAGCATTTGCTTGCCGGCTCGATAGATGGAAGCAACAGACTTCTGTTGGGCACAGTCTCCACTTTCTGAAGTAATCATTAAGGTGGGGTCTTCATTCAGAGCAGGTTCAGTCGGTAATTTGAGTTTGTGCTGGTAGGAAATCGCTAAGTCGTCTGCATATGCAAATTTTCTACACTTCGTTACAGGTAGGTCAGCTGTATAAAGATTGAAAAGGAGTGGGGCGAGCACCGAGCCCTGCGGGAGGCCATTGTTCAGTTTTCTATTCTTGCTCTTAGCATCGTTAACAAAGACCTGGAATAGTCTGTTTGATAATAGGTTAATAATTAAATGGCACGTTTTCAGGCATGGCATGACTCTGAGAAATTTGTATATTAGGCCCTCCCCCCATACGGTGTCATACGCCGCAGCAAGATCAATGAACGCTACGGATGTTCTGAGTCCCCTCTCAAACCCCGCTTCTATGTAAGTCGTCAAGGACAGGATCTGGTCAGTACAGAAACGACCACCCCTAAACCCAGCCTGTTCCACGGGGATCACTGCATCAACTGCAGGACATATACGGTTATAGAGTAATCTCTCCAGCTGCTTATAACAGCAGCTGAGGAGGGCTATAGGTCGATAGCTCTCGGGTGGCTTCTGTGATTTTCCAGGTTTTAGAATAGCAATAAACTTTGTTCTCTCAAATTCTGGTAATAGGCTGCCTGTGTTAAGGATGTCATTGAAAAATTTCACGAGCCAAAGTCGAGTCGTCCCAGCACAACTAACCAGGAATTCGAGGTAGATGCCATCGAAGCCCGCTGCCTTCCCAATTTTTGTATCCATGAGGGATTTTTTGAGAACAGGCAGTTGGAAATATTTTAACATAAAATGTCGAGCTATTTATCTGCTATTTGCTTATAGTCCATTCCTAAGTTTTATTGTTTTGAATATGCTTATAGTCCGTCCAAACTTTTATTCAATAAATTAATGAAATTAAAATTGTAATTTACAAAATTTACAGGTGTTACTTAGAACCGTCACAAGTCCTATTTGTGAAATAGATTATGTACCAAAAGGTTGCATGTATTTTCAACAAAACCTTTTTATGTCGCCCAATTTTCTTGACACAAAATAGTGTACTCAACTTTGTTAGTTTGTTGCGAAAATATTTTCGCGGTTTTGCTTGATCACACTAAAAATTAAAATTTCGTAGCGCGGTTGTGACAAGTTAGACATTAAGTGTGATGGTTTTATGGCTGGTTTCTTAGAGATAATAATAGTTTTCCTATAAAAGGCATCTCAGAGTTCGTTGACATAGATTTTCCCTTATAACAAACGGAAATGAAGAGGAACACTTATTCCAGCTCCAGAATTCGGCGTCTCATCTTGTTGGCCACCTTGACTTATTAAGATGCTACGCATTCCCGAATGAGGTGGTATTAATTACGTATTCAGGGGTGCACATTCGTTTCATTTCCAGAAAACGCAATTACTAGGTTGGTCCCTTGTTAATGAAACTTTTGTGTCAAGAAGGCGATATGCTCTTCAAATTTTACTCATCAATATTCGCTTTAATTAACAACTAGCATAGAAGGAAATTAATTAACGCACTTTTCCGGAACAGAATAAACTAATTCAAGATAAGCGAAAAGTGAAAGCGAGGGATTTTATTAATTATAAAAATGTCTAAAGACTTGATGAAAGAGAAAAGCAAGGGAGGAAACAATAAGTTGAAAATCGGGAACCGCGCTCTGCTTTGCGCGATCTGATCGTCTTTTATGATTCAATAAGGCGATGGAAGGCAAATTGGAATGTCGTAATAAAAGTGTCTCGATGGCCTTATCTGTGAATGGGGCGTTGTTATCACAGTCCTAAAAGCATTCGCAATTTGTTAAGCACACTAATTGGGTACAATTCATTTTGTTTTACACCTGAGCTTGCTTCTCCCCTTTAGTGAATGATAATTAAGATTTTATTGCCAGCCGACAAACAAAGAACAAACTAAAATTTTGACGACGACGCTGCTGCGAATTTCTAAAGTATAGCGGGAATATATCTGTTGTTTTAGTTTTACCGAATTTTCCTAAAAAGTTTCGTTAATGAGGAGATCGCAACTTGAGGACTTTTGAAGAACTTATCCAAATGGGCGAGAATTGGGACGAGTGGTATCCAAGGTCAGTTTTATTTTATACAGTGTGAAACAGTAAAGTGGGATAAATTCGGTATCTCAATTATAAAAAATATTTATAAAAAAAACCGTAGCGTGTACATTTTTGATTAAAAAATTACTTCATGCAGCGTGAAAACTTCATTCAACGCCCTTCAAGGACAGTTTGTAACGATTCAGTTTTTACGTGGAATCATTGCCGGCTTAAAAACACCTAGAAGACCCTCAAGCCTGATAAACAACACCAGAAACCCTATCTATATTGAATATTTCACGTTTTGGTTTCAAAATAATGTTGATGAAAATTCGCTAAAATATTCTGTACCGTAAGAAATGTACTGATTTTCCTATAATATACGTCAAGATCTAAATATTGAAAAAAACATTGCATTGTGTTGGGGAAAATAAACATCTCTATTGTCCTGAAATTCTAGGTAAAAAGCTGACGTAATTATGATGAAATCCAGAAAGTCGGTTAGTAAATGAACGGACAAGTCCATTATTGTGGAGGTGTGTATAGAAGACGTTGGTGACTTCGCCAAGGATTTGGGCTCTCGTTCTATCCAATTCAAAAAATGAAGGCGAGAAAGAGCTCGCGAATAACGGCTAACGCTCATAACACTGAAAACTGCGTGCTGGTGTCAGCCGCAGCCGAACGCTCTCTGCCTCTAGGAGTATGGCACTGACGCCGGTGGCGTAAACACGTTGACTTTAGGTGGCTCTCGAATTGTCTTATATATATATATATATATATATATATATATATATATATATATATATATATATATATATATATATATATATATATATATATATATATATATATATATATATGAGTTTTTAACAGTCTTTCTGTTACCTATTGTGCCTTCTAACAATACTCAGTGATTATTTTAAGTGTTCTGACAATTTTCGAGTCGGAATAAACATAGTTTTCAGCATAAAAATGAGTCTGGCACTAACGCCGGTGGCGTAAACACGTTGACTAGAGGTGTGTCTCGAATTGTCTTATAAAGTGAGTTTTTAAGTCTTTTTGTTACCTATACTACCTTGTAACAACATTCCGTGATTGTTTAAAGTGTTTTTAATAATTTTCAAGTTAAATAAACATCGTAGTTAGCATAAAAGCGGAACCTAGATTGTGGTTTTTGTTTCAACCTGTTGCCTTGCTGCTTTAATTTACGTTTGAGTTGCGATTCGCGAAGTTTACAACAAGCGAATTCAGAAAATCGGCCTAGGTGTCAAAGGGTTTTGTACACGTGACACAATAAATCCACCGGCTTAGTAACCATCAATCAACCATCACTGTTTATCCCAGCTTCTTTTCTCTTGTTGGAGTCACTAAGACTTGTGTCAGCTACCAGTATTGCATTCAATCTGGAGATCGTCCCCAAAGAGTAACCAGGTAATTCAAAGCAGAAGATTCGGCGAGTCAAAAATTGTTTTCCTCTGAACTAGCAAAGTTTGTCTTACACACACATCTAGCAACTGAATTTTTATAATCTGAACTTTCAAAGACACACAATCAAGTTTTAGTTTTGAATAGCGTCAGGGAGCTGCTATTAGAATAATTATGAATTTCCTGTTTTAATCTATAAAATTATCTGTTTTTGTAAATTTAAACACGTCATCTTTGAAATTCTAATCAGTGAATCTTGTCTGTAAAAATATCTAACCTGTACATTGTCTTTAATATCACTTATTTTCAATAATTAGTATAGAGTTTTCAATGTAGACATACATATAAGTATATTAAAAAAATGAGCTTCACTCGAGAACTGGCCAGGATCTAACTAAAAGATTAACAAAATTGATTGACAAACGTCAAACAATTTACATATTAATTTGTGTATTTTTGAGCTGCAACAAACAGCATCTGATTTTTAATGTATACCTCGATAATAAGTGTTTAGATTTCTTTACTGATGATCAAACCACATTTGTCTCATTGTTCTGTCACATGTTTGTAAGTTAACCATTTATTGTCATTGAAGTTCTTGCTATTTATTTTATTTCTATTTGTGTAAAATTAATGTTTATTTTGATAAGTACCAACTATTTAATTTTATTTTGTTCACCATTTCAAATTCAATCCATATGAATAAATTCAATATTTTGTTACATTAACATGTCTGTCTGATTGAAGATTAATTCCTGTTTAAACCCTTTTGACTTTTTGGTGACAACCAAATTGGACTCTTTAATATCGCATTCCTAGATATCTAAGAGAGGTTTTAAGTAAAAATAATCGAAACCAGGCACTAGTTTGGAGCGATGATAAATATGAAACTCCAGGCAGTGCAACAACACAACAACAGCGTAAGTAGTAAACAACCTTATAAGCTATTTCTAATCTTGTTAGTTATATATCTGATAGATAGAAACCTTTTAGGGTAGGACTTATAGGAAATAGTAAAATTACTACTGACCAGATTTCGATTCACTTGAGGTCCCATATATTACCACTACTGCTTGCCTATTACCGATAAATAAATCCCGCGTATCTTTAATTATTTTGAGAAGGTTTCAAGTTGCAGCCATCAAACTTTGAAATATGAAGTATGTGCGTGTGTTAAATCATTTGAAAGATCAAACATTATATGGTTTAAAAATTTATTGCAAAATTTAACAGACCTATCAACATTCTTCATAGTTGGCAATGTTAGTTTTGTCTAAAACGCCTTTGCAACTTACTGTGTGATTACAACAGAATGACAGTAGTTGTTTTTTTTTCCTGAACGTTGGCTTATTTCCGCGACTAGCCAATCACCGACGGCAGGAAGGAGTTCACCTCACAAATTTTGCCGAACCCCTGCCTTTCTGGAAGGAGGATACGGGACCGTCGGTTTTACGCCCACTCCGAAGGGCGTAACATGTAGACATTTAACTTGCTCAAATACAATCCCACAACCTCGGCTGGTGTTAGTGTTACAGTATGTACTAAAAAAGTGAAAGGAGAACTCTGCGATCGAACCCAGTACCCCTGGATTCAGAGGCACACGTTCTTACCACTGAACCACAAAGGCTCCGACAATATCTGTTTTTAACCCTTTGCAGACAGAATTTAGAAATAGTTGTTGCCTGTATATGGTTTGGCAATGGGTAAAAAAGTGATGTGCATTTTTTTTCAAAATTTTTATCTAACCATATTGTTTTCAAAAAAGGTGGTATATTAGACATACCACTAAGCTACGGAATTATTGTTTTGATGATTTTGGAAACAAGACTGTTTGTCAGAAATACATAAGGCGACACCACAAGTATCACAAGCCCGTCTGGATCTCCTTTGATGGTATCTTTTATTACACAGACTACAACGTCGAGAATTTCCGTAAACTGACACATGTAGAGGCTGGTCCCATCTCTTCTCGAGTGGTACGACTGGCCTATAATTATTCACATTTTTATTGTCTAATACAATAAAACAAATTTTTAAAATTATAATACGTACTATGAAAAAATAACGTTGTACTATTATTAATAATTAATTATGTTGCATTTACGAAAAGAAAACGTTGTAAGATGCAGTGGAATAAGAGCAAAATTCTGTGAATGCTATTAACTAAATATTTGCATTTACGAAACATAAATTTTGTAGAATGCAGTGAAATACAAGTATTACCAAAGAAAACTTTGTGAATTTTACTAATAAAATAATTTCTATCTACGAAAAATGAATTTTGTAAATACATAAAAGACAATTGCGTTGAAAATGAAAGAAAAATGGATTGACTTACAGAAGGAAAATTTGGTTGTTCGTCATCTGTACCTTTTCTTCTAACGCCTTGATCTGTCAACTTGTTAAATTTTGGTACTTGGCTCCAGCACAAAGGTTTAAAAGAGACCGAAAATTTCGGGAACTTTTAGCTTGCCAAAAATTCGCTACTGCATACGGTTCGAAGCGCCAGTTAAATAATGCCCTTTTGGCTTCTTGATAAAAATTTAGTTATTTTCAACCAAAAGTACATCAAAAATAACAGGGTGATTAATTACAAGTTTATTATGAACAAAAAATGAGTGTTGCTAATAACGTTAACAGGTAAAGAATGAATCTGTGGTCGTCGACCTATTGTTAGGACGAATTTTGGTCAATTTGACTTTAAATATTGCTTGGGACATATATATATATATATATATATATATATATATATATATATATATATATATATATATATATATATATATATATATATATATATATATATATATATATATATATATATATATATATATATTTGATTGAGCGGCAATGAGTATTTTTAGGTCCACTTAAAAATTATTATTACTAAATTTATTCCTTGCTTTTTGGAAATCTTTTATTTTTTTCGACTACCATAGTCTAAAATTGAGAATTTGGAATATTGCTAAATAAAAACTAACCTTTTCTTAGAAAGATGTATCACATGATTCCAATTTCTATTTTCAAATCTTGTAAATGTAGTGACTCCTCAAAAAGAATTTTCGTGGGTAAAACTATTTCTACTAGAAAAGTGATGTTTAGAAAATTAAACTTGACCCCTGTCAACATTTCTCTTAAGATATATTACCTCATAGAGAAAATAATTCGTATTTTTCAAACGTCTATATTATGTTTATCAGAACCACTTTATTTTGCAAATAATAGTAACAGAAATTAGTATTTAAAAACAAATTTTCTGGTGAAACACAAAGTAGAGTCACTTCAAAAACAACAAGATCCATAACAAAGAGTAACGAGCTAGATACTTTTTCGACCACAATGTTGTATTCATCAGTATCTCTCGCTAAACTGTTTAGCGACAGCTACTGGAGAAGATAACTTCGTTGTCGAAATACGTATCTAGCGTATAACTCTCCGTTATTCTTTTTGTGGATCTTGGGGTGATTCTGCCTTTCGTTTAAGTTTTCAGCCTCAGTGTCCAGCTTCAGACTTTTCAATTTTCTGGTATGTCATACAAATACTTTTTCTGCAAAGGGACTCTAAAGATCAGAGCAATGGCACTTGTGCCTTAGGCTATTAACCTATAGCCACGATGAATCCAGATTGTCGCTCTAGACATATCCAAAGCATTCGACGAGGTTCGGCACGCAGCGCTGCTTAATTAACCTCCGACCTATAGCCAGCCACCAAAACTCTGTACCTGGACAGCAAATTTCCTCTCCAACCGGAGCATTTCTGTTGTCGTGGATGGACATTCCTCTAAACTGTATATAATTAATGCAGGAGTCCCTCAAGGTTCAGCTTTAGCGTCTACTTTGTTTCTTCTCCACATCAATGACCTCCTCTCTAGCACATCCAACCCTGTTCGCAGTTACGCGGATGACAGTACCCTCCACTCAAGTATACAATATTCTAAGCCTGTCTCTTTAGCCCAGTTAGATGAGGATCGCAGACTCATGGAGGGTTCTGTCTCTGTGGATTTCCAAAAAATATTAGACTACGGAAGTAGAAATCTTGTACAATTCAACTCTTAGTCTCGCACCAGCCCTAGACCCATCACAATGAACAACCAAGTTATTCAAAATACTGAATCCTTTTTACTTGTTGGCATTTCTGTGGATCGAAATCTCAATTGGCACTAACATGTCACATAAATTGCAGAAGCGGCTGCTAAGAAATTAGGTTTCCTCTTCCGGGTTCGCAAATACTTTTCACCAGCTAATCTCTTTACCTTATATACTCCACAAATAAGGCCAAACCTCGACTACTGCTCCCACATCTGGGGTGCCGCTGCCACTTCTACACTCGCTGTCCTGGACTCCATTCAAAAGAGAGCTATACGTCTCATCGGTGACTCTAGCCTCACCCAAAGGCTGTCATCCCTTGCCCAGCGACGTGCCGTTGGTGACCTCTTTTTCTTTTATAGATATACGCACGCGAACTACTCATCGGAGCTTTCTTTCATAGTTCCTCCACCTGCTGTCCCCAACAGATCTACCAAGGGAACAGAGTGAATTTTACTGTCCAGGTCACCAGACATACAACATCTTGTTATATCCGCTCTTTTGTCCGGAGGACTTTCAAGTTGTGGAATTCCTTGCCGGCACATGTTTTTCCTTTTCCTTCGAACCTCCAAACCTTCAAGTCCAACATTAACAAGTTGCCTCTTTCCTCCTTATCGACACCCACAGTACGATAGTATTCAGGCTATAAGCGCTCGTGGTGTCTTGTTGAAATATAAAAAAAGCCCTTTGTTATATTTCTTGGCTTTGGCTCTCTTACTTAAAATCAGAAACACGTGAAAATTGACACCGATAATTAGAGACCTAATTTGCCTTGTAATAATATTATATAAAACCGTAAAAGTCTTGTAATAACCTTGTTTGAAATTCTGATATCACGGGACTAAATCAGTATATAATTTCTGGGGTGGCATTCCATAAGAGAGAAGGGATTGTTAAATACGAATTAAACAGCTTGTGGAAACGCTTCGCTTTAATAAAATGTGCGTGCTCTTTCATTCTGGCCCGAGAGACAAGGAAAATTAGTTGAGTTTTAATTATGGAAAACAGAAAACACACTCCAGGCTTGCGTGCCAGTATTTATAAGTTACTCTGGCTCATATTCGCGTTAAATGATCCTGACATAACGATAATGATAATATAATAACCAGAGCGAATAACTCGCATAGAACACACTACAGAAACGATTGTCATAAATACGACATTAGCATGCAGTAAATGGAGACGTTAAATCCTAAAATGTACGACTCTTATTATTTACGAAGATTTTTGTTGCCCAAAATGAATAGCACTTTCTGTAACGATACATTTGTATTAAATCATCATCACCATGATCATAGTTGAAAGGCAATGTCGCTGTATTTTCCACCCACGATTCTTTGTTCTCCTTTTCATTTCGTTGTAACACACTCAATTTATAAAGGAGTATGGTGATTTTGGGATGATCACTTTTTTAGCGGCCACGAATAAAACTAGCATGCTTTGATAGTACCTCATACAACATAATATGCAACTGTGGTAAAAAATATTTCAAAAGTGCATCGAAACCGCAGGGTAATGCATTAGATGCGCGACAATCATCTCTCGGTAACTATGACAACTAGAGCTTGGCGAAAAAAATTATTCAAAAAGCTATTTCATGTACAATTCAAGAAACATTTTTTTATGTTCTTATTTTTGGCACCAGATGACGCTTTTTTCGGATGAAAGTTTTCGAAGGCTGTTATCTCAAAATATTCATATTGCAATGTTATTTCTCTTTACTTCCTGAGACCCCTAATCTTTTTCCATATTTTGTCTGAGTTACGACCCTATTATACAGGATGTTCACGTGAATCTTTTAGAATAACTATCTCCGTTATTATTGGAGCTACAATGTGGTTCAAATGAGAAAAGTTATTCAAATCTTCACAAGCATCTAGATTGTGACGTCAAAAAACAATTTCGCGGCAAATTGCTGACATTGACATATCAAGCTATTTTTGCTCAGTTGAACGCTAGGTATTTTCCCGGCTAGTAGAACTACAAATCCGATTGTCCATCTTATAAAACTAACATGTTCTAGTCAATTCTGCATAGTTCCAGAGATATCCAGACCTGGATATGCTTGTTCGCGGGAATCGGTTACAATGAACATCTCGGTTATTACTTGAGCTACAATGTGGTTTAAATGGGGAAAGGTATATAACCTTTCACGAGCATCTCGATTCAGTCGTCAAAAAAAAAACCTTTTACGCAGAGAAACCTCGAAACGGGTATGCTCACTTTACATTGCAAGCAAAAGCAAATATGTCTTTTGAATGCAAGCAGGCATCAATTTGGTCACCGGTATAACCCATATAGTAGAAACAATGTACCATGTTTTATGAAAATAACTTATTGTTTGAGAATGTACAAAAATTTTCTGAAAATAAACTTAAAATATTCTCGAGAAAACTCGATTCTTAGCCGAGCAACCTTAAGTTAATTAGAAATTGAGTTATTGAAATTTGAGGCATTTAATGAAAATTCGCCACGAAAACGCACTTACTGCGTCTCGATTTTTTTACAAACATGCATCATATTTCGATGAAAAATGCAATAAGGAATCGTAAAAAAATTTTAGGTATCACCAACCCGCTATGGGCCACACTGTGATTGTCAAAATAATTTTATAAGCGCAGCTCAAGACACCCTATATGTAACGTATACAATTTTTTCTCGTATCTTGCAAAATAATAATTATAATGAGCTTTGCCGTAGAAATGCGTCACCCTGTATGTATGTAAACAGAAAGTAAAGCCGGATATGTATTCTAGGGGACCTTGTTTTCGCTCATTTGAAGATATCTTTTTAGAATTCATAAGTCGCGGCCTCCTCATTAACGAACTTTTTCTACGAAAAATAGCTAAACATTATAGACCGCTAAAGCATAAACGTAACTAAAACTACTACCAGAGCATCAGAGAAAGGGTCTATTTCAAATGAATTTTGTGGAAACATTTTAGTAAAATGAAGGGCAATGATGGTTGAAGCTGAAACTAAAAGATCTGCAGAACACTCTTTACATAATACGTATTTCTTTCAGGTTCTTTGCCTGTATGTTGCAAATTTGGACGTTTCATATCGCGACTGTGACGTTTTGATGAAAACCACAATTTTTTTTAATGCCTATAACTTTTTTGTATTTAAACTTACACACCTAGATTTTGTTAGGAGATTCACCCTTTATAATACAAATACGCTTACTAAATCTAGTTGCCCTTACGTTGTAATTTCCGGAGATATAAATTTTTCCCGAAAGGAAATACAACATTTTCCAGGAAAGCCTGCGCCAATTTTACTGGATAACGAACTTATTCTAGCCACTTACAAAATGAAGGTACTCAGCAAATTTGAACAAAATCGGTCTATTATTTTTTGAGTTATCGGTGTCTTATATACATACACACACACACACACACACATATATATATATATATATATATATATATATATATATATATATATATATATATATATATATATATATATATATATATATATACTGGCGCATTGAAAACGAAACAGACCGATTTGCGTCCAGATAATTTTTTTTAAGAAACGCTGAAGCACGTCAGTTTTAATATTGAGGGGGACATGTTTTGACATAAAACTGAACTTTGTCATACAACCCCTTAGGGGTGGTGATAACAACCCTTATATTTTAAATGAGGAACAGGGGTCGAGTGTTACATCATTTGAAAGCTCTTTCTTTTTTAAATTCAGCACACTAATTTTTTTTGGGAAGTTTTATCAACTTGTTTAAAAATTATTTACAGTTGAAAATAAAAAAAAAAACGCTTTTCACTCACTCCGATAAGAAATGTGCCGATAGTCAATGTTTTGTTGGTTTGTAAACAAAAAATTTACTATCAGAACATTTCTTATCGGAATGAGAGAAATGCGGTTTATTATTTCAGTTTATGGGTCGGTTTGATACTTGATAGTACTACCGAAATTTTATTTCACAATGGTGTGTTTGTAAAAAAAAGAGTTGAAATAACTACTCTTTATTTCAAAAACGATGACTGTGCCAACCGTTTCGCAAATTTGTTTAATGAACGGCATCCGAACAAACATGTAAACAGAAAATACATTCTGAAGTTAGTTGCAAAGTTTCGACAAAGTGGTTCAGTATCCAACAAAAAACGGGATCCTGAACGTGAGACTACTGAGATTAAAGTTTTAGGACAAATTGCTGCAGAGCCAACTTTGAGCACGAGAAAATTGGCCGCTGTTTCAAACATCAAAAGAAGAACTATTCAGCGAATCTTGAAGAATCTTAAATTTCACCCGTATATAATTCATCTTGTACAACCACTAAATGAAGATGATTTTGATCGGCGGCTCGAGTTTTGTGAAATTATGACTGCACGAATAGCTGATAACGGGAACTTTCTGTTCAATATCTGTTTTTCAGACGAGTGTACGTTTTTATTAAACTCTACAGTCAATCGTCATAATTGTCGTTATTGGGCAGATAATAATCCAAGGAATTTTCACGAAGTCCACACTCAAACTCCACAGAAATTGAATCTCTGGACTGGCATTTTTGGAGACCATTTAATCAGACCAATTTTTCTGGATCGCAATTTAAGTGGCGAAACGTATTTGGAGTTACTAGAAGGTATCGTTGACCCTCTACTAATTGACATTGTTGAAAATGATGATCGCTATCAAGAAAACCGATTAGTGTTTCAACAAGATGGAGCTCCTCCGCATTTTTCACAACGCGTTAGGGAGTTTTTGAACAGAGCGTTTCCAGAGCAATGAATTGGGCGTAGAGGTGCTATTGAGTTGCCCCTAAATCACCACATTTAACTCCTTTAGACCAGTTTCTATAAGGATATTTAAATAGTAGAATTTACGCAACAGAACTGGAGTCTCTGGAAGAATTACGACGACGCATTGTTGAAGAATGCCGTCTAATAACTCCACAAATGCTCCAGAATGTCATAGCTCGTTTTGAACAGAATTTGTACTTTTGTATGGAAGCTGGTGGTCAACAATTTGAACACTTACTTAACTGAATAAACATTTTTTAACGTTTGGTTTTGTTTTCTAGTTTTTTTTTTAACGAAAAACTGACTAATTAGTGCATTCCTTATCAAAATGAATGAAATACGTTCTTACAACTTCAACTGTGAATAATATTTAAACGAGTTGATAAAATTTCCAAAAAAATTAGTGTGCTAAATTCAGAAAAGAAAGAGCTTTCAAATGATGTAACACCCGATCGATGTTCCCTATTTAAAATATAAGGGTTGTTATCACCACCCTTAAGGGGTTGATGTGACAAAGTTTGGTTTTATGTCAAAACATGTCCCCCTCAATATTAAAATTGCCAATTGCCGTGTTTCAGCATTTCTTTAAAAAAAAATTCACTGGACGCAAATCGGTCTGTTTCGCCAGCCTATCTATATATATATATATATATATATATATATATATATATATATATATATATATATATATATATATATATATATATATATATATATATATATATATATATATATATATATATATATATATATATATATATATATATATATATATATATATATATATATATATATATATATATATATATATATATATATATATATATATATATATATATATATATATATGTGTGTGTGTGTGTGTGTGTGTATGTGTACTTTTTGACACAACAAGGCTATGTTAATGAAATGTGGTATATTGTTACTACTATATAGGCTATACTGTCAACCAAATGTCCTTCTAAAAACAAGCTATATTTGCTATTAAAAACATTTTTACGCTACCATAACGCACTTGCTGCGTCCAGATCTTTTAGGTCTCTTGAAGTTGTGCCCCAGCAAGCTATTTTCATAAAACATATACGCTAGATTTCGCAGTCAGAGGTATCACTCTGTTAAACTAAATAAACCTACAAGTTCAAATAGAATGGATTCAGTTGTTACGATACTTCTTGAAGTAGGAGTTTTGTGACTCGACCTCAAAGTTATTAAACCGTGACTGGCCTTATTGTTGTTGGTTAACAGTTGAATGCTTTTTCTCGCCACAACTACAAAGCTCCATGTAACTTGTTTTAGACTCAACCAAACTTCGCTGTTTGTTATTCATGACACATTTTCTCACGATATTTTATAGATTCTTGAACATAAAGACAAATCGTAAGCGAATTTTACACAGCGAGGAACTTGTAAAATAAATAACATTGTTACAATTTTTACGTAAGCAAGTTGTAAATAATTTTACCGACGCTTTGTGGAGACTTTACTGTGCAGGGAAAGTTTAGCTTTTTACCACCGCTTTTAATAAGATAAAAGATAATAATAGTGATAGATAATTCTAATCATTATTTTTTGTTTTTCAAAATGCAAGGGGTAATCTGACCTTTGATTATCAGGGTGTTTATTAATAATTTTTTAACCTAAAAGCAAGAGCCTCTGTGGTTCAGAGGTAAGAACGTGTGCCTCTGAACCGAAGGGTACTGGGTTCGATCCCAGGGTACTCCTTCCACTTTTTCAGTACAAACTGTAATATTAACATCAACCGAGGTTCTGGCATTGTATTTGAGCAAGTTGAATGTCTGCACGTTCCGCCCTTCGGAGGGGGCGTAAAGCCGTCGGTCCCGTGTAGATGCGATGTTGGGCACGTTAAAGATCCCTACCCTCCTTACAGAAAGACGGGGGTTCGGCAAAATTTCCAGGATGGTGAGGTGAAACTGCTCCCTGGCGTCGGTGATTGGCCATAGTCGCGGAAATAGGCCGACGTTAAATAAACAAAACAAACAAACAACAACCTAAAAGAAACAGTTTTTGGAAGGATTAATTCAAATAGATAGAGAGATGCGAACACTCGAGTCTTCACTAGCCGCACCAGTCCTATGAAACCTTGGTTGTCTCACAGGCTTCTGGATCAGGTTAAATTTAAAAGACAACTTTGAGAGAGGTTTCACCGTACCCGGGATGCGCAGGATTTTGGGCGGCATCGCAGTTTCTCTAATCTGCCGACCTCCAATATTATTAAGGCCAGAACCTCATATGAGTTTGGTCTCATTGACAATCCCAAACAATTTTATTCATATATTTTGCAAACTCGTTTCTTGCAGGGTTTCAGTACCCCTGTTGTGCGAACTAGATAGACTCTTAGCCAAAGTGACACGGAGACAGCTGATATTCCTGCTAATCACTTTTCCATCATCTTCAGGACCAAGATTTCCGATCACTTACCGGTGTGTCACATTTTTGAACCTGTTGCCCCTATTGATATAATTTGAAATAACTCCATCTCATTTCGGACAGGAATTGGGATTTCTTGTAACCAGTTCAGTATTTTGTCTAAATAGATTTATCTGTTTAGTTATTAGCACGTATCTCAACTAAGAAAACAAAAGACATCAAAGAGCAACGTGTGAACACTTTTTATTATTTTATTAAACAACGAAATCAAGAATATTTTCTATTTACAAAAAAAAAACAGTATATTTTAGATAAATGGTTAATTTCAACAGAATCACAAAGATACTTAATATTTTTACGTACATTTGAATAACAGTATTTGACTTTACTACATTGGCCACTTTAAAAATAAAAAGACCAAATTGGAATTAGTCTCCCTAAGCCCCGACAGCTTGACCCCTTTTATATGGTAGCAGGTATGATATATAGGCAACTATAGGCCACAGCACCAGATAGGTAGCGCTAAAAAGTTAAAATAATGTTTGAATTTTCGTTACAACCCAAGTTAAAATATCAAAAAACTGAGATCTAAAACCATAATCAAAAATCCCGAAGTAACACCCAAAATTCTGAACAAAATCCAGAACCAAGAATCATATTCAAGACCAGAATAATATCCAGAATCGGAGGTTTCTTTAAACGAATTAATCCTTTCGTAATGACTGCGAGATAAAACTAGCTTTAAGTACTCACCCTTTTAATCACGGGGGCATAGGTTTATTCGCTAGCAGTCGGCAAGGCACTTGGAGCAGAGATAATACGGTACTTTAGTAACTATAAAATAAACGTTAGAGAGAACACCAATCAACATGCTACTTGCTAGACTCACGTTGTGCAGGTGTCGCCTCCAATTCGTGACAACCGCGGTTCAATTGAAACCGCCTCTTTCGTATTGGTTGCATAGGTTAACATGACTAGTATTTCATTTCTCGTTGGTGAAGACTTTCACGGCATCAGTCGTGCTGTGGATCTCGTTTGCGCACGTACCTTTTTATAAATAGAAATGTTTCGGTATTAATGACTCAACTGCCAAAAAACAACAAATCACTTTGCTTTTGTTCTCCAAATAAGAGTGTCTTTGTCTGCGAATTTTATTTATGATTTACAAACTGCTTTTTGTCACGATATTGGCCATGTAAGATATCGAAATCCATCAAAAATTCGTTTTATAAAAACATGGCGTTCCAACCATATATTTCTACAATATCCTGTTTATTTGCATAATTAGTTTATTGTTTATAATTCTCTCAGTAATTAGCCAGTAGATGTTTGTAATGTTTATAGATGTAGTTCCTTACCATGAAGCTATAGACACATCTTTAATAAGCTTGTTCAGTATTGGTTGTATAAGTGAAATCCCATTCATTTTTATGTAATTACTTTTTTAACTTTGTCTAAAGCTAGAAAGTTTCCGGAAGAGATTTTAATTCAATACGATCTGGCTAAGTAATAAACTTACCCAAGCTATCTACAAAACTAATATTCTAGCCAAATTTTATCAATATTGGCTACGTATTCTTTTAATTCTCGTTCTGACACATTAATATAAGTCTGGGGCTCATCATTAGCAGATTAATTATTTTTTGTAAAATTTAGTGAAGGAGCTAGCCACATCATTAAACTGCAATGTATGCTTAAATCTTTTATATTTCCGTTTATAATTTATTTAGAAACCTTAACTAAAAATAAAATATCGTACAAGTGTCCGTAATTAGTTTGGAAATACTCGTTCTAAAATTTATAGTCAGGTAAAAATAAAGTAATTTAAATAAAAAATGTAAACTGATAAACTTAGTGTCTATATATTTGTCCAAAAATAGAATATATAACTTTTACAAATTTAAATTATCAAATTATTTACAACTTTTTTTTTTAATATTAAGATCGGATTTGCCCACTAAAACAAAAGCCGACACTAATGTAGCAGTATATATGCGTTAGGACTTGAGTACCTTTTGTTTTGTTTTATTCTTTATTCTTTTCTACGTTGGCTATGGTTTATGAACCTAGCGATAACTTAACTTTTACTCTGTAAACTCTACGGTTTACTTTTCCAACTAGTCATATTCTATTTAACTTTTTACTATAGCAGTCTGAAGGAGTGAATTTTTATTCCATTACTCTCTGAGATGCACCAACATAATAGCCGGCGTCTACTAAATAATTGTTATATTTTATAATACCGCAACACTATCTGCGACTTTAAAGATACATTAAGTTGCGCGCTATTTGTTTAGTAAATTTCCATGAGGAAAACCATTACCAAAGAGATCACAACTATCAAACTTTTAAAAAATATCTTTAGATATGAGCAAACTAGAACATGCTAGAAGCCACCATTTCAAGGTCAATTAAGTTATTATATATATATATATATATATATATATATATATATATATATTATTATTATTATTATTATTGTTTATTGGCAAAAATTATTCATTATGTTAATACAATGAGTCTTATGCGACTTGTGCTGTATCATATAACACAATTTAGAAGGTTGAATCCTAAATAGTTTCACAGTCCTACACCGAATACAATAAACTTCAAATTTTGACGTACCAAATTTATATATATATATATATATATATATATATATATATATATATATATATATATATATATATATACATACATATATATATATATATATATATATATATATATATATATATATATATATATATATATATATATATATATATATATATACACATAGATACATACAGGGTGCTTATTAAGTAGCGTCTAATATTTGACAGCGTGATTTTTCAAGTAAACGTACTACAGAGGGTTGTTATAAGTATCTGATAAAAATGATTCGTTTCAAAGATACTGTGGAATCTTTTTTTTTTCGTATTTTATTTACGTAGTTCGTATTTTTTAAACTCAAATGCAGTACGCCTTAAAGGGTAATCCTGTGTTGTAGTCACCTCAGTAGTAAACAAACAATTCGGGTGGAATCGGAACGCAGAAGTGGACGCACGACGATGTGCACTGTTGCCAGATGAGTATTACCAAGGGGCATTTTAGATATAGAAGGAAATCAACGGGTGAACAAATGTTTTTATAATGTTAATAAATTATAATATGGCGTCATCTACATAAATCGATATTTGATATATTGATATATTTTGCGGAAAGCAGTAGGAAAACGGAAATGTAAAAAGTTAATTTTCAGCAGCATGGTGGTCCAGGGGAAAAAACGTGGGCCTATGGACCCAAGGGTACTGGGGTCGATCCCAGATTTCCCCCTCTCCTCCCTTTTTAAGTACATCAGTAACATCAACAGAGGTTGTGCCATTGTGATTGAGCATGGTAATCTTAATGTTCCCCCCTTCCCAGGGGGCGTAAAGCCGTCGGTCCCGTGCCCATGCGAACATAAATTTCCCGGACAGTGAGGTGAATTAATCACTTTAGTAAAGTCAATGAAGCAATTTCCGTTGCAAATTGCTGACGATAAATCCAACTGTATATTCTAATAGCAAACGGTATCCAATATATTATTTTGAAAAAACGAAATGTTTCATGGTAATGAAGCAATTTCTACTGACAACTATCGATGATAAACATATCCGAGAAAATGGCTCTAAATGGGTTTCCCTTCGAAGTGTTTGTTTATATTTTAGTTTCCAACCTTCAATGAGTATGAAAAGTGAATGAAGCAATTTCCGTTGCGTATAGCCGATGATAAGTATAACTGTATATGCTAATAGCAGACGGTGTCCAACATATTATTTTGGAAAGTCGAAATGTTTCATGGTAATGAAGCAATTTCTACTGACAATTGTCGATGTAAAACATGGCCGACAAAACGGCTCTAAATGGGTTTCCCTTCGAAGTGTTTGATTTTGTTTAAGATGGACGGACGCATTTTGCGATTTTGCCTGGTTAAATTTTTTTTAAGCCTGGAATGGCATATAACAACAGTCAATGAAGCAATGTTTGGTGCAAATTGCTTATGAGACATAAAAATATAATATAAAAATATAATGTAGTGTATTGACCCGTTCCCACACCACCTTGACACAATAATTGTCATATAGACTGGAGAGTTAGAGCCGCCGGCGAGTTTTTTTAGCGTGGTTGGCAAGGCATCACAAAAAGTATTTCTATCATTAATTCGTTGATTAGGCCTCCTGGGGATACCACGCAAAAAAAACGCGCCAGCGACGTACGTCAAGTTGAAACCCCCCCCCCCCCCTCATGTTCAATTTATTGTAATTGGGTATACTGCCAGTGAGTGCATCGTTAGTGCTCTTTAGTGCATAAAAAATTTCCTTAGTGCTTTAATACAAACGGAGATGCAGCAAAAAACCGTGGTGGAGGGGAGGTGGATGGATGTCGGGTGGTCAACTTGACGCATGTTTTTTTTTCAAATTGACTGTGAGTGGTATCACTCAATAGCAAATCGTTAGTGCTTCGCAGAAACACAACATTTTTTGTTAGTGCTTAAATACTAAAGGTTTTTCTGGCATATCTCCTTTTGTATTAGAGCACTAGCGAAAATTTTAACTTTTCCTGAAATCACTTGCGATGCACTAACCAAAGAGTCATACAAAAATGTGTATTTTATGAACTAAAAAAGACAGTCTTTACCCCGACGGAAAAATGTTTGTTTTTTCTAAAGTATTTAAGCACTAACAAAAAATGTTGTGTTTCTGCGAGCACTAACGATTTGTTATTGAATGGTGCCACTCATAGTTAATTTGCAAAAAAATAATTCGTCAAGTTGCCCTCCCCTTCACGGTTTTTCTGGTATATCTTCTTTTGCATTAGAGCGCTAACGAAAATTTTTGTTTTTCTCAAAAGCACTAACGATGCACTAACCAGCGAGTCATAGAGAAAATATGTATTTTATCAACGAAAAAAAAAGAGTTTTCAAGTCTACGGGACATCGATTGTTTTTCCTAAAGTATTTGAGCACTAACAAAAATTTTTGTGTTTCTCAGAAGCACTAACGATTTGCTATCGATTGATATCATTCACACCTTATTTGCAAAAAATCAAGCGTCAAGTTGCCCCGCAGGCACCCCTTCACCTACCCCACCCCCCACTCTGGAATATCTCCTTTTGTATTAGAACCCTAACGAAAATTTTTATTTTTCTCGAAAGCACTAACGATGCACTAACTAACGAGTCATACAAAAAATGTGTATTTCATGAACTAAAAAAGACAGTCTTCACCCCGTCGGAAAAATGTTTGTTTTTTTCGCAATTATATAAGCACTAATAAAACATGTTGTGTTTCTGCGAAGCACTAACGATTTGCTATTGAATGATACTACTCACAGTCAATTTGCAAAAAATGGTGCGTCAAGTTGCACACACACACCACCACCCCACCACCCGCCACGTTTTTTTCTGTATCTCCGTTTGTATTTAAGCACTAACGAAATTTTTTTGCGCACTAACGATGCACTAACTGGTAGTATACCCAATTACAATATATTGTAAATTGGGTGGGAGGGGGGTGTTGACGCACGTTAAACGCACTTGCCGCGGCGGCAGCACTTGTAGAAAAGCACTGTTGCCGCGCTGTACGTGTCGTCGGCAGCCAACGTGTTGAGAGACGAATTGTCTCATAAATGACCAACTTTGCGGTTTTATATTTTGGTTTAGGATTCCGTGGCTGGTGATGTGTTGTTGTTAGCTGATTTATTTCTATTGTAGCTATCTCTATTAGAGAACTAAGGTACCTTGGATAACTTACTCACCTACAAGCTTAGTGAATTATTCAGATTCTTTGTTAATTTTAATTAATTATATAGTTCTAAGTTGCAATTATGTATGTGTGCTAATTAAATAAACGTTATTATTATTCTTCCAAAACAATAAAACATCGATAAAATGCCATCGACATCAAATATTCTGCCTTTGACAATAATATATATTTTTACATCATTTCATATTCGTATTTATAGATCAATTGTTTCATACCGGAAATATATCTAATATGCCAAAAACAAATTGTAATATAATTCAGTATTATACCAGATTGATCCCTTGTGGTATTCATTTGTTTTTGTAATATGCATATCTATAATTTATTGCTGGTTAACCTTATTAAATATTGAAATATTATCTAGTTATGCAAAAACCGGATGAGAATGATTCTATTTTATTTTAGTGTTAATAATTTATTCCAGAGCATTTTTAAATTGTGGTAAAAAAATGCTTTTTCGCATGCTATTCCTGGCTAGTTTTGTAAAAGCTCGGAATTAGTGTATCAGGTTTTTAAGTAACGCCTGAATAATTAAAAGTTTCAGAGTTCTACGTTATAGAAATTGACTACATATCAAACGTCTGGATGCAGCAAGTGCGTTATGGAAGTGAATTTTCATAAAAATATTTTAAATGCAAGCAGGCATCAAATTACGTAACCGATATAACCTGTACATCAGAAACAAAGTACCATATTTTATCAAACTAATTATATTGTATAAAAATGTAAACAAATTTTCCGAAAATAAATTTAAACTGTTTCGGAGAAAACTGGCTTCCTAGCCAACGGACCTTAGATAAATAGCACATTTATTGATTCAAATTTGAACCGTTTAATGAAAATTCACCACCAAACGCACTTAACTGCGTCTACAACTTTTTTTCTTACAAACATGCATTAAATTTCGATAAAACATGCAAAACCGCAATAAAATAGGGGATATTCAACGACTTATGGGCCAGCTTGCGATTGTCAATAATTTTATAAGATGCAGCTCAAGACACACTATAATTAACGTATACAATTTTCCCTCGTGTCTTATATAATAACGAATATGTTGAGCTTTACGGTAGAAATGCGTCACCTTGTACATATTATGTAAACAGAGAAAAACTCAAGCTCACCCCAGTTATGGATTTTAGGGGGCCTAGTTTGCACTCATTTGAAGAAATCTTTTCTAAATTCAAAAGTCGCTGTCTCCTGAATAAGGATTTTTTTTCCACTAAAATTAACTAATAATTATAGAACATAGGGTCTATTTGAAATGAATTTTCTGGAAACTTTTTACTTTTTATGATGCAAACACGCGCACCAAATTTGGTTGCCCTAACTCTGTTATCTCCAGAGATGTAAAAATGTCCCGAAAGAAACGCCACATTTTTTGGGAAAACCTGGGCCGATATTCCTGGCTAAACGGCTTATCCAAGCCATTTGCAAAAGGACGGTACAAATTTGATCAAAATCGGCCCATAATTTTTTGAGTTATCGGTGTGATATATATATATATATATATATATATATATATATATATATATATATATATATATATATATATATATATATATATATATATATATATATATATATATATAACACAAAAATTGAAACTAACCGTGTATGTAAGGTTCTAGTTCGCACTGATTTGAAATTTTTTTCAAAAATAAAATGTCGGGATCTCCTCGTTTGTAATTTTTTTCTACGAGAATGCACTAAAACCGATTATTTCTGTAATCAAAACCTGACGCAAAAAGTGAAGATATAAACATGTGACGAGCACTGATAAGTACGCTTAGATAACCCAAAGTAACACAATACATTTTCGTAGACCTGACGATCGTTTCACTAACAAATTTAACATCATCGGAGGACGAAACGATTATGCTTTGCCTCTGAGCCATTGGCAACGCTAACTTTGTTAATGAACTGATTGTCAGGTCTATAAAAATATGTTGCGGTGATGTGGATTTTGGCACACTGTTTAGAAGCTAAATTTAGCAAAGATAAATAAAAATGCGATTTTCATCTGTTTTGTGCATGCGGCTGTCTTGAATTTTTTCAAATGGCAACCAGGGTTTTATTTGGTGTCACATGACAGGTAGTTCATTATGAAATACAACACTGTATATCTCAAGATAACTTATTCCAAAATTAGGACACAATTAAAAGATTAAACGAATGCTTCAAGTGAATAGAAACAAATTTGAAAATTCAGTCAGGTCATTGAATAAAATCAGTGCCCAAAGTGTTGTACATTTACTTTCTCATAACGTCTAAGTCTATGAACAAAAGCGTCCAATGCATTCTGCGGTTATGCCGAAGCAATGTTCGCTAATGCAAATCCGATTCTAACTTCTAATTTAGCTAAGGTTCTTGTCCTGTTATGATACACAACACGTTTTATATATCCAAAGAAAGTCCATGCGAGTCAGGTCTGGAGACCTAGGAGCTCATTAAATCAACCTTTCCATCTGAGTCATTACACTGGGAAATTGTGATGTAAGAATACACAAACTTGCTGGCCGAAATAGGGTGGAGCACCATCTTGTGAAAGGCTTGCATGCTTATTGGTTTTGGTTTAACCTCTTCTATTTCTGGTCAAATTTGATTTTGTAATAGGTTCAAGTAACCCACAGGTTTTAATGTAGCATCTATTAGGAACGGACCGAGGACGTTTCCTTCCAATATTCCAAACAAAACATTAAGTTTTTCTGGAAAATGCGTGTGAATTTCCAACTTTATATTGGTATTACACAGTTCCAGTATCTACAGTTATGTCTTTTTAGAGAATCATTTAATATAAATGCGGCTTCGTCTGACAAAACAGTGTTTTTAGTAAATGTTGATTTGGTTCAGTTCTTTCCGTCGTAATTTCTAAAAGTTGCAAGCTGTGATCCAAATAGGGATAATATTTAGATGTATTTAATTTTTTTTTTATTGATCCTCTGCACATGATGGTCTGCTGCAACTTGCCTGACTAAGGCTTGCGACGTATCAGTAACATCCAGTAAAACTTGCAATGAAGTATCATCATGTGTTGCTGTTTTTGGTTTTTCAGGAATGGGACAATTTTTTAAAGTTTTTAGTTCATCAAATTGTTGAACTCTTCATAATACTGTAGGTCTGCCGATTGGTGGTCTATTTGAACGACTGTTGTTAAACACACGACAAGCTTTAAAATAGTCCCCTTTGCGATAAGCGAATTCAACAGTCATTAATAATTCAATGCGCTTAATCTCGGATAAATTCATTTTCGGTTAACTATCTTATGGCAGCCAGTTGTATTAGTGAATTTTATTTAAAAAAATCACTAGTGAGAAGATCCCGACTTTTGAATCTTGAAAAAATTTGTTCAAATAAGCTCGAACTGGTCCCCTAGAACGCAGTTATATATATATATATATATATATATATATATATATATATATATATATATATATATATATATATATATATATATATATATATATATATATACTACACCGATAACAAAAAATAATGGGCCGATTTTGATCAAATTCTCTGAGTACCTTTCTTTTGCGAGCGCTTTAGATAAGTTCGTTATCCAGGAGAAGCGGCCCAGGTCTTCGCGGAAAATGTTGTATTTTCTTTCGGAAAAAGTTGATATCTCCAGAAACAACAAAGCAAGGGCAACCAAATTTGGTACGCCTGTTTGTATTATAAAGAGAGATTCACGTACCCAAATCTAGGTCTCTAAGTTTAAAGATAAAACAGTTATGTGCATTTAAAAAAAAATGGGGCGTTCTTCAAAACGTCAAATTCGCGATCTGAGACGTAAAAATTGGCAACATTTAGCCAAAGAACGTGTAACAAATACGGACTATGTAAGGAAAATGTCGCGAGACGAGTGTTCTGCAGGCCCTGAAGTTTCAGTTTTAACCGTCGTTGTCATTCATTTTACTAAAACATTTCCACAAATGTCATTTCAAATATATCCTTTCTCTGATGCTTGGGCGGTAGTTTATGGTTTAACGGTGTATAATTTTAGCTAATTTTCGTAGATAAGTATCGTTAATGAGGAAATCGTAACTGTTTAATTTTAAAAGGATTTCTTCAAATGAGCGCAAACTAGGCCACCTAGAATACATATCCGGGTTTAGTTTCAGTTTTTATCTATTTACATATATACAGGGTGACGAATTTCCACGGTAGCGCTCAATATAATTGTTATTATATAAGATACGAGAAAAGTGCTGTACGTTAATTGTGTCTTGAGCTGCAGCATATAAAATTATTCTGACAATCACAGGCTGGCTCATAACTCGTTGGTGATCACAAAATTATTTTTTTCGAACACCCTTATATTATTGCATTTTTGAATTTTTTAACTAAATATGATGCATGTTTGTAAGAAAAAATCTACACGCAGTAAGTGCGTTTTGGTAGCAAATTTACATTAAATGCTTCAAATTTCAGTAACTCAATTTGCTATTAACCTAAGGTTTGTCGGCCAGCAAACCAGTTTTCTCGGAAACATTTTATGTTTATTTTCGGAAAATTTTTGTACATTTTGAACCGATAAGTTATTTTGATAAAATATGTTACACAAGTCAGCGACTATGAGCAATAAAAATTATTATTATTATTATTATTATTATTTTATTATAATCTTTGCACACAGTATGTAACCTCCCTTAAATAAATATATATAACTCGGTAATAGGCAAGCAGTAGTAGTAATATATGCGGGACCTCAAGTGAACCCAAATCTGGTCAGTAGTAAGGTCACTATTTCCTATAAGTCCTACCCTAAAAAGTTTATATCTAACAGATTTATAATTAGCAGGATTAGAAATGCTTTATAAGGTTTGAAGATCTTATTATTGTTTACTACTCAGGCTGTTGTTGTGTTGTTGTACTGCCTGTAGTCTCATATTTATCAGAGCTCCAAACTAGTGCCTGGTTACGATGATTTTTCTAAAAGTTTATTTTCGAAATCTAGGAAATCGAGATCAAGAGTTCTTATAAGCGTCGTCACGGAAGGTCAAAAGGGTTTAAAGAGGAATTTATCTTCAATCAAAGAGACATATTAATGCAGCCAAATATTGAATTTATTAATGTGAATTGAATTTGGAATAGCGACACAATCAAATAAAAAAGCTGGTAAATCCAAAATAAACATTAATTGCACACAAATAGAAATCAAATAAATAACAAGACCTTCAATAACAAGAAATTATTAATTGACGTACATATGACAGAGTAATGATATAAATGTGGTTGTTTCTTACTTAAGAAATATAAGCACTTATATATTGAGGTATATTAAAAATCAGAAGCTGTGTGTTGCAGCTCAAAAGTAAACAAATTACTATGTAAATTATTTGACGTTTGTCAATCAATTCTGTTAATTTTGTAATTAGATCCTGGCCAGTTCTTAGAGTGAGACTCAAATTAAAAACATATATGTATATATATATATATATATATATATATATATATATATATATATATATATATATATATATATATATATATATATATATATATATATATACGTAAAAACTATAGTATGTATTGAAAATAAATGATATTAAAGATAATTTATAGGTTAGATGTTTTTACAGAAAAGATTCACTGATTACAATTTCAAAAACTACGTGTTTAAATTTACAAAATTATTATTATAATTATTCGAATCGCACCTGACCTGACCTGACATTGTTTGGACTCAAAACTTCACTAAGTGAGTTTGAAACTTCAGATTATAAAAAGTTCAGATATCAAATGACTACGTGAAATAAATTTTGCTGGTTCAGAAAACAATTTTATGTGGACTCACCAAACCTTCCTGCCTTGAATTACCTGTGACTTTATGGGGATGCCATCCAAGTTGGATCTACTAAGAATGCCTGAGACAAGTTTCAGTGACCTCAATATGAGAGAAGAAGCTGGGCAAATCAGTGATGCTTCCCATTGGTAGTCACTGCAGGTGGATTTGTTGTTTTACGAGTACAAGACTATTTGACACTTAGGTTGATATTGTCAATTCGCTTGTTGGAAACTTCGCAAATCGCAATTAAAACGTAAACTTGTCCTGATGAGATTTACTGCCAAATGAGCTAAAGTTCGATGATAACCAGCAAATCTTTTTAAAGCAGCAAGGCAACAGGTTTAAACAAAGAACCACAATTTAACTCCCGTTTTATGCTGAATACTATGTTCATTTAAACTCGAAAATTATTAAAACACTTTAAACAATCACGTTCAATCATTGTTACAAGGTAGTATAGGTAACAGGAAAACTATTGAAAACTCAGTTTATAAGATAATTCGAGAGACAGCCAAAGTCAACGTGTTTACGCCACAGGCGTTAGTACCAGACTCCCAGAGGTAGAGAGCATTCTGCCGCAGCTGACCCCTGCACGAAATTTTCAGAGTCATCAGCGTTAGTGGCTATGTGCGAGCTCTTTATCGCCTTCATTCTTCAAATGAGATAAAATGAGACCTCCAATCGTTGGCGAAGTCACCGACGTCTTCTATACACACCTCCACAATAATAGACTCGTCCGTTCATTTGCCAACCGTTTTTCTAGATCTCGTCATAATTACGTCATCTTTTACCTAGAATTTCAGGACAATAGAGATGTTTATTTTCCCCAACAAAATGCAACGTTTTTAAATATTCAGATTTCGACGTATATTAAAGGGAGTTCAGTACGCTTCTTACGATACAGAATTTTTTAGCCAATTTTCATCAAGATCATTTTGGAACCAAAATTTGAAGTATTTAATATAGATGGGGTTTTTGGTATTATTTATTATGCTTGGGGGTTTTCTAAGTGTTTTTAAATCAGTAATGATTCCACGTAAAAACTGAGTCGTTACAAGTATAAGCACACTTGTTTCCACAGGAACCAAATAATATTTTACAACTCTACATGAAAAACCACTTATTTGAATACTAATCCTTCTGATTTGTTTCAGCCATATACTAGGCTGAAACATATCAGAAGGATTTGGTTTGTTGTTCTTGTTCATCAGTTATAATCTGGAAAGCGTCTAAGAACATCTTCCGAAATTGCTATAATTGGCAACAATGAGCAGATAACATACAAATGTTACTTTTGAATTGAATTTTGAATAAGTTTTATTTATTTAAAGACCTTTGTCCAGAAAATTTTCTCTGTACATGGTTAATATGTTTTCAGTTTTCTTAGTTATTATGGAATAAACCACCCAACGATGAGTCGTATTGTATCTCTACATAAATTATGTACCTGCCAAGCGAGACCAAATTAAATCTAGGTAGCCATTAAAAAAAATTCAAGATGACGGTCTCTCACAAACACCAGTCGCACATACCAAATGAAACTCATATCAAAATTAGGTATTTATTATAATTTAACTCCACCAAATGTCGAATCTAAATGTCAAACGATATCTGCAAAATCTCATTTGGTGCAATTCTATTTACGCCTTCTGTGTAAATAGTTGTGTGAAAGACGGATTTTGAGAGCTTACAAGTAAAGCATTGGATGCCGAAGAAATCTGACGATTTGAATAGTTATCTTGAATAATTGTATTGAATTCGCCGACTAAAAAAGCAACTATCTGCATAGCCGTTGGCGCGAGTCTAATACTGGATTAATGGCAGCAAGTTTTACCTCGAGTTTGGAAACTAAACTTATCGATCATTATTCCAGGTCAGTGGTATTTTCCAGAGACGCGTTTTATCTCTCAACTCAACTCGTCCTGCACCTTATACACTCCTGTTATTTCACATCACGCTTTCCCACTTTTTAACCATCTTTTGTTTTGTTTCTTTTTCAGCAAAAGAAGGGTATTAAGCCGGGCTACAGAAACGTAAGAAAAATGCATTACACAGTTTCATTTTGTTTTCTGTGAGGCTTTTTATCTAGCTGCCATCTCGTCGATTCTGACGTTGAGTGTTCTTTCTGAGTCTCTCGTCGATAACAATTACTGGCACTTGATTGTGACTCGAGCTCAAGTTTTTGTCGTAGAAATGATCTAGAAGCGCTGTGATGATTAACTGTGCTTCACATACCAGCAGGATCAAGGAACGGCTTTTGTTGGTGGGAAAAGCATCCTGACTGGAGTTTGGGGGACCAAGTTACCTGATAAATGCGCATACGAGGGTGTACTGGTAACTAGTTGACTCTAAGCATTACCAAGGACAAGCTGCAACATTTTTCAATTTTTATTTTTTCAACAACTATATGGAATAAATAAATCCGAATATTGGTGGACGTATATGTATATTGGTCTTCAAGGAACATACGCACAAAGTTAAAATCCTTAAAAAACAGTAATCGACAAATTACAAAATGTTAATGAAGAACGCGATCGTGTTCCAATATACCCTAGTCTTATGGCATGTTGCTATACATGCTGGGGTAGATTGTGACACCTATTCAAAAGCACTAACTACAATTTATACATATATACAGCAGGTATTTCTTGTACAGGACAAGTGTGCCCATATTTGGCAAAGTCAACATTGCACTCATTCTTTATTATATTCATATATTTTTTGTCACATCAAGCAGATTCTTTCTTCTTTTTGATCAGACAAATTCTCTTATTGTGTATTCTTTTTGTGTGCAGGCGGTTCTCTTTTTGGAAACCAAACTCCTTGCAAAAATCTTAAGCTTTCTCTTTACTACATTTCGCTTTTTTGCTTCTAAAAGAGCCAGCCTCCCAGAGGCTTCAAAATATTTTAAAATTTTTTTTGTAGAATGAAAAAGCCTATGTTTATAAAATGTATGTCTCGATCAAGGCGAATAGGTATATTTTTTTGGATTGTTTGAACACTCCTTGCACCACCAACCCACTCCCTCATCGCCACACATTTGCAACAGAAGTGGCTATATTTAAGATTATATGTTTTTAAAATGACTGTAAGAAAAAAATGAGGATGAGCGAAAATGGAAACAAACGTACACTGGGAGAACCCAAGTCACCACAACACATCCTTTTAAAAATTCGACGGTCGTTTCACTAACAACATTAGCGTCATTAGAGAATGAACAATTCTAACTATTTTCTGCTATAACACTATCTATTTATATTGATTCTTAGGTAAAGAAAACGATACCGAGAGGGAGATTTAAATCATAGGCAAATTTTCCGTGTATTGTATATTGCCAAACGAGGTTATTGAACTTCCTTTATTTTTTTACGTGATAGGCTTCGGAATGCTTATCTGATTCAAAGACAGAGCGCCGACAGAGGACTGGAGATCAGTGGCGCGGCTCGATTTAAGGAACTTTTGTTTTTTATTGCTCTAGAGATATATGTATACCCTCGTACGAATCGAGCTTGCCTTGCTGTCTAATAGTTTTGATAAGTTTCAGATTTTCCTTATCAATGTGGGTATTATACCAAATATGTTGTGCCACGCATGACTTGTCTACATTACTGCATCCCAAATGTGCCAGATGTTCACGAAATCTAGTCTCAATGGTTCGGTTAGTCTCTCCAGCGTCTCTAAGAGTACAATATTTACAACCTATCTCATAGATACCCGACATTTCAGTGGCTTTATCTGTATCTTTCGTATTACTTAGCAAATTTCTTAAATTAGTTTGTTGCCGAAAAAGTTTGCTGAAAATCGGCTTTCTTAAAAATGCTCTCAAGAACTCTTGTAACACGTGGTTCAAAGGGTAGGCAAACAAATGTTTTCTATATTTGATCTTCCCTGAATCTCGTGCATTCCGCCAACATTTTCTTTGTTATGTGGCTGTTAATTATTTAAGTTTTTAGAGTTTAAAAGCTTGACTGTTAAACAAAAAAGTTATTCAAAGTCAAATTCACATAAATTCATTAAGAAAGTTAAAGATGTTAACAATTTAACATATTTACCTTTATTTAAAACCTCCCCTTCGACCAATGTTGAAGGCGAGATTTTGATATCATTTGATGTAGCGTCTTTATTTCCTAGCGTGCTCACAAAACAAACCCTTACGTCTGTAGGACACAAGTCTTTGTGTAAAACAAAATAGTTTTCAATGTAACAGTGAGTTTTTTGAACAAACTGAAGACACGGCAATGGGCAACCCACTCTCTCGATTCATTCCAGACCTTTTCATGAGTAGATTTGAGACGGATTTCGTAAATGAAAGTGAGTATTTTCCTAGAGTATACTTTCGTTATGTGGACGATATTTTTGCAGTGTTTAACACAAATATATACAAGGTAAACGTCTTTATTAAAAGACTAAATTGTCAATTTGATTCAACAGAATTCCTATACAAATTAGAAGTTAATAACAAACTTCTTTTTCTACATGTACCAGTTATTAAAAATAATGATTCTCTTGAATTTGGTGTCTAGAGAAAGGAAAGTGCCACTATAAGTTACATTCCAAATGACTTACATCCTACGTTTGCACAAAAAACGGCCGGTTTAAATTTCTTGGAAAATAGATTGATAAATGTTCCCTTAAGTAAGTGTAGATATAGCATATAATTATAATACATAAAAAACGTGGCTAAATATAACGGATATTCGGATTCCTTAGTGGAAAAATAATTAACACATACAGAACATAGAAAATGTCATCCGAATGCATTAAATTCAGGAAAGATAAAATAGAGAAAAAGCTTGTTTGCCTACCTTTTGAACCGCACATCACAAGGGGTCTTAAAAGCATTTTTTAAAAATGCTGCTAACTTTTTCGACAAAACTGTGGTTTAAGAAATTTCCTAGGTAACACGGATGATAAAAATAAAGCCAATGTAATGTCGGGTATCTATGAGATAGGTTGTAAAGATTGTAATCTTACATACGTTGGGCAGACTAAGAGAACCATAGAGACTAGATTTCGTGATTATCTGGCACATTTGAGATACGGTAGTGTAGACAAGTCATGTGTGGCACACCATATTTGGGACAATAATCACCACATTGATGAGAAAAATCTGAAAATTACCAAAAATATTAGACAGCAAGCGAGGTTCGATGCGTACGAGAGTATATATATTTCAAGAGCAATAAAAGACAAAACTTCCTTAAATCGAGCCGCGCCACTGATCTCCAGTCCTCTGTCTTTGAATAAGATGACCATTCCGAAACCTGTCAGCTAAAGTTATAAAGAAAGTTCATCACTCTCGTCTGGAAATAATAGTACAATACACAGAAAATTTTCCTGCGATTTAAATTGCCCTCGCAGTATCGTTTTCTTTACCTAAGAATCAATATAAATAGATGGTGTTGTAGTAGAAACTAGTTTAAAATTTATATCCTCAGAAGACGGTAACTTTGTTAGTGAAACGATCGTCAGGTGCGATATGGTTATCTTGGTTCTCCAGGTGTACTTATCAGTGCTCATGACGGGTTCCAATCTTCACTTACGGGAATGGAAACAATTTGGCAATTGTTACTTACTTTTTTAGAATATTACGCTAACACAAAGAAAAATCACAATTGAAGAAAAATTCTATCAAATAAAATGGTAGCAAAAATGTCAATGATAAAAATTATTTCTGCTTATAAATTTTGGGGATAATTCATAAATTCAAATGACACACTTTAGCCATGAAAATAATCAAAACTCATTGAAAACAGCAAAATGAACATTTATGCTTAAGGATCAATTAGTAATTATATCTCAATAAATGAAATAAAAATAAATAAATAAATGCTATAAATATACAAAAAATAACTTTTACAACAAATGTCCCAAAGCACCACAGCTTTCCTCAATGCATTTTGCGCACGTTTTCCTACATTGGTAGCTTCGATAACCTCTTCACCGATCATTAGCGTCTTCTGATTACTGATAATTTCTGTGAATGGCAACCAGTTTGTTTACACTTTATCCCATCAAGCCACTAGCTTCTGGAACAGAAGTTACCAGACGTTGCAAGTAAGACAGTGTCATCAGTATCTTATATTGTTGATTAATTACTACACCCCCAATGACTACATTGTCCATCCGTACCAATTAAAATTTAAAGACCAGAGTGGGCAACTCTAACTACTCTCTTCCTAATGGTTATCTCATTCGAGAGCTAAACATCCACATTTACATCTTGAGAGCCTTAAATTAGAAGCTGAATGTTGAGCAATACCGTAACAATTCTCCAAGCCAAATTGTAAGTCTCTTTTACAATCTTTACATTTTCGATGTATGCAGTGGTACACGATTTTTAAAATCAGCTTTAGGGCTAGCATATGAAAAGTGAAATATATGAGCATCTGCGACAGGCATTACCAAATAACTATATACCACGAAAAAAACTATACAAGCTTAACAACAACAAAAAGTCTGGACGCAGCAAGTGCGTTTTGCAAGTGAGTTTTTATAAAAATGTTTTTAATAGCAAAAAAATTTTCGTAAGAAAATTCTCAAATAGAGAGGTATCGATGGTGAGACTTTCGAAAAATTTCTTCAAATGAGCGTGAATTAGGGCCCCTGGAACCCATTTTCATGGTCAGCTATATATATATATATATATATATATATATATATATATATATATATATATATATATATATATATATATATATATATATATATATATATATGTATGTATCCAACCGATAACTCAAATACTTTACTGATTTGAACCATATTTGGGAATTACCCTTATTTTGTTTTCGTTCATCAGATCTTAACGCCCAATTGTTCTTAACAAAAAATTTAAAAATATCTTTTAAAACGCCATATCTCCCAAATTCTTTAAGTGATTGAAACGAAAATTCACAAATTAAAAGAACATAGACAGATATGGTTCTGTACCAATTTTTAGGTCTTTTGATCAAAGAAAACTAATGTTATTCGATATTAAAATTAAAATAATCCTCGACATCACTTCAAATTCTGTAATGCAATATCTACAATGCTGGACAAAGACAGATGATGTAACTTGTACTGCTATGATACTTAAATAAATTGTCGAAAAAAATCTAAACAACGGAAGTTACAAGTATTACTGCAACAAGCCAGAACGTAGACAGGGGCGACATATCGGTGCGGAACCAGGTAGTATGTTGTCACAACAGCTCTAGTTAGCACAAAATGTTATAGATGGAGACATTTGTACACCTAACATCACCTAACAATTTTGTACCGGGACAACGTTTGCTTTCAAAAGCGTTTAGCATGCGACAATGTTCTCTGCAAGTATCAAAAGCAGCTCCAAAAGTGAGTACGATACTGATATATAAGTTATTAGATCCATCATTTTTATTATTGATGATTTCGCACTTTACTTTTTTAGTGAAATTAGTAAATAACACTTTATATATTTCTGATATTGTACGTTTCAAGCAGGTACAGTCTCGCTTAAAATAAACATACCTATCTTTTTTTAGCGTCCAACCCTATCGAGCTTAATTTAAAAGGTGCTGGCTTTCGGCGTCGACCGGATTTCAGTGTAGTCGTGGACAAAACCTAGATTCATATCTATCTATATCACATTCACTCGCGAATTGTAAAATAGCCGTGAAACGTATGCCTATCGGCTTATTTAAAATAATATCGTAAAAGTGATGTTTTTTATTAGATTTTCTAATTTATTTTACTAATTTTTGTGTGCACACAGACACGATCTAAATGTCTTCTCCACTTTTAAGTTTGTGTAGCCCTAATGTTGATTGAGGGGTCCCCTTTATTATACTTACTTATTTTGTGCTTGTATATGTAATATAAAAATATAAAAGTAGCGAAACAGCAAGTGAATTTATATACTTTAGTGCTGTATTCGATATTGTCTAAAAAAGACATTATAGGCGACAATATGGAATGTAATTTTGGTAAATTTACAGTTTACTGCAAGGAGGGCTTTTAGATTTTTTTTCAGAAACATGCTGAGAACCCCCCTTAGATGCACAAGCCATAAGGCAAATTTGGTGCAAACAACACCTCAGAAACCCAAGGGACCAAGAACTAATAGGGTTGCTGGGCGGGGAGGAAATATGAAGGGAAAATGCTAAAAAACATTTCATCGATCTTTTAAAAGATGCGTTTTTCACATTTTGCAACAATACTTCCTTTAAACCCTGTCTGTTCCGAAAAACATCCATATTCGCCCAGGTCCAGTAACTTTCTTGGGGGTTGCCTATATTTCCTGTTTATTAACTGTTTTGTTGAGTTTTGTATCCAAATTACTGTATAAATATTTATGTTAGGGGTCATGTTTATGCTTATCCTTCTTCACCTTATATATAACTCAATTTTCAATAAACTTAGAATGTTGAATTTTGGTATGTCTTAAGGCCTTTCCTAAGGCAACATATCCGCCAAGTGTCATTACAATATCTTTGTAATTTTCGGAGAAAAAATTTTTTTTACAAAAAAAAAAATGAAAATTTGAAAAACTCAATTTTCTATAATCCTAGGAAGTTAAAAATACGTAAGTGGTAAGGTCTTTCTCAAGACAATATATTCACTAAATTTCATTAAAATAGCTTTGTAATTTTCGAAGAAAAATTTTTTTTCAATTTTTTTTCGAAAGAGAACTAAAAATTTTTCCGGAAGACGTGGTCAGATTTTCCTGGCTAACGAACTCGTCCAAGCCATCAATAAAAGAAAGGCACTTGGCGACTTTCATCGAAAAACTATTTTTTGAGTTATCGGTTGGATACATACATACATACATACATATATATGTATATATATATGTATATATATATATATATATATATATATATATATATATATATATATATATATATATATATATATATATATATATATATATATATATATATATATATATATATATATATAAATCGAAACTGACCCCGAAAATGGGTTCTAGGGGGTCTCACCTTCGACACCTCTCTATTAGTGAATCTTTTTTTAATAAAAATTTACTAAAAATGTATCACCAACGACTTACGGACCACGCTGTGATTGTAAAATTAACTTTATGAGATGCAGCTCAAGACACGCTATAATTAACGTATACATTTTTTCTTGTATCTTGTAACGGATAAATTGAGCGTTTTAAGGATAATTCTCTAAAAATTATAGACTATGAAACCATAAACTCTAACTAAAACCACTGCCAAAGCATCAGAGAAAGCGTCTATTTCAACGAATTTTCGGGAAATCTTTTTCTTAAAATTCACCAAAGTCTATGGATGCAGCAAGTGCGTTATGGTAGCGAATTTTCATGGAACTGTTTTTTATCTTAAATACATTTATTTGTAAAAAAGAAGACATTTTGTAGATAGTGTAACCTTTAGAGTACAGAAACAAAGTACAAAAATTTCCGAATATAAATTTAAAATTTTCCCAGAAAAGACTAGTCTGTCTTTCCTGGCCAACGAACCCATATCATGAAAAATTTCACATGTTTTTAGAATGATTGGCTAAGAAATTTGAGAGCGTCCTGTATACATCATCTCGATTTTTTTGACGAAAAAAAAAAACCTCCCTAAATGCATCATTTTCGTAGGACTCCGATTTCCATTGGTATCAACGCCCTATCAAAATTATTATTGATATGTTCCAAAATGAAAAAAGTTGACAAACAATTGAAATAACTCGAAAACGATGGGGGATATAATTTTTTCTCCCTACAAGTATTCATTAAAATTGGATAGAAAATGCAATAATGCCACAATAAAAGGGGTGTTCCATTAAAAAAAGCTTGTATCACCAACGACTTATGGGCCACCTGTGATAGTCAACATAATTTTATAAGATGCAGCTCAAAACACCCTATAAATATCTTTTATAATATATTTCCGTATTCTTATATTCTTGTATCATACCGAATATATTGCGGTTTACAGTAAAAATGCTGTATATATATATGTAAATATGTAAAAAGTGAAATTAACCCCAGGGGGGCCTAGTTCTCACTGTTTTGAAGAAAAATTTTAAAAATTCTAAAGTTGCGTTCTTCTCAATAACGAATTTTTACTGCGAGAATTCGCGGAAAAGTATGGACTATTAAACCACAAACACTATAAGTGAAACTAATACCAAACCATCAGAGAAAAGGTCCATTTGAAATGAGTTTTTTGTAAGTACTTTAGGAAAATGAAGGAGAATTATGGTTGACGCTGTAATTTAAAGCTTTGTCAAATACACTTATTATGCCATTTCTTCTACATAACACGCATTTATTTCAGGTTCTTCATCTAAGAATTGCAAGTTTTGGCCTTTCAAATCGCGACATTGAAATTTTCAAAAGAAAAACTACGAAATTGTCAACGTAACTTTTCTGTAATTTCTTGACTTTTTTCGTTGAGAAAACTTAATCTTTGTGATAGACAATAGATTTTGTTGTTCAAACAAAATGTTATAGTTTTGTGGATTTCTCTGGTCATTAGAGCACCCACATTTTTTTAAATATCTTTATTATTTTCCTTTCAACTAAGAGATCTGAGTTTTGGCATGGAGGGTAAATTTAATAGTGTAAACTTGAGTACCGAATTTGGTTGCCATAGCCGTGTTATTTTCGGAGATATAAACATTTTCCGTAAGAAATCCTAAGTTTTCCAGGAAAAACTGGTTAGATTTTCCTGGCTAACGAACATGTCCTAGCGACTTACAAATGGCAGGTACCTACCAAATTCGGACCATTATTTACTGAGTTATCGGTACGATATATATATATATATATATATATATATATATATATATATATATATATATATATATATATATATATATATATATATATATATATATATATATATATATATATATATATATATATATATATATATATATATTCCCATTAGTGAATTTTTTAAAGGAAATTTACTAAAAACACGAACAAACGCGGCAAGTTTACGGCAAGACATGCAAAAAGATTCTGCAGCTGGCATGATCAACTCGTACGCTAGTAAATGCATTTTTATACCTAATTAGCAAGTAAAATCTACGAAGACACTAGGAGCATTTGGCTTACCGTATATCAATGTGCTAAGTCAGTTCATAATTTTGCTTGTTTATGGCCAAATTCCCCATAAGCTAAATGAATATTACATTGTGGCAACTAATAAATTAGATCTAGCACAGCGTAATAATGACAGTGATAAGAGTAACCCAGATAAACTTGTAGCAATATCGAGATCCAAGTGTGCGTGTTAGCAAACACACGCAGGCCCACTTTGGATATAGTAGATGAGAATTGGGGCTGATAGGGCCGGGTTGCAAACGGACGTAGATACGAGACCAGATAAGAGTTCAAACCATGCATTTGTTTACCAAAGAGCGAGAAAACGCCAACTGTAATTGCCGGATAAATTGCCTTTGAGAGAATATATAATTGTTGTCACTGTTAGGGTTAGACGCAAGAGTTTATCACTAGATAATTTGTTAAGATCTACGCTTCCCATTCAAATAGCATTTTAGTGAAAGCTGAGAAAAATCCATCGTTACTTACACTTATGAAATAATTGTTTAAATGTCTTTATCTTAAAAGTCGTTTCGCACAACCTTGCATTCTTAAATTTAGTTGATATCGTCTTTTATGTGTAAAATATGAATCATAAAAATAGGTCGCTAATAGTTTAAAAATTTTGCTGTCAGAATTTACTGGAAACCAAAATTGTATCCAAAGTGTAGTTATATCTCTATCTACTTCCTATAAGTAACATAACCTTTCGTCTGTTATGCTGTGTTCAAGCTGAGTTAGGGTGTTATCAAACGCTTGGTCAACTGAATCTTCCTTAGTACTTGGTCTGAAACCTAAGAGACATAGGTAGTTAGGGTTGCGACGAAAGTGGGCCGTGAAAGCCTAAAATCACCAATGACCGACCTCTATGTTGGAAGTCCCAATAGCAGTCCGCCACCTAGACATACTGAGAAAGAAAAAAAATCCAAAACCCTAGCAACAGGATATCACATATATCGTTTTTTTTTCAGTAAGCACTTTATGAGAGGCAAACCATAAGTGTCTCTTATACATCAAAAATTTGATTCTTGTGCCACCGTATGAGTATTATACTCACTTTTTGAAGAGTTGGACATTATAAAAATAAAATATACCTTCCGGGAAAGCATTTCAAAGCTTAGATGCTCTAGTAAAGAACTCGGATTCGTAACGAGCCGTTTGACAAAATGATAATTGGAGACAAAGAACGCGTGCACTTAAACAGGTGTGCCTATAAATGGTCTCAACCGGAGGTTCCAACAAATTTCTTAGAAACAATGTCACTATCTAGTGATATCGATAGAGGAAGCAGTGATCTTCCATTCTCCTGTAGTCGGAACAAGTGAAATTGACTGTAATATGTGAATCTTCTCTTGGTGTACAGCTTGTTTCTGAATAGAATATAGCAGGGAGAATTTTGTCTTTGAGACAGCACCCCAGACAATAGAAAAGTATTCTCACTTTGAACGTATGAGTGCCTTATGTAGCGTCAAAAGTTTCTGAAAACAAGATTTTAACCAAAACAGAAACCCAGGCTACTCACTTGCTGCTTTTACAATGTGCTGGTCAAGATCCTCTGCAACAGTCATATCCAATGTGGAGGGTTATGTCCCTGTGGATCTCTAAAATATGTTGGACTGGGAAAGTAGAAATCTTGTACAATTCAACTCCAACAAATCTCAGTCCTGCCTCATAAGAGATACACCAGCCCTAGACCCATCACAATGAACAAACAATTTATTAAAAGTAATGAGTCCTGTTCGCTTGTTGGCACTTATGTGGACCGAAATGTCAATTGGCACCAACATGTCACATCAATTGCAGAAGCGGCTGCTAAGTAATTAGGTTTCCTCTTCCGGGCTTGCAAATACTTTTCACCAGCTAATCGCTATACTTTATATACTTCACAAATAAGGCCAAACCGCGAATTCTGCTCCCACATCTGGCGTGCGGCTGCCGCTGCCGCTTCTATGCTCGCTATCCTGGACTCCATTCAGAAGAGAGCTATACGTCCCATCTGTGACCCTATCCTCACCCAAAGGCTGTCATTCCTTGTCCACCTGACCTGACCTGACCTCTCTCTCTTTTACAGATGTCTGCAAGGGCACTGCTCGGATGAGCTTTCTTCCATAGTTTATCCACCTGCTGCCCTCAACAGATCTACCAGGGAACAGAGCGAATGCACCCTTTTACTGTCCAGGTCACTAGACATAGAACATCAACAAGAAACAACAACAAAGGAAATTCTTAGAAACAATGTCACTAGTGATATCGATAGGGGAAGCAGAGATCTTCAATTCTCCTGTAGTCGGAAAAGGTGAAATTGACGTAATATGTGTATCTTCTATTAGCGTACAGCTTGTTTCTGAATACAATCTAGCAGCGATAATTTTGTCTTTGAGACAGCACCCCAGACATTAAAAAAAAATATTCTCACTTTGAACGTATGAGTGCCTTATACAGGGTGAAAAGATTCGGAAAACATCCTTTTAACCAAAACAGAAACCCAGGCTACTCAGCTGCTGCTTTTACAATGTGCTGGCCAAGGTCCTCTGCAACAGTTATACCCAATGTAGATATTATGAATTTTTGGCAGTAATTTGCCAGGCATCTCAACGTTAGGGGCTTGTAGGTCATTCTCTCTAAATAGAAAGCAATTCTGTGTCTTTAGGGCATTAAACATAACCAGATATGCCGACCCCCAGCTGAAACTTTTAGACAGGTTATCATTTAGGGAGTTGGTTTCTTTGAGTTTCATTGATAAGGAGCGAGAAGCATATATTGGGCGAGACAATGAGAGCGTGCTGTGGATAATATTGTTGCCAGAAAAACTGTAGCTGTTAACAGAGGGTCATTTATATGCAAAAAAAAGTTCCAAACGAAAGCATTAAATGTTGCAAATTTTGATAACTCAAATTTGTATAACCCTAGAAAAGTAGATTTTGGTCTCTGGTAAAGCATTTACCAATGTAATACGTCCACCAAGCGTGATTAAAAAAGCTTCGTTATTTTTTGAGGTACAAATGGTTGTTCTTTTGAAAAAATATTTTTTGTAGAGTAGTTTAGGTATTTGTATTTGTTTCTTTGTGTTCATCTGTGGATCGAAGTCTCAACTGGTACCAACATGTCACATCAATTGCAGAAGCGGCTGCTACGAAAATAGGTTTCCTCTTCCGGGCTCGCAAATACTTTTCACCAGCTAATCTCTATACCTTATATGTTTCATAAATAAGGCCAAACCTCGAATACTGCTCCTACATCTGGGGTGCCGCTGCCGCTTCTATACTCGCTATACTGGACTCCGTTCAGAAGAGAGCTATACGTCTCACCGGTTACCCTACCCGCACCCAAAGGCTGCCATCCCTTGCCCACCGACGTGACGTTGGTGACCTCTCTCATTTTTATAAATATCTGCACGGGCACTGCTCAGAGGAGCTTCCATCCATAGTTCCTCCACCTGCTGCCCCCAAAATCTCTACCAGGGGAACAGAGCGAATGTGCACCCTTTCACTGTCCAAGTCACCAGACATAGAACATCTTCTTATGCCCGCTCTTTTGTCCTAAGGACCTCCAAGTTGTGTAATTCCTTGCCGGCACATGTTATTCCTTCTCCTCGGAACCTCAAACCTTCAAGTCCAGAATTAACAAGTAGCCTCTTTCCTCCTTGTCGACACCCACGGTACGACAGTATTTAGGCTGTGAGCCACCGTGGTATGTTGTTGAAATTAAAAATAAATAATTAAAAGAAAATTATATTTATTTATATCAAACGAATAGGTTTCCGAATTTTATTTTTATTTTTAAGTTTTGTGTAATTAATAGGCATTGCCTCTACTTATTATACATTATATAATAATAATATCAATATTGATAATACTAATAATAATAATAATAATAACCACTTTCCGTTAAGTGGGAACTTTTTATTCGCTTCTTTTATCATCAAGACTACTTCATTTCGTTATTATTTGTAGTGTCTCCTATCTAAATCTAATTGTTTTTATTTGAGTTTATGCCATTATCTGTCTCTCTAGCTTATTTGCCTTGGAATCCCTACCCATCAATACAGCTCTTGGCTTAACCATCCGCACCGGAGTAATATGTCAATAAAAAGATTATCTTAAAATTGTCTAAGGATACTTTGAATCTCTTTGTACAGATTTAACAACATGCATAGGTTTATCTACTTTTATTATCTTTTTAACGCTATATATTACTTACCACTAACACCTAGAGTAGGCTCGCGAGGTATTTAGAGGCCTGTAACAAAATAAAAATGAAATTAGTAATTACAAATCTTTTACAAGTGTAAACAATGGCCAATAGGCAGGCTACTAGATATCGTAAGTTAAGCTTTAATTAATTGAATACTGGGACCTGTACTAAGCACTGATAAATGCACTTTATCACAGCGCATATTTGAGGCCTGATGATGATTTCACTAACAAAGGTAAACTGCCGGTTTTCTGAGCTTTGGGGAGAGATTCTCATGGTACTAAATTCAGAGAATAGGGAGGGTGGTCAAAAAATTTAAATCAACTTTTAATTACTTGCAGTGAAATTAACGACTTGTGACCAGGAGTTTTGTCTTGCAAAAAATCACATTATGCCAGCTTTCCGCGGCGGTTTTCTACACTTTTCGTCCATAATTTAGTTCATAGCTTACAATTGTATGATGTGTGAAAGTTTTACATTGTCCAGAAAACCTAGCAGAATTACTCCGTCTTTATTGCAGAAACCTAAAGCAAGGTCATTATGAGCTACCTTTTGATCACGGAATTCTTTGTTTTTCAGAGAACTGGAATTTTTTCACTAGTTTGATTTTTGGTCTCTGGATCATCATAGTGATCGATTGCATTTCGTCTATAGCGCCCAGGCGACCCAAAAGCTTAAGGAAGCTTCTCCAAAACGGCGACACTATTCCTCCGACATTATCAGCCAAGCTGGTTTCTTAAAAGGGTTCAGGCATTCCGGAATCTATTTTGCACAAAGCTATCTCATTCTCGAGTGTTAAACAAAATTAATACGCTTAACTTTTTTTTAAGTTTTAATAAGGTAATGAGTCGATGTGTATCGAAACATTCACTGTAGATTCAGATTTATACCTGTTTAGTTACTTTGTGTGTGTAATTGCGGTTATAGTTATTATTTTTATTGCTTGATTATATCCCTATGTTAAATATTGTCATACATAACGTAGATATTGTGAAGACGTCATCTGTCATTTTTATTTTACTTTCTTTTTAGGAATTTTTTGATCAAAACATCATAAGTTTGCAAAGAATTTTTATTTGTATTTGTCATGAACTCGTGTAAACTAGTTTCGTTTTGTTCTATCCGATGCGCCTGTCAAGTAGTGGGGCCGGTTACAAATAAGAAAACAACTATTTGTAAAGCCAGAGAAATAGCATCTTCGACTCTATTAAATAATTATATTGTTTAAATTTTGCGTTTGTAAGTGGGAATTTTTTGCTGAATATTTTGGAATGTAATTGTATTCTCTAATAAGTGAAACCAATCTTCCGACATAACAAACTTCTGGTGTAGGAGGAATGTTTGGCCTATAAATTTTTATGTTCTGATATATTTTCATAGTGAACAAGGAACGAAATATATATATATATATATATATATATATATATATATATATATATATATATATATATATATATATATATATATATATATATATATATATATATATATATATTTTATAATCCACAACAAAGACATTTGTATGCATACCTAAAAATTAATATAACATAACTTTCTGCTAGACCAGTAGTAAGTAAGCTCGTGTGAAAGGTTTGTTAACTGAAGAAAAAAACAAGAAAAGAAAACCACATTGGGTGCCAGATCTGACAGCATAACCTCGCTTATGTAACTTAGCTCCACTTGGAGTATTCAAGGAAAGTCAGCCCTGAAAAGGCAGCTGAGCCAGACGGAATTCTGCCTGAAGTCATTAAAATAATAGTAGAGGAAAAACCAGAAATAATTCTCGAAACAACAAACTACCGTATTAGCAGTGGTATCTTCCTAGAGGAATACTGGTTCTTATCGAAAAACCTGTCAAGAAATCATATAGATCCTTGTGCCTAATAAACGCCCTAGCAAAGCTGCTCGAGCAAATAATAAACAAGAGACTCACGGAACAAATTGAACTGAAATATAAACTGTCACCACGTAATATGGCTTTAGAAAAACGCGTTGCACCATGGACGTGATAGAAGTAGTAAATCAGATTGTAGATGAAGCGAAACCTAACCCAAATAAGTACGTGGTAATGGTGACGCTGAACGTTAAAACCCCTTTAATAGAGTACCATGGAACGGGCTCTTCACAGAACTACAGAGAAGACAAGTGTTCAACTAATGTGCAGCTAACTAACAGATCGAAGAGGTCTCATTGGGAGCAATAATTTGGGCATGAAGATGACTTGTGGTGTACCAGAGAGATCGGTACTTGGTCTGACGTGAATGAACAAATGTGAGGAGACTATTATCGGATACGCAGAGGATCTAGCATTTGTGGTGTGCGGCGATAGCAGAGAAGAGATAGAGAAACTAGTATCATGGACAATGGGAAGAATTAACATCTGGCTGAAGAAGAGGAAACTACAGTTAGCCCCAGAAAAACCTCAAGTCGTGGTATTCCTAGGCAGAAGAACCATTTTGGTCTTTTATTAACTCTACGAATACATCTGCTTTACCCTCTTGCATTTCTTTAGATGGAGACTTTGAGTCGGATCCGCAGCAAATAGTAAATAAGTTTGCTAATTTTTTCTCAGAATCTTTTTCACCCAGTACCACTTCAACGAGATCTTCTGTCATCATGCCACAAAAATCAGGTTGCATCATATATCCCCCGGCTCTTGATCCTGACGGTATTAGATCTTCCGTGGGCAGCATCAAGTCTAACCTGACATTTGGTCCTGATGGTGTACCGGGATTCTTGGTGAGGGACTGCATGGAGGTTTTCGTGAATCCACTATTACATATATTTAATTTAGGACTTAAAACCACTTGTTTTCCAGACAAATGGCGTATATCTAAGGGGATTCCTGTGTTCAAGGCTGGAGATAGGGGTAGTGCTCTTAATTATCGAATTATAGCTATAAGTAATAGCTTCTGTAAACTATAGGAGGCTTACCTCTGTAGACATTTGTCTTTTCACATCTCCTCTGCTCTAATAACAACATGGATTTGTTAGAAACCGTTCCACAGCAACCAATCTTGTGTCTTTTACGCAGTATGTTTCTGAGGCTCTGGAGACGCATTCACAGGTAGATGGGGTCTATCTGCAATTCTTCAGGGCTTTTGACCGAGTGGATAACCCCGTCTCGGTTTCTAAGTTGAACAGTGTCGGTCTTTCTGATAGTCTTTTGGCCTTATTTAAATCCCATCTGCACAATAGACAACTATTTGTCGAGGTTAAGGGTTACCGGTCTCATAGATTTACCACTTTGTCTGGGATTCTCCAGGGTTCTCATTTGGCACCGCTACTATTCAATATATATATATATATATATATATATATATATATATATATATATATATATATATATATATATATATATATATATATATATATATATATATATATATAGTTAAGTCAAATAACAGAAGAATAAAACCTTGGATAACTGCCGGGATTATAACAGCCATGAAACATAGAGACGCATTAAAGCAGAAATGGAATAGGGAAAAAACCGTAGAGTCGGAAGTAGCATTTAAACACTACAGAAATATGCTTACAAAACTAATAAGAGTGACACGTAATGACTATTATAAAAACTTGATTACGTCACACAAGGGAAATTACGGCAAGATTTGGAAAACTATTAATGAAATCACAAACAGTAATAAACGTTCTAATGTAGTTACAACAATAATAACAGAAAAAGGGGGTGTCTTGACTTCGACGAGGGATATTGCATTGGAATTTAATAATTATTTTGTTGAAGTGGGAAAAGGTATATCTCAGAAAATTAAAAGGCAAAATGTAGAAACTAGAGCAAACAAGCAATATGGAGATTCCTTTTTCTTGCATTCTGTGACGGAGAATGAAGTTATCGGCACAATCACTTCGCTGATGTCAGGCGCTGCCGCTGGAAGCGATGGTATTTCGGCCAACATGATAAAAAATTGTCATCTGTTTTTGGCTAAACCTTTGACTCATTTAATGAACACAATATTTCGGACAGCTATTATTCTATTGCAATTGAAAGAGTCTATAGTGCTTCCAGTTTATAAGTCAGGTGATCATAAAAACGTTTCAAACTACAGACCTATTAGTCTACTTAGTGTGTTTTCAAAAATTTTTGAAAAACTATTAAATATCAGATTAAATGAATATTTGGATAAACATAGCATGTTGTCCAAAAGGCAATTTGGTTTTAGACGAGGACTATCCACTCAAGATGCATTGTATGAATTGACAAGTACTGTTCTCGGAAGCTTTAATAGCAATATGAAAGCTCTAGCTGTGTCTTTGGACCTAAAAAAGGCTTTCGATACAGTTTGTCATAAAAAGTTGTTGGCTAAACTAGAGTTGATTGGGATAAGAGGACATACGTTGTCACTTTTTGGTAGCTACCTTCATGAGAGAATCCAGCGTGTGAGAGTGGGTGACTGTGTGAGTGAGGGACGAGTGGTTACGTGTGGTGTACCACAGGGAAGTAGTCCAATATTGTTTTCTATTTATGTAAATGATATAATTGAAGACCTTACTTTGGACTGTATACCTATTTCTTATGCAGATGATACCGTTCTGGTGTTTGTGGGAAATCAATGGGACAAATTGTTTGAAAGAGCGGAGACAACAATCAATCATGTGAAAGAGGTACTAGACAGTAACCTACTAGCGCTGAACCTAACAAAAACATCATATGTAGCTTTCTCACCGACAGCAGCCGGAAGACCATCCTCCAGTCTATCAATCAGTATACATGATGATTGCTGTAAAATAACTAAGTCTCACAGTGTCAAATATCTTGGTCTGCTGGTAGACAATAATTTAAAATGGCAAGAACATGCAGCATATATGAATGCAAAGGTGAAAAAGATTATATAAATTCTAACAACAGAAAACCTAATACTGGTTTACAAGTCTCTCGTGGAGTCTTTTGTGGGGTATGGTATTATTTTCTGGGGTGCGTGCTATGAAAATGCATTAGCTGCGTTTCAAGTTACTCAAAATAGTATATTGAGAGTCATTCTTCATAGGGATTCTAGGTCTAGTACGAACTTTCTTTATAGTAACGACTATATTAAACTACTCGATATAAGAGGAATGTTTATATTAAATGTACTAAAACATGTGCATCATCATTTTCGGGCAATAAATGTGGTGGACCACACATATGGCACAAGTTGTAGAATAGGTGAAAACTTGACTATTCCACCGGTAAATAGGAGCGTTTATAAAAGATGGGTTTTATTTTGGGGTCCAAAGCTATATAATCAATTACCAGCAAATTTGAGGAGTTTATCTAAATCTAAATTTAAGAAAGAAATTTTTAGCTTTGTTATTTTGAAACAGGTCGAACTGAAAGCAATGTTAAAGTAGAGAGCAGTATGATAGTTGAGTGGTATGGAGAAAGTGGAGTGGATGTGTTGCCTGGACAAGGTGCAGGTAAAGTAAGTGTGTGCTGTGTGTGAGTGTGCTGTCGTGAGTGCGTGTCTGTGTGCATATGTGTGTGTAAATATAATATGCATGAGTGGAGAAGTGGGTGGGTAAGTACTATGATGTGTATGAACATTTTGGTTGTGGGTGGTATAGAGGTGTCGGTTATATGGATATCATATATGCAGAAGAAAGATATGAAAAGGGGAGACTAAGGGTTGACAAAGTGAACTATATTGAGTGTAGGATATGCTGTTGATTCCCCTACTGAGGTTAACACTAAGACATTCGTTTGGTTTAAAGTCGCATCTCTCATCTTTTGAGGATCATGGCACATCTGGTTAGATAGGGGCACAAAAAAAAGAGGGAAAAAAAAGTAAATATTATGGATATTAAGCGGTTTAATTAATGTACTGGCCATTATGTAGAGTTAGCTGTAAAGGATACAAAAAAGTCATGTTGACTTAGGTATCCAAGAAAATATATTTTAGTTGTATTAATCAATTTCTGGTATTTGGAATTGTTTAGAATCTTAAGTTTTGTGTATGATCACGTGTAATGGTGGATTGAATAAAATGAATGAAAAATGAAAATGAATATATATATATATATATATATATATATATATATATATATATATATATATATATATATATATATATATATATATATATATATATATATATATATATATATATATATATATATATATAATTACATAAAAGATCATTTAAATGTCAACTTCTTATTGTATGCCGATGACATTAAACTATATCGTATCGTGACCTCATCCAATGATTGCTTATTACTACAAAATGCCTTAAGCTCCGTACTTGATTGGTCTGTTGTAAATCGTATACATATAAACATCAACAAGTCTTGTGTCATGTCATATTATAGGATAAAATCTCCCTTTTTCCTTGATTATAATATTAATGGTAAATATTTGGGTCGTCATACTTTGGTGAAAGATTTGGGGGTGACTTTTGATTCACAGCTCGCATTTCTTCCACATATTCAAAACATGATAGATAAGTGTACAGGCTTGTAGGTTTCATATTCAGAAATGGTAAAAATTTCAAATCCGAGACGATACTAAAACTTTACTTCTCTTTTGTCAGGTCTCGATTGGAGTAGTTTTCGGTCGTTTGGTCCCCGATATATCATATCCATATAAATAACATAGAACATCTGCAGCGTAAAATACTGAAGTATATATGTATATTAGAGAGGATCGTCACTACTTCCACCAAACCCCACCACCCACCACCCCCCCAACCCATTGGTTTTCCACAGTCCGAACTGCTGGAGAGATTCGTCTTGCATGCTTTGAGTGATAGACGTAAATATTTTTTTTTCCTTTTTACACAAACTGTTGACCGCTCGTTTGGACAGTCTTTTATTGTTGTCGTCCATATATTTAAGGATTCTTCGTGTTTGCCCACGTTACGGTCCTGGATTTCACATACCGTTGCATCGTACGCGGTCTATGGAGTCTTCACTTATTTACTCAATGATCACTAATTATATGTCTGTTTGCGAGAGTGTCGATATATTTTTTTGCAAGTGACCGTCAAATAAAAAATATTATATTGCCTTCCATTTTTGTCCAATCGTCTGAGGAAGACAAACTAGAAAAAAAGTGGTTCAGTGATAACAAACTAAAAATGAATGAAAAGAAGACACGTTATTGAAACTTTAAGAGAACTAGCGAGCGACAATATTTTAAATTTTTGGGGATCAATATTGATAGCCGACTTACCTGGAACGTACACGTCGGATATATAATAGGGAAGCTGGCAACGGGGATATACACAGTTAGAATGGTGAAGCAGTTTAGTACGAAGGAAGCTGCAAGAGCAGCATACTTTGCACACTGTCATAGTGTACTTGCATATGATATACTTCTGTGGGGCAATTTATCTGCGGCAAGGGGGGTCTTTATCATGCAGAAGAGGTCTTTGAGGGCACTGGTGGGCTTGAAGCCTACCGAAAGTTGTAGGGAGGCTTTTAGGCTTGAAGGAATGTTGACACTTCCAGCACTGTATGTAATTCAGTGTGTGAAGTATGTGCATAGTAACCTGGACTGATTTCCAACGAACAATCGTAAGCACCATTTTGACACCCGAAGTAAGGATAGTCTAAGAACACCACTTCATAGACTGTCTCAGACACAGCAGGGAGTGGACTATTGGGGTCCTAAACTGTACAATAGAATGCCGGTTGAACTGAAGAACAAACCAATACAGCAATTTCATAAGGCACTGAAACAGATCCTACTGAAAACACCAGTTTACACATTGGAAGAGTTCATGATTCAGAGTCAACGAGTTTGACAATTTAAGGAGTGTATATCGCAGATATATCATCTGAATAATTTTATTTCTGGTGCCATGTTGCCCCAAAAAGATCAGACGTTTAAAACTGTGATAGTTAATCTTAACATTTTTTTTTGACTTTTATCATATATTTATTTTATGTGTTATTTAATGTTTTGAACTATAATGATATGTCTTATCTATACATATTTTATCAGGGTTTGTTTTATAGCGTACGTGTTTATCTTTGTTAGTTTATATTTGTTGTTTTTTTGTACGTATTAGTGAATTTTCTTAAAAAAAATTCACTAATGAGGAGATCCCGACTTTTGAATTTTGAAAAAATTTCTTCAAATGACCGCGAACTAGGCCCCCTAGAACACATATCCGGGGTCAGTTTCAATTTTTATATGTTTATATATATATATATATATATATATATATATATATTTATATATATATATATATATATATATATATATATATATATATATATATATATATATATATATATTTATATATTTATATATATATATATATATGTATCACACCGATAACTCAAAAAATAATAGGCCGATTTTGACTAAATTTGGTGGAAAAATTCCTTTTGCAAATGGCTTGGATAAGTTCGTTAGCCAGGAAAATCTGACCAGGTTTTCCCGGAAAATTTTGTGTTTTCTTTCGAAAAAAATTTATATCTCCGGAATTAACAAAGTAAGGGCAACCAAAGTTGGTACGCTAGTGAATATCCTTATAAGTAATCTACCTACCAACCAAAATTTAGCTATGTAGGTCAAAAGACAAAAAAGTTATAGGCATTTAAAGAAAAATAAATTGGGGTTTTCCTCAAAACGTCAAAGTTGCGATTTAAAACGTCAAAATCGGCAACATTTAGGCAAAGAACTTGAATCTAATACGGGATAGGGAAATCAAATGTCTCAAGAAGGATGTTTTACAAAGTCTGAAGTCTTAGTTTCAACCGTCATTGTCCTTCATTTTACTAAAATGTTTCCAGAAAATTCATTTCAAATAGACCCTTACTCTGATGCTTGGCAGTAGCCTTAGCTATAGAGTTTATCGTTTAATGGTATATAATTTTTGTCGAATTTTCGTCAAAAATCAATAAAGCTCAATATATCCGTTATTATACAAGATATGAAGAAAATTTGTATATATTAATTATAGGGTGTCTTGAGCTACATCTTAAAAAAATATTTCTACAATCACAGGATGGCCCATAAGTCGTTGGTGATACAAATTTTCTTCTTTTTTTTTTAATCAAACACGCCTTATGTTATTGCATTTTTGAATTTTTCAGCGATGCATGTTTGTAAGAAAAGAAATTCGGGACGCAGCAAGTGCGTTATGGTAGCGAATTTTCATTAAATGCTTTAAATTTGAATAGCTCAATTTGCTATTAACCTATAAGGTTGACCAAGAAACGAGTTTTTCCGGGAACACTTTAAGTTTGCTTTTGGAAATTTTTGTACATTTTCACACAATAAAGTTATTTTTATGAAACATGGCACATTGTTTTTACTATATAGGTTATACTGGTAACCAAAATTGATGCCTGCTTTCTTAAAAAGGAAACACACATATTTGCAATTCAAAACATTTTTATGAAAATTCACTACCATAACGCACTTGCTGCGTCCAGAGTTTTTTTTTTAATTGGCTTTGTTGCTCATGTTTGCATGTGTCTAGGTTATTAGATAGTTTTAGCATTTTATATGTTGACAGTGTTTATATTATCTTTAGTTTTGCGTTTTTACATTCTATGTTTTAATGTAAAAACTTAAGTTTTGTTTGACGCCCCATGTAAATCTTGATGAGAATACACTATTACCTATTACCTATTTAAGAGCAATTAGTTTAGGGCTAGTTTAGCTTATTCTAGATTTGTTGTATTTTTTCTATTCATTGTTCGTTGTTTTGTGTTACTTATCCACATTCATCAGAATGGTGTATAACCGTAGGGTGTGTACTTAAATAAATAAATATATAAATAAATAAATAAAAATCTCGGGACGCAGCAAGTGCGTTATGGTAGCGAATTTTTTTTAAAATATTTTTAATAGCAAATGTCTTTCTTTGATGAAAGCAGGCATCAAACTTGGTTGCCTATATAGTAGAAACAATGTATCATATTTCATTGAAACAAATTTATTGTTTGAAAATATATAAACATTTTTTAAAAGTCTAGATGCAGCAAATGTGTTATGGAAGTGATTTTCCATAAAAATGTTTTTAATAGCAAATGCGAGCAGGCATCAATCTGATTACCGGTATAGCCTATGTGGTAGAAACAATGTACTATATTTTATCAAAATTACTTATGGTTTGAAAATATACAAAAATTTTCCGAAAATAAACTTAAATGTTGGTTTTCTATCCAACAAAGCTTACGTTAATAGCAAATTGAGTTATTGAAATTTGAAGGATTTAATGAAACTTTGGTAAATTTGCAGATTAGCACCCGAACACTTTTCAACAAATTGTTTTCAGAGACATTACTAGGACCTCACCTGCAGGTTTCTGAACAGTTTTTTGAAAAACGTTCGGGAGCTAAACTGCAAATTTACCGAAAATTTGCTACCAAAACGCACTTACTGCGTCCAGATTTTTTTCTTACAAACGCATCATATTTCGATAAAAAATGCAAAAATGCATTAACGAATTTGTTCTACGAAAATTAGTTTAAAAAAATTATACACCCCTACTCACTCCTGGTCCCGTAACTTCCTTGGGGAGTGTGAACAAGAAATTTTTTTTTGGGTTTGTGGATCCAGAGGGGTGGGGGCCTAGGCAGGTTTCTGAAAAAAGTTTTTTGAAAAGCGTTCGGGAGCTAAACTGCAAATTTATCGAAAATTCGCTACCAAAACGCACTTACTGCGTCCAGATTTTTTTCTTGCAAACGCATCATATTTCGACAAAAAATGGAAAAATGCATTCACGAATTTGTTCTACAAAAATTAGCTAAAAAAATTATGCACCCCTACTCACTCCTGGTCCCGTAACTTCCTTGGGGAGTGTGAACAACAAATTTTTCTTGGGGTTTGTGGATCCAGGGGGGGCTCTAGGCAGGTTTCTGAAAACGGTGTTTTGAAAAGCGTTCGGGAGCTAAACTGCAAATTTACCGAAAATTCGCTACCAAAACGCACTTACTGCGTCCAGATTTTTTTCTTATAAACGCATCATATTTCGATAAAAAATGCAAAATTACATTAACGAATTTGTTCTAAAAAAATTAGCTAAAAAAATTATGCACCCCTACTCACTCCTGGTCCCGTAACTTCCTTGGGGAGTGTGAACAACAAATTTTTCTTGTGGTTTGTGGATCCAGGGGGGCTCTAGGCAGGTTTCTGAAAACAGTGTTTTGAAAAGCGTTCGGGAGCTTAACTGCAAATTTACCGAAAATTCGCAACCAAAACGCACTTACTGCGTCCAGATTTTTTTTAAGATAAACGCATCATATTTCGATAAAAAATGCAAAAATGCATTAACAAATTTGTTCCACGATAATTAGCTAAAAAAAATTATAGGCCGTTAAACCATAAATTTCACTAAACCTACAAATAAATATCCAAACAGCTACCAAACTTAACTAAACTGACAGCCAAAGCACCAGAGAAAGGGTCTATTTGAAATGGATTTCCTGTAAACGTTTTAGTAAAATGAAGTGCAATGACGGTTGAATCTGAAACTTAAGGGTTTGCAGAACACTCTTCTTGCAACATTTTCTTTTCACAAATGGTATTTGTTTTACATTCTTTGCCTAAACATTGCCAATTTTGACGTTTAATATTGCGAGTTTGACGTTTTGAGGAAAACTCCTACATTTATTGCTTTAACTGCCCATAACTTCTTTGTCTTTAAAGCTATGGACTTAAATTTTGGTACAGAGTTCACTCTTTATAATACAAACTCGCGTACCAAATTTGGTTTCCCTTACTTTGTTATTTCCGGAGATATGAATTTTTTTATAAAGAAAACACAAAATTTTCCAGGAAAACCTGGTCAGATTTTCCTGGCTAACGAACTTATCCAAGCCACTTGCAAAAGGAAGGTATTCTGCAAATTTTATCAAGATCGGTCCATTATTTTTTGAGTTATCGGTCGGATATATATATATATATATATATATATATATATATATATATATATATATATATATATATATATATATATATATATATATATATAAACACAGATCTCTCCATAAGCGAATTTTTTTAAAAAAAATTCGCTAAAAAAGAAGATGAGAGATTAAATATAAAGGTTAATGTTTTTAATCAGGATGAAGAAAGGGAAACTGAAAAAATATATATTTGCATAAGACCTGCGTGCCGTCGAAATTAGTGTTGTTGGTTGGAGTTGATCTCTTCATTTGAATTCAGGTAAACATATTTTTGGGCTTTCCATTTTATCTTTCACACTTAACATTAAACTCACATAGCAGCCGAATTAAAATCGGTGCCCCTAATGATGAAACACATTAAAGAACCCATTCATTATCATCTATTTAGAAATACAGCTGTATTCTGGATGAAAATAATTAAACAGGTTATTTATACAGAAAGAATAAGTAATGAACATTAAAACGATAGCACTCTGCGAGGCAATTTGGCAAGTTTTATTGTACATAAAGCCCTTGAATTTGACATAATGAAACATTTAAATTTCATGCCTTAATTATAATTCATCCTAGTGCACCTGGTTAAGAGTTTGAGCTGTAATAATTCTATCCTCATCGACGTTGGACGAGGATCCGAACAGAATTGGGTTATCTCGAGTTGTTTTCCAGTTGAGAGATTACGTAAACAGAAAGCAAAAGGGATATTATAAATATGATGGTTGGTATACTGTTGAAACGAGATAGCTGATTTGTTAGGGGAAAGTTCGAAAGTTAGTGGGAATGAATGAATAGTCGGCTTCTACAGGGAATTGTCGCTGACAGAGGCGCTGACAATGCTGTTGAATTACAATAGATGTTGGCCCTTTCTTCCGTATGCTTTCATAACAAATTGGGGTACAGGAAGCAAATCAATAACTAATACAATTCAAGTTTACTATTACTTTTCAGGTAAATATTTATATTACAAAGTCCACAAAAACCAATGTAGCCATCATTATAAAGCACACATTACCTAGTTTATTAAATATTAAAAGCGCTGCATTTTAGCATTATAGCGAATATTCAAAAACAAAATTTTACCAACGGTAATAATAACTTTATTGATCCGATGACTATTAAACATAGAGCCTCGGTGGTTCAGGGGCAAGAAAGTGTGCCTCTGAACCGAAGAGTACTGGGTTCGATCTCGGGGTACTCATTTCACTTTTTCAGTACAAACTGTAACATTAACATCAACCGGCATTGTATTTGAGCAAGTTGAATGTCTGCACGATCCGCTCTTCGGAGGGGGCGTAAAGCCGTCGGTCCCGTGTCCATGCAATGTTGGGCACGTTAAAGATCCCTACCCTCCTTACAGAAAGGCTGGGGTTCGGCAAAAATTTCCAGGATAGTGAGGTGAAACTGTTCCCAGGCGTGGGTGATTGGCCATAGTCGCGGTAATAGGCCGACGTTAAAGAAACAAAAACACACACAACACATGTCAAATATAAAAACAAAAACTACATCAACAGTATAAAACACGTGCATACACAGTCAACATGGCAAGAGGCCAACTCTAATATAAAAAGTCTGGACGCAGCAAGGGTGTTATAGTAGTGAATTTTCATAAACATATTTTTAATAGGAAATATATTTTTTAAGAAAGCTTGCATCACATTTGGTTACCATTATAACCTATATATTAGAAAAAATGTATCATATTTCATAAAAATAACTTTATTGTTTGAAAATGTACAAAAATCTTCCGAAAATAAACTTAAAATGTGCTCAAAAAACTAGTTTCCTGGCCTACGAACCTTAGGTTAATAGCAAATGAAGCTATTGAAAGAAACATTTTATGAAAAATCGCCACCATAACGCACTTCCCCAGTCTCGAATTTATTTTATTACAACCATGCATTATCTTTCGATGGAAAATGCAAAAATTGCAATAATATAAGGCGTGTTCGATTAGGAAGAAAATTGCAGCACCAGCGACTTATGGGCTACCTGTGATTGTAAAAATAATTTTATAAGATGCAGCTCCAGACATCGTGTAATTAACATATAAAAAATTTTCCCATATCTTGTATAATAATGGATATATTGATCTTTACCCTAGAAATGCGTCACCCAGTATATATGCAAACAGACCAAAACTGAAACTAAACCGGATATCGGTTCTATGGGGCCTAGTTCGCGCTCATTTGAAAAAATCTTTTCAAAATTCAAAAGTCACTAAAATTGTATCCAACCCTATGAGTAAAATTGTGATGGCCAAAAATAAATATGAATGTAAGAAAAGGAGCATGCCTACGTTTGTATTACAAATGTCAGAAAACAAAATACTTATTCACATGTCACTTTGAAAGTAGATCTCACATTTATCAAAATAATTTGTCAGTTGAATATGACATGTAGTGTTGCCGTGGACTATTATGCACTATTGTATTACGCCTTATAAGAATCTTGTTTTTTTTTTTTTGGAGTACGAAAGCTTATTTTACTGTTTAAACATTTTGCGATCCCTTAACCTGAAATGGTTTTCGTCTCATTTAACGTTGTTTCATTATAGCCGCGCAGTAGGTTTTAGAATGTAGAAATTATTCTATTTTGTGTGAGTTTTTCGTTGCATACCTAGAACAAGTTTTATTTTCCTTCAATTATAAATGATAATTTTAAGTAAATTCCTATATTTACTGTGCCCAATGTGTTGAACGGATGCAAAACGGCAGAAAGTAATTTCATTTAAAGTTAAAATGGCGAAAAGAACTTTATTCGAGGCACGAGCGTTGTTTCCATTTTTTAAATATTAATACCATTTACAAGTAAATTAGCAGATTAGCGCATTGTTCGTTTTTTGAAACCAAAATTCAGTAACATGCTTAGAGAACCCCTTTTATGCATTAACCATCGAAAAAATGCTGTAATCTCAACTCCACACCTAAAGTAAAGTTGAGGTTCTCTGCAAGATAAACATGCTACAATAGAGCCACAAATGCAAACTGTAAAGACTCACCTTACAGAAGTCCATAGTAAGGAGAAACTACCTACCAACACCGTTTCTCCATAAAATCTTCTACTTTGCCCAATTGAAAAACGAAACGCTAAATAATAAGCGTAAACTGATTCGTTATTAGAATTAAATAGATAACTGAAACTGCTACCAAAGCATCACACAAAGGGTCTATTTTAAATTAATTTTCTGCAAATAATTTAATAAAATAAAAAACAATGAAGATAGCTGAAACCTATAGCTTTTTAACTTCTTACGACATTTATGGTGCATAGCTGTATTCACTTAGGTACTCTATCTAGAACATGTCAATTTTGACGTTTCGAATCGCGACTTTTTTAACGTTTTAAAAAGAAAAACTTAAAAGCTTAACTTTTTTAAATTTTAACGTAGAGATTTAAATTTTGATGCATTGTTTTCTTTTTATGATATAAACCCTCGTACCCAGGTTGCCCTAATTTTACTATTTTCGGAGATATAAAAAATTTTCGAAAGAAAATGCAAAATTTTCTGGGAAAAACTAGTCCAATTTTCCTGGATAACGAACTCCAAGCCGCTTGCGAAAGGAAGATACTCACCAAGTTTGATCAAAATTGGTCTATTCTTTTTTAGGTTATCGGTGTGACACATAAATATAGCGCTCATTTAAAAAAATTTTTTTCAAAATTCAAAAGTCGCGATCTGATTAGTGAATTTTTTTAAAGCAAATTCACTAAAACATTATATGCAAAATATAAAACAAAAAACATAAGGTGTGTGGTACAACACCAAAACAGTATACAATCACAAGTGACCCCTATAAAAGCAAACAAACCCTTCCAATGAATAGAAATCATCATCCAGCATCAGTTTACTAATCGCTTTCCTAAACTGCTTAAAATGTTGTATATTCTTTATCTTGTATGGTAGCATATTATGCAGTTTTATCTCCAGATAATATGGAAATCTTTTGTATACCTCAAGTCTTGGTAATGACAACACCAAATCAGCTCTGCTTGTAGTATTATAACCGTGTACATCACGATTGGTTGTTAGTCTATGCTTAATTTTATAGTTATAACAAAGCAACTCTAGGATATATATATATATATATATATATATATATATATATATATATATATATATATATATATATATATATATATATATATATAAAACAGTGTCATAATGCGAAACTCCACGAAGAGAGGTCTACAAAGGCGTTGCAAAGAGCATACACTTGACTATTTTTTTCTGGATAATGAAAACATCTGCCAGCATTGGCGATAAACCCCAAAATGCAATTCCAAAAGAAAACCTGGAGAAGACGTATGTGTCATATATTTTTTTATCTGCTCAAGGCCCAAGATAGATCTTAAATTAAAAACGACGTGAAACGCAGAACCAAGGGCACTCGTCACATGACCACAGTAAATGTCCCAGCGAAGGTTGCTCTGCAGATGAATGCCAAGAAATTTTAGGGTAGCAAGAGGTTGCAATGTTTCGCCTTCCATCCTCAAAACTACGGGCAGGGCAGTTCCCCCACGCTCAGCATGAAATCTCACGTAGCCTGTCTCGTCAATATTAACGAGAAGTCTGTTCTGCAAAAACCAGCGTGGTAGGCTATCCAAGGCAGCATTGGACTGGGTCTCAATTTTATGCGGATTAGCTGTAAAAAAATGGTAGTGTCGTCGGCGTACATAACGACGTTGTGTAACGCAGCCAGATCATTTACGTAAACATTCAACAACACAGGGCCCAATATAGAACCCTGTGGGACTTCGTACTTGACTGAAATTGTCTTCGATCTACTACCATAGAGTCCGTCATGTCAATCTGAAAAAGTTTTCCTCTTTCAACTTCAATCAATACAGAGGGAATTCCTTAAAAACAGTATACAGGGTGAGTAAAGACACTGGTGTAATTTTTTCTCCAGAAATTCAAGTGGAAGACCCTCTGTATATTATAATCAGCTTCGATACATCAACAAATTTTCTTTGAGGTTCATGAAGTATTCCGTATACTTAAACCCACTATTTACTGAGACTTAGAGTGTCTTTTTAAGAAAACATGTGCATTTATACACAGGAACAAGCTAATTTATTATGTCGTAACTATGCAAAATAAACAATGTATTGACCTACGTGTCAAACATTAACTTGAACTATCGAGTAGTTTTTAAATTAAAACAAGACGCTAAAATGAATTTCTCTCGACAAAAATGATTCATGTGTTAGAAGCAAGTAACAATAACTGTTTATTCGCGACAAGAATCCACCACGAGAAATATCTCAATAGAAGACAAACCCACGGAAGCGCTTTTGAAAGACTGAGGCGATGTTTTGACGAAACAGGGAACACAGGATACAAGAAGATTGAGATAACTTGTTTTGAACTAAGAGAAAGAGTTGGCAGTAAATTTGAATATGATAGAAGACCCTCATATCAGCTCAAGAAATGTAACAAGGGAAATTGATATCAGTAAGACCTCAGTTTTACGAATCTCACGCAAAAACAAATATCTGTACAATACATTGTACAGTGATGATCACCAAAGGCGTCATTTTGTCAATGGACACAGCAACGAACCCAAAGGGATGCAAAATTCTTCAACTCTGTGTTGTTCACTGATGAAGCAACATTTCATAAGAACAATGTCAACATACATAACTTTCACTACTAGTCTACTGAAAACCCTCACTTTACTCACACGACAAGTCAAAAGAGTTGGTGTTTTAACGTCTGGGGTGGAATTATTGGAAATTTTGTGTTCGACGCGTTTATTTGAAGAACGGCTCACTGCACACCAATATCTTCAGTTTCTAAGAGAAGACCTTGGACCATTATCAGACCAACTGCCTGTTAGCATATGTGATTATTGGTGGTTAATGCATGACGGTACCCCAGTTCACCATACAGCTAACATTCGTGCTTTTCTTAACCAGCGTTTTCCAGAAGGCGGGATTGGGATAGGAGAGCCGAATGCATGGCCGCCTAGGTCACCTGAAATCGACTTCTTTTTATGCGGTTATGTAAAAATGTAGTTTATTAGGCAAAACCGTCGACAAAAGAAGATATGAAGGCAATAATCCATGGTGTATTTGATAATATTAATTTTAGTGTATTACGAAACGCTAAGTATTCTTTTGAAACTCGCTGAGCAAAATGGTGGTCATTTCGAACATTGAATTAATCAGTTTTCATTGTTTTTGTGTAGGTGTTACATCATTGTTATCACAATTTTCTGTGATTTGATACGTTCTAATGTGAGCTTTAAGTTTTATTTCAATATCACTAAATTAAATAGTCTGTAATTAATATTTGTTAAATTTTTTCATTAAAATTTTCTTTTCTGGTTATTATTTTTATTCCAGGAATATTTTTTTGTCCATGCTTTTGTACATTGGTACAATACGTTCTCCAAGAAATATGTCACAGTTAAAACAAGCCGACATTAGCAAGTTTTCTGAACTAATAAAACGAGGTGGGAATAAGTAATAGATTTTGAGAAGGAGTGACCGTAAATCTTAATATAATTCTTCATATGCCCCAACAGACGATTAATAATCAAAGCGAGGGAAGTCTAGACAGGAAACTGCATACAGGTGTTTCTAAAATAATACACAAATTCTTTCATGTGTATAAATGTACGTTTTTTCTTAAAAAAACACTCAATATTTCAGTAAATACTGGTTTTAGGTATATAGAGTACTGTATAAAACTAAAAGAACATTTGCTAATGTATCGAAATTGATTATTATATACAGGATGTTCCATTTCAATTTCTCTAAAAACTTGACACCAAGGAATTCTTTCTGCATTGATTGATGTTGAAAGAAGAACACTTTTTCAGATTTTTGGCATGATAGATATGCATGCATACATATTAATGAAGACACAGACCGTGTTTGAGAAAAGTGGCCATAACTTTTGAACAACTCTGTATAGACCCTACCAACTATACACTGGATGAACCGGCAAAGGAAGAGGATTTTGAAAATAAAACAATATACACAATGTACCGATAAGTACACTTGGAGAACCCAAGTCACCACAACACATTTTAAAATACCTGACGATCGTTTCACTAACCAAGTTAGCGTCATCAGAGGATGAAACATTCTAAATACTGAAAAAACTAACATCAACTTATATACCGAATCTTGGGTAAAGAGATCGAACTGAGATGGGAAACTAGTCTCAGGATATGGTCTTTGCACTGTCCCTACTACTTTATCTAAAAAGTGTCCATCTGTAATAATTTTGAGAGAGTTCAACGACAGCTAAATTAATGTGGAATGTGCCTACGACTAGTTTCCCATCTCAGTTCGGTCTCTTTACCTAAGATTCGGTATATAGGTTGATGTTAGTTTTTTGTTAATTTAGCTGTCGTTGAACCTTCTCAAAACTATTACATATGGACACTTTTTAGATAAAGTAGTAGGTCTTTTTAAAATGTGTTGTGGTGATTTGGGTTCTCCAAGTGTACTTATCAGTGCTCATCACAGGTTCCAATCTTCACTTAGTGATACAGGATGTACTATTTAAAAAAAGGTATTGTATCTATATGCAAAAATTAAGTTGGTTTATAGCTAACGTTAGTACCTGCAACTTTTGTTCCAAATTTTTTTATTGAATAACAAAGGACATATTGAACTTGAACGCACTGTTGGGCCAGCCTATATATGAATACTGGACACAGGGTACAGTCTAAATTTTACAAAAGCCAAATTTTAACATGCGACAATGCGTGAGCTTAAGATTCCCATTAAATTTAAGATTTCAGTAAAAGTGGCTAATTAACCAGTATCATTAGCGAGGTACGAGATAAATATGTGGTAATTAGCTTTCGAAATACATAGCACTCTCTTGAGCTTACAAACTTTCCAAACACGCACCACTTATGTGTGACCAGAATGACTTATAGCTGAAAACTTCCCCATTACATAATTTTTGTGTGCGACTTCCACCTCACGCATAGAGGTAGAAAGCCACGTATAAAGCCGTCGTGGAAATTAGAAGTTAGAGAGTGAAACCGGAAGCGAGATAAAGAACTAAGTCATAATTCCATTTGGCAAATACGTTAGATATCGTTTCCTTTAAATCGCAATCCGTGGGTTATCCTGCAAGGGTGCAGAAATTACAATTTACTGCCAGAGGAATAGATAAACTTTTACACTGTAATCCCGACTCTAAATTCCATGCGACAGGCCCTGCAAAGCTTATAACCAGATCCAAATTGTTTTACGGCGTTGGATTCACTGTTTCTACTTCATTTAATAACGCGATAAAAGAAGCGTTCTTTAGGAGGTTTGATCGAGTGTATGAAGATGTGGCTTTGCATTTGCTGGAATGCCATATCATCATATCTGTCAATGGAGAAGGCACGATTTTGGTAATTTCTAGGATGCTTTACAACCACCTACTCCGTTTCATTAATCACTCTACTCTACAACGTGCACTATTTTCCTCACATAAACGTAACTATTGACTCTTTTTAGTGTTCTAAATTTTACTTTCATTTGTTTCCAGATAAGGAAAGCGATTTATGGTCTCGTTTTTCGATATCACGAGCGAAGCAGCTTAAGTTATGGAGTTTACAATTTAAAATGGTTATACTTATACACTTTTAGAGAATTTTTTTCGGAAATGAAGCGATCACGATTTTTGAATTTTAAAAAAATTTCTTTAAATAAGCGCTCTTTTATATATATATATATATATATATATATATATATATATATATATATATATATATATATATATATATATATACATTATTTGTTTGCTGTACTCTTTGTGATTCTTTATTGGTTTACGTGGACTGCAGTTTCGAACCGTCGCGGTTCATCATCAGCACGCTCCTGTCTGATCGCTCGTGTGTGGTATACGTCTGAGATAGTACGTGGCGCCTACGCGTTGAGCTTCTACTGGTCGGTTTACTGTTCTCTGATTGGTTGTGCCTTCGGACTGTGTCGTGTGTATCGCTTTCCTGTATGAATCACTGTGGTTTGATAATTTGTCTATCTGTATGGCTTTTGTTAAGTTTTGTTTAAATGTTTGTACTTGGATTTGTTCTGGCATTAACTGTTTTTATTTTTTGTTTGTTGAACGTGGTATTGTTCCCAGATTTCCATTTTTTTTGTGGTCTTCAATATGTTTCATTAGTTGTGATTGGGTGATATCTGTTTTTTGGTGTTTTGTGTCGTCGACGATATATTAATAATATATGATAATCAAAAACCCAAAACATTTTTATCTCAAAAAATATAAAAGCTAGATTTACGATATAAAAAGTAAACTATAAACGAAAATCTTTGGGTGATGAATAAAAGGCCTTTTCTTTCCAAACAAATACTTTATTCCTTGTCCCGACGCGTTTCGACCTTACCTAACAGGTGATCCTCAGGAGAATTTATAATTTATAAAAAGCTTGTCAGAAAAACTGAGTTTTCCGGTAGGCTACTTCTGCGAGGGTACAACGCAGGAATATGAGATAAAATGAGGTAACAACAGCTAACCCCAACACTAAGTCAAAAAGGTTAATGGTTAAAATGTCAAGCTACAAAGCTATAAGATCACAAGTATACAGTCACTAAGTACTACATGCAATAAAAAATGAAAAACAACTACAAGTCAAATTGAAACACAAGAAAAGCTAATTTGTCTCTAGATCTTCAAAAAATTACAATACGTCTAATACTAAAACTCATAAAGCTTAAAAAATTCTCCAAAATTTAAATTCAAGCTGAAGACAACAACAGGGGTGAGAGCAAACAGCACAAACATCAGCAAGCCATGCAGCTGAGAAGAAACTTTTAGAGAACATCAAACTCATAAAGTGAATGGGAATTGAAACAGAAGCGAGTTTTTTACCGTTTTTGAAACATGAAAAACGTCAAGATGGCAAACTTACTTACTTGTCTTGCTAAACAGCACTCAAAACTATACAGTTGAATGCCCAAGGTACATGCTTCATCTGTTGTTATAGGATTGATCCATTTGGTATCAGAAGTGCCAGACCACGGTGGTCGGTACGTCACTTCTGTCAACTGTCACCTGTCATTTTTTCCTTTTCAGTTTAAGAGGCGACCTTGCGCTGAGATGTTGTGCCAGCTTGTGTTCTCCATCACGTGTTTTGCACGTTAAATCTCACCTTTTAAATTTAAAACAAAAATTCTTTCTTGATTTCAACAGAGTTGTTATTTTCCAAGTTGTTAGCACTTCTGATACCAAATGGATCAATCCTACAACAACAGATGAAGCATGTTCCTTGGGCATTCAACTGTATAGTTTTTAGTCCTGTTTAACAAGATAAGTAAGTAAGTTGGCCATCTTGACGTTTTTCATGTTTCAAAAAACGGTAAAAAACTCGCTTCTGTTTCAATTCCCATTCACTTTATGAGTTTGATGTTCTCTGAAAGTTTCTTCTCAGCTGCATGGCTTGCTGATGTTTGTGCTGTTTGCTCTCACCCCTGTTGTTGTCTTCAGCTTGAATTTAAATTTTGGAGAATTTTTTAAGCTTTATGAGTTTTAGTATTAGACGTATTGTAATTTTTTGAAGATCTAGAGACAAATTAGCTTTTCTTGTGTTTCAATTTGACTTGTAGTTGTTTTTCATTTTTTATTGCATGTAGTACTTAGTGACTGTATACTTGTGCTCTTATAGCTTTGTAGCTTGACATTTTAACCATTAACCTTTTTGACTTAGTGTTGGGGTTAGCTGTTGTTACCTCATTTTATCTCATATTCCTGCGTAGTACCCTCGCAGAAGTAGCCTACCGGAAAACTCAGTTTTTCTGACAAGCCTTTTATAAATTATAGATTTCCCTGAGGATGACCTGTTAGGTAAGGTCGAAACGCGTCGGCACAAGGAATAAAGTATTTGTTTGGAAATAAAAGGCCTTTTATTCATCACCCAAAGATGTCAACCCCAAACATTTTGACGTTTAGGAACAGTATAAACCAAAATTTTGATTTCTATGTTACAAAAAAAGAGTTATAATAAAATATTTGGTGCCAGATCATTTTTTTTGAAAATTCACTACCATAATGCACTTGCTGCGTCCAGGCTTTTTATTGGTAAAAACGCTGTCATAATTTTTTATATGTGTGGGAAAAGTTGAAAGACAAATGGAATAACTCGCAAACCGTGAGCCCTATCAATTTTTTCCCTACTAACATGCACTACAATTCGATTAAAAATCCAAGAATCAAATAATATGAGAGGTGTTTGAAAATTTGTATAACCAACGACTTATGGACCAGCCTGTGATCCTCAAAATAGTTTTATATGATGCAGCTCAAAACACACTATAAATATCGTATACAATATATATATATATATATATATATATATATATATATATATATATATATATATATATATATATATAACGGATATATTAAGCTTACCGTAGAAATTCGTCACCCTGTATATATGTAAACGAAGGAAAACTGAAACTAACCTTAGATGCGGGTTGCGCTCATTTGAAGAAATCTTTTCAAAACTCAAAAGTCGTAGTCTCCTAATTACCGAGTCTTTTCGACGAAAATTTGCTAAAATAATTACAGACTATTAAACCATAAACTCTTCAAGTAAAACTGCCAAAGCATCGGCGAAAAGATCTACTTGAAATGAATTGTCTGTAAATATTTTAGTAAAATAAAGGTTGAAACCTAAGGTCTTGAAAAACACTCTTTTTGAGACATTTTCTCTACATAACCCGTATTCTTTTCAGGTTCTGTGCCTAAAAGTTGCCAATTTTGATACTAAAAATTGCGACTTTGACCTTTTAAGAGAAAAACCCCATTTCCCCATTTGTTAAATTTAAGTGCCTATAGGTTTTTTTGTCTTTCAACTTACAGATCTAAGTTTTGGTACGTAGTTTACCTTTAAAAATCGTTTACCTGTGTACTAAATTTGGTTGCCTTAAACTTGTTATTTCCGGAGATATAAAAAATTTTCGAAAAAAAACTGCTAAATTCTCCGGTAACAACTGAGGCAATTTTCCTGGCTAACGAACTGATCCAAGCCACTTACAAAACGAAGGCGCTCACCTAAATTTAAAAAAATCGGCCCATTATTTTTGAGTTATTGGTATTATACCTGTAAATATAAACACATGTATATATTAAAAAAAAAAATACAATAGCTGTGTCATTAAATGGTACAGTGGTTTGTGTACCTAGTGGTAAGACAGCTATTTTAATGTATTGTACTTACAGTTAATAGCGAACAAGCTATTTTACAGGCCTGTGATCACAGACGTTTACATAAAAAATAAAACTATATATATATATATATATATATATATATATATATATATATATATATATATATATATATATATATATATATATATATATATATATATATATATATATATATAAATTGAAACTGACCCGGATCTCGCAATCTCCTAATTAGTGATTTTTTTTTTAAAGATAATTCACTAAAAAGGGGAGCTTCGTTATATTGAAGAGCAGGAGTTGGAGAAACGTAAGTTTTATGCAAAAATATGTATTTTTTAAAACTCAAGTTGACGTGTCCCAGGATTTCGTCAAAACACAAATCCCTCAAATTTTAATGCATTTATTCCATAACTTTTTTGTTCTGTGTATATTTACTTATTACACAACTTATAGTATAGTACGACCATAGAGAGTGAAATAGAAAAGTTATTTTAATGCGCTTACATGAAAATAAAATCGTTTTATTTAAAAAATATTTTTAATTCATTTTATTCATTAACGAAATTGTGACGGTTCTAAACATCACCTGCAATTTTTTTGAAGTTACGCTCAGAGATTAATTTTAATATGATTTATTATTTACCAGCATAGTTTGTGTATCCCCACTTGCAAATTTGTTATCTTGAAAGGAAATAATGGTTTTAAAAATTGATACATTGGAAAATAGACAATGTTTAAGGAGCGGGGGATAATTAGGGTTAATGGTTTATAACTAGGATAATTATGACATGTGTAACGATGTAATTTCTAATAAAAAATTAATAAACAATAAAACGAATTAACAACTTTTAAAAAATAACTTAACTGAATAAATTTAAAACAAAATCTGTGCATAATTAAAAGTCTCGCGTCTTTACATTTTAAGAATCTAATTTAAAATCTCTCGAAATGTTTACATTTGCAAAGCAAAAGTTAAAAGTCAAAAGTCAAAAGCAAAAGCAAAAGCAAAAGCAAAAGCTAAAGAAGTCTCTGAATAGAAACAAACACTGATACATCCATATATATATATATATATATATATATATATATATATATATATATATATATATATATATGTATATATATATATATATATGTATATATATATATATATATATATATATATATATATATATATAAACATTGCTTGATCCACATTTATAACAATGCGCAATCAGCAAAAGTCAGCATTCCTCAATATTGCAAACTGTAGGTGCACCATTTTTATTAATTGCATAAACATGTAACAAAAGCAATTCCAGGTCAATAATTATAATTTCTATACGGCCTACATAATTATAAATGATATTATTTGGATTTATGCTAGCCAATTTTCGTATAAATATTGTAATATGAATTTAATATTAAATTTATTTTCACGATTAGGAATGCCCTCTTGGATAGTTTTTCTGTTCTATGAACAGACAATGAATAAAGGAACGCGGAAAATATAGCTTCAAATTACCTGCAGCGTTGCTGGTTCTTATCAAGTTGCTTATTAAATATCTGTACCGTAAGCGTTGTACAATATAACCCTTTAGTCGGAATTATTAAATTCATCACAAGGCACCATCTTTAAGTAATTAAAACCCCTGGATATATATATATATATATATATATATATATATATATATATATATATATATATATATATATATATATATATAGGGTAAGTTTAATTTCCATAATACCCCTGAATAAACTATATTTATTAATACCATTCCAATGTTTGTTTTTGACTCTTCTTACAGCGTTTCTTACAGGGTTTTCCGGACTGGTATTTTTCCATACTGGTATCTTTTGAAACTGGTATTCTCCGGATTGCTATTTTTTGAGACTGGTATTCTCCGGACTGGTATTTCTCAGGCTGGTGTTGTTTCAGACTGGTATTTTTTTAACTGGTTTATGGTTTTCAAACAGATTGGCAATTTTACTTGAAATATATTGGAACTTTCTGGATAAACTGGATTTTATTATATGTTGACTTTATCGTGAGACTTTCATTAGACTCACAACTGGATTGCTGCCTAACTAATTCAAACAAACACGTCTGGGTATAATGAGCATCACAGCTGAGAGGAGGCAGATAAGTTTTACCACCCCCTTTTAATATTTAGTAACCACATTTCCGTTTATAACAGCCACTATTGCGGCATTTTCTGTTGGATACCATCGGTTTATTTTTAATGTAAACGTCTGTGATCACAGGTTGGTAAAATAGCTTGGTCAATATCAAATGTAAGTACGATACTTTAAAATAGCTGTGTTTCCACTAGGTACACAAATCACTATAACCATTTAATAACAAAGCTATTGTATTTATTTACTGTGATACATTAACATTATAATAATTTGCTGCCCACATTATTTTCGGAACACTTCCTCTTAGTTTCTAACCCAACATACTAGCTTAGACGTTGAGATGTTGACACTCGGCACACCAGCATGTGTGACTAATTCGTTATATAAATCAGTCAAATAGCAGTGAAGATAGCAGCCACGGCGCAATAACGTTCAGTAGGTGTGAAAATTAATAATATTTTTAATATTTATTTATTTTTAATGATTTTAAGGGGTTACATCAAGGCTGGCTTTCCTTGAATACCCCAAGTGCAGCGTAAGTTACATAAAGGAGCTTACGTTGTCACAAAGTTCACTAACCTGGATCAAAGTTTACCAATACTCTACGAAAGATTCGTGTTGCCTTTGTTTTGGATGTAACTATGAAAGTAACCGCAGTATTATAAAAACACAGTTATAGAGGATGAATTGTATATCTACTCATAAGAAAATAGTTTACTGATGGCATATATCGGCCACAACTGTATTAATCTTAATCTAAACTCCTAAACTCTCATGTCGAAATCATGTAAGAGCTAAAAATAAATATAAGTAAATAAGCTATTAGTAGTTGGTGGAAGAAAAGTAAAGTTCTCAAACTTGAAACATTTTCTTGGCGTCAGTTTTCACAGTTTTACAACTTGCGTGTTTATATACTTTACGGTTTGGAGTTTTCGTGGGGTAATAGGTAAATTAACTACTCGCTGTAAACTTGTGATACTTTGTGACAAAGCAAAACGTCGAATACAAAGTTTGTCGTATAAGCAGAACCATTCCATTCGAAACAAATTCTTATTTTAACGTTTACGACGAAGGCTGTAAAGCTGGGAGAAATTTCAGACTAACATAAATTAGGTACAGTTCACTTCTACAATGCAGCGCCAGGCCGGGCTCGATTCCGCAGTCGATATCAATAGAAGATGTTAACTTTACTAGTTCCTGAAATTTTCGCCTCAATTCGACTTTAACGACTCACTGTTAACAGATACCGTGGTCTGAATATTAATGACGGTTATTACGGTGTGCGAATGCGGAAGTAGGTGGAATGTTTCATATCAATTCTTTGTTCATATTTCAGCATATAAAGGGCACTGGGCAAACATATATATCGCCTACCTAATAGGGGGTTTTTTGCTGAGTTGGTAAGCTGCCCGTCTTTGAGCTGAAATGTGAGAGTCAACAGTTTTGCCGGTTGCTGGTGGAAAACCGACAAGAGTTTGGTAATAGAATTAAATAATGGGACAGGTCATTACTGAAATTATTTTTGTTTTTGAAATATGATGAACTTAGCTCTTTTCTGTTTGTATAAATTGCGCTTTATGCAATACAGCAGTCGCTTTAACGGCCAAAAGTTGCATAGTTAATTAATTTGTAGATTTTATTACATGAATTTTGTGTGTGTAATACCGTTCATATATTATTTTTACGATAAGAGTGGCATAACGTGATAAAAAGAAGCAGTTCAGCGTGGCCAGGTTGTCAAATATTTCCAAGTATGCCTGTACTTATAGAAATTCTCCCTTTTTTTCTCCCTTAGGACTCGTACGCGTCTTTGCCGCCCCAATAGCACCGCAGCCTTTGGCTTATTGTGCATGCCCTTTGTCTTTTCTACTCCACCCATTCCAAAATCACTGTGCCTTGAACTAGTCTGTACAGCAATTGGTAGGGTGAAGTTTTATATTGCTCTGTCTCCGGTCTAGGCGGCTGTCCATCAGTTGTTTTTGCGGTCCAGAGTTTAACACTCGCACAATATGTGCTGGGCTGATTCCTCCCCCTCGCTGCAGAGTCTGCATGCCAGGTGCCTCTCAAACCGCCCCATCATATGCTGGTGTTTTTTGACAGCCATGTGTCCCGTCAAGTTCTCGTATGTTCCTGCGCTGTCCTCTGCTTAGATTTAGCAGCTCCTCAGCTTCGTCACACCCAGGACCGGTTCTTCCCATAAATGGTTCTGTCGATCCTCTCTTCGCGAGACTGTCAGCTTCTTCATTTCCTTGAACCCCTGAGTGACCCGGCATCCAGATGAAGGCTATCTCATTCTGTCCAGCCAGGTCGCTTCTCTCGTCTCAAAATTCACTTACCAGCCTGGAATTTACCAGTGCCTTCTCCCTTATATTTTAGTGAATTTTCTTCAAACAATTCACTAATAAGGAGTTCGCGAGTTTTGAATGTTGAAAATCTTTTCTTAACTAGCCAGGAAAATCGGTCTAGCAGTGGGTGGAAGGCCAACGCCAAGCAACTAGGCCACAATGAGCCCTTTTTGCCAACCCCAGAAACCCAGCAACCATGCTCTACTCTTACTAGGTTCCGTCGCCAAACTGCCTCGACCTCGAAATGAAAGCCCTGACCGTCTTCAATTGGACGATACTTACCTGATTCCTCAGCAGAGTCCAAGATCCGAACAATTCTGCTCGAAGACTCTCAACAGCCTCGCATTCACACAGGTAGTGGTGGGACGTTTCTTCATCCTCGCGGCATTCCAGGAAAATGGGATCCCTCTCTACCCCTATCAATGTGAGGTGTCTTCTAAGGGCGCAGTGGTCTGTCAGCACCCCAAGGATGCGGCGAAGCGTAGGTCGACTCCTACCGAGTAGCCAGACAGCTTTATCTCTGTCAGGTTCCTCGCCTACCTTCAGCCACCAATTGACCCCCCAGTGCCTCTCAATTGCTTCCTCTGTCCACCTGTCTAAGGCGACAGAGACTGTCTTCCTACTTGTGCCTATCGCAGGCTCCGGGCCACAGAACGGCCGCCGGGAACCAAGCCTAGCGAGATTATTCGCCACCTCATTCCCCGCTACGCCACAGTGTCCTGGAACCCACACCAGTTGCACCTCCTTTGTCCTGGACAATCCTTTGAGGGCGTCAGTGCACTCCTGAACCAGTGTTGACCTGATTCTGGCCGCGCAGATTGCCCGAAGGACCGTCTGGCTGTTCGAGCAAATGTACACATATTTCTCGGGGCTCCTCCTCACATTCTCTCTATTGGTCACAGACGGGATAGCGTACACCTCTGTATCGAATGCCGTGGTATATGCGCCGAGAGCATAACTCTTGCGCACCCCCAGGCATTCGATGTATATTCCCGCCCCGGAGAATTCTTGATCCTCCAGCCGTAATCCGTCCGTAAAACAGACCAGGCTTGCGGGCTGGCATGCACGCCTGGTCTCTTTCACCGAAAAAAAATCGGCCTAAGTTCTCCCGGAAAATTTTGTGTTTTTTTCTTCGGAAAATTTTTATATCTCCGGAAATAACAAAGTAAGGGCAAGCAAATTTTATAGTCGTCTTTGCATTATAAAAAGCGAAACACGCACCAAATTTAGGTCTGTAAGTTAAAGGACAAAAAAGTCATAGGCATTTAACAAAAAATTTGGGGTTTTCCTCGAAACTTCAAAGTCGCGATTTAAAACTGGCAACATTTAGCAAAGAACCTGAAACAGATACGGGTTATGTAGAGCAACTGTTGCAAGAAGAGTGTTCTACAAACACTTAAACTTCAGATTCAACCGTCATTGATTTTCACTTTACTAGAATGTTTCCAGGAAATTGATTTCAAATAGACCCTTTCTCTGATGCTTTGGCAGTAGTTTTAGTTAAGTTAATGGTTTAACGGTCTATAATTTTTAGCTAGTGTTCGTGGAAAAAAATCGTAATGAGGAGACCGCGACTTTTGAACTTTAAAAAGGTTTCTTCGAATGAGTGCATACTAGGCCCCGTAGAATCCGTATACGGTTTTAGTTTCAGTTTTTGTATGTTAAGATATATATAGGGTGATGCATTTTCACGGTAAATAATTGTTATGATGCAGGAAACGAGACAAAATTGGCTAAAACTACTGCCAAAGCATCAGAAAGATGGATGGATTTTCCGAAAACATTTAAGTAAAATGATGGTTGCAGCGGAAACTGCAGGCTTTGTAAAACACATTTATTATTACATTTCTTCTAATAATCCGTATTTGTGTTATATTCGCTGGCTGAAAACTGAAAATGTTGACGTTTTAAATCGCGACTTTGACGTTTTAAGAAGAAAAATTATAAAAACTTTAAAATATTTTTTCTGCTACTTCTTGACCTTTCTGCGTCAATGAACCTCAACCATTGTGTGTAATATTCAATTGGTTTTGTTAGTTACTAAAAATATTTTGTTCTTGTGCTTTCCTCTGACCACAAGTGGCACTAAAAATTGTTTTCTTCAAGAGCCTATAACTTTTTTCTTTCACTATAAAGATCTTTGTTTCGGTGTGTAGGGCAAGTTTGATAGTAGAAACCTACGCGCCAAACTTGGTTGTCATAGCTCTGTTATTTTCGGAGATACAAAAACTTTGCGAAACGAAACCCAAAATTTTCGCGGAAAATGGTCCGATTTTCCTGGCTAACGACGAACTTGTTCAAACCACTTTTAACAGCTAGTGACGTACCAATTTTCATCAAAATTGGCCCTATCTTTTGAGTTCACGGTACGACATATATATATATATATATATATATATATATATATATATATATATATATATATATATATATATATATATATATATATATATATATATATATATATATAGATCTCCTCGCTAGTGAATTTTTCATTTAACGAAAAATTCGCTAAAAGGTATACAACTTCACCCTACCAATCGCTGTGTAGACTAGTTCAAGGCACAGTGATTTTGGAATGGGTGGAGTAATACTAAGGGCATGCACAATCAACCAAAGGTTGCAGTGCTATCGGGGCGGCAATGCCGCGGACGAGCCCTGAGGAAAAAAAATCCCATTTTTGGTCCTTAGACCCGAACTAATATTGATAGAGAGACGATCTTTATGCCTATTGTTAAATATTATGCATACTTTACTAACGCTTCGGCCGTTGTCTCCACAAAGACGTATCATCTCAATTTTATCGTGTACCGACAATTATCTAACCATTTTCTAATTTTGGTTTCCAGTAGTAAAATGTTACTGTTGATTGTGGGAAATAACAATTATTAGTTTAATAACAACAACTACAATGTAACTTGAATTATAGTGACATTTGCATAAGCTAACGACACCCACAGCCTGCTCTTTAATTTTAATTAAATTACAAAATACTGTAAGAGTGTGACGAAGATGAATTCATGGAGCCTTGCTGGTATGCCTTGCTAACAACGTTAGGTTCGTTCCGCTTCGTGGAACCTCGAGTTCCTAATTTTCTACTTAAACATCGCTCGCGTGTTTAAGCGAGTTCAGTGCTACAGTTCTACGTTCGATCTCCTCTTCTTAAATTCTTGGGACTCCGACTTCCCAATTTTCTACTTAAACACCGCTCGCGTGTTAAGGTCAATTTAGTGCTACAGTTCTACGCCAGATTTCATCTTCGCTCCTTGGAACCCTGAGCTCCAAATCTTCCACCTAAACATCGCTCGTGTGTTTAGGCCAGTTCAATTCTACAGTGCCGTTCTACAACGAATCTCATCTTCATCGCTTTTTGGGACTTCTAAGATCCCGATCTTCTACCTAAACGTCCCTAGTGTGATCAGTTCAAGCTCCAATCTTCCTACAGAAATTCCGTTCGTACAGTATTACAGTGAAACGTCAGTGTTTTCTTCGAAATTAGAAAGTATACGCGCAGTTAAATGCAATAGCAAGTAGCTAATAAGATTGTGAAATCTCCTGAATAACCAAGTGTAAACCCGTAAATTGTAAATAAATGTAAGTTCAAAGTGTATATAGTATCAATACAACATATATAAATATAAAAAAGTGTATTATTGAAATCTTCTGGAATCCAGTGCACCTAGAGTTTAAATACAGTCCACATACAGTTCACATCTTCAACATATTCTTGTTTTGGGCATTTAACTTTTCTCCCAAAAGGAGCTATACCACACATTTAAATATTTTTTTATCATTTTTTTAATTAGCCTGTATTAAGACCTCCAAAGCCGATCTTCAAGGTCTGCTTAAATTAGTGGTGTTAATTTTAGTAATATACCGTACAATTCTGATGAAAATTTACCACTATAACGCGCTTGGGGCGTCCTAAAATTTTTGAAATATTATTTTCCTTGGCAAAAATACGATATATCACTTTATGATGCTCATTAGTTACCACCGCAACATTATCTTACAAATTTTAGAGGGTGTATTTGCAGCTGTTTAGATATTATGCAGTGTACATGTAATACTCGGTGGCACATTTAAGAATTACATCCATTGTCAAGATAAATGTAGGCAATTAGTGGTCATAATTTAGTTTAATTACGCTATACAAGCTTGCATATGCTTCTGTTGCATTATCAAAATTACTAGCTCATTTCTAGTTGCATATGAGACTCACTGCAGCAGCGACTAATAAAGATGCTTGTATTCTTAAGAGGGCTTAAAATTTAATTTGTTAAGTGCAACGCTTTTATTAGCTAATTTTACTTGAAAAAAAAAAACTTGCTTCAGCCCGTCAAAGGACAAACGTGCGTATGCGCATCCTTACGTTCTAATGTTAGTTTTCATGGGAAAAATTTCCTTTCGAGAAATTCACGAATTTTAAATTTTGGGTAATAAATTTCTTCAAATGGGAGAGCGCTGTCGCTAGGATGCCTCCTTAACTCATATACAAGAAGAAGCAGATTTTTATGTTAAAAAAGTATAAAAAAGTACATAAACGATTGTTTCACAAAAATTCAGTGAAAAGGTTTTTTCCTCCTTAATTCCCAAAAAAGTTTTCCGCTAAATTCAGTTAAAAAAAATTTGCAATTTGCAAAAAAATATCGTCGCCATGCAAAGTTTGCGTGAACAGTTTTTTCCTAAAATCATTAAAAAATTATTTCTTTGAAAAATCGCTAAAAATATTTTACGTAGAACCCAAAATTATTTTTTTTGAAATTACGCTGAGTTTAAACGTGTCCGTTTGCCCATGGTCTCCTAGAAATAATACCTTACCAGATTATTTATTTATGTCTTGCCTTATTAGTGAATTTTCATTAAGAAAACTCACTGATGGTAAAAGGTAAAGGTAAGATGCTTACTGGCAATTAGGCCATTGCTGACCCTTTTTGCTCATCTAAACTAACCTACCCTCCACCTTGAGCTCGATCTCAACGACGACAGTGATTTTGAAAAATCATCCGCTGCCGGTGAGTCTCGACCCGTCGTCCTCCGAGTCCGTATTGGAAAGTCAGAAGAAATTAGAGCATGTTTAAATTTTTATATGTACATATATACGGTTCGGAAATCAGCTATAACAAACATTTAGCTATATTTTTGTGAGTATTAGATTAACTGGAATGAGACTTTACGTGTAGCTATAAATGGTGTAAGTAAACCTATGTTGTAAATTTTAAGTAATTTGGTTCACAATATTTGGAGTTTTTTCCAAACAAAATAAAATCTAAAAGACATGCGTCACTGGTTACTTTACATGTGGCTATAAATAGTGCAAATAAACCTATCTTGTGAATTTTAAGTAATTTGGTACACAATATTTAGAGTTTTTTCCAAATTAAAAATAAAATCCCAAAGAAATGCGTTGAAACGACTTAACTGTTAAAGTCCAATGCCTGGCAGATAGAGCAGTAAACTTCCATGCGTAGATTCATTGACAAAACAGGTATAAACAATACATCATACAACCCGAACCAGCAATCGTGAAATCTTGGCCACAAATATCGCAAGTGACAGACGGCATGACATTACAAATTTGATTGTTTTTTAACTGAGGGACTCAATCAATTTTCAAAATACACTATAATTGTAGCTTGATGAACGGCCTCGAATACAGTTTTAGACATAATATAGTAAAAATGTAAACAAAATCAAGTCAACACCCTATAAAGTGATTTTAAAATAGTGTGTACTTTTATCTTTAAATTTAAACATAAGGCATCATTTAAGATCGGAACAGTCATTGAATGTGTTTTAAATGACAATTCTATTAATATTTTAATTAATTGCTACGTTTACCTTGAATATAATATAAGATATCCCGGTGCATGAAGCGGCATCAAGTATCATGTAAACAAAACGCATGCTTTCAAACGAGGTATCACAAGCCCCTATTTCCTACTTAAAAATTTGGGGGTTGCAACTGCCACTCGAAGGAGATTTGACGTAGAGGTGAGTTTTTCACGGTGCATGTCATTTTTATTCTAAAAATTAATTTCTTTGGGTTGTTTTTATAAATATACACCATATTGAGATACTGAATTTAATCCATTTGACCATACCTATATATCTTCACCCATGAACATAAATGAATTTAAAACTTCTGTTGGTGTTTCTTATTGGTGACATTAAACTTTCGGCAACACAAAAGTTTTCGTTAACTTTAAGTGTCAAAAACAAGGGTTGTTTTAAAGTCTAAAATTGGGGCAAAGTTGTGCAATCGGACATGTGCGTATGTGTGGGTGAATGGCTTCGAAAGGCAAGTGCCAGTAGCCGCAGATTCTTTTTTTATATACGCATATAAACATATTTACACAGTTACGGCAATGATCGAGATAATTGAGACCATTTTGGCGTCATTTGAGGATATGGAGGAAACAATGCTTTCCAGTATGGACCTGAGTAAGGTGTTTGATTGTGTGGATCACGAGAGGCTTTTGATAAAACTGCATCATTATGGTATAAGAGGCATTGTGTGGAAGCTTCTTAGGTCGTACCTTGAGAACAGATATCAATTAGTGGACCTAAATGGAAAAAAACCGTCTCTAAGACTAATGAAACAAGGTGTTCCTCAGGAGTCAATATTGGGCCCTCTGTTATTCTCTATATATATTAACAACCTAATGAACCAATTGCATCACAAGAACATAATAGCTTTTGCAGATGACACTACCCTCATAGAAAAATCTGCAAAAAGGGACGTGTTGAACAAGAAAGCATTGGCCGGCCTGGATGTTGCTGAAGCTTGGTTTGAGGCAAACAGTTTGGTTGTTAATTCTTGCAAAACCCAAAAACTAATCCTTACCAGCAAAAAGTCCCCTACTATTTTATTACTGGGTTTTGTAGTTGATGACACCCTTTCGTGGATTCCGCACATTGATGCGCTTTGCCTTAAGCTGTCAACTGCCATATTTTCCGTAAGAAGAATAAAAATGGTTGTCGGAGAGAGTGCAGCATTGTTAACATACAATGCGCATTTTCATAATGTGGCGACGTATGGCATCATCCTTTGGGGTGCTGTGGATGGTGCATCAAGAGTCTTCCTCAAGCAGAAAAAAGTAAGGAGGGTGTTGGCTGGTGTGCCCCAAACGACAAGTTGCCGGGATTTGTTTGTGAAGTACAGAATCCTTACCACACCGTACGTGTACATTCTTTGCTGTCTGTGTTATCTCCACAGTCACCAAAGTGAATTTGTTAGGCACTCAGACTTTCACTGCCACAACAGAAGAAATTGGGACAAATTTATCACACCAAGGCATCGCTTAACAAGGTTCCAGTCTTCCTGTGCGTTCACTGGCGTTAAATTGTATAATAAACTGCCGTTGGTTTTCCAGGAACTAGAGAGTAAGATCTTAAAAAAAAACAAACTATAAATAACTTCTTATTAAAAAAACGCTTTTTATTCTGTGGATAAATATTTATCCTGTCGCTTTTAGTCATGTTTGTCAAAGTGTCTTACAGTTGTGTAGTAATGGTTTATTACTTGTAGATTTTATTGGATCGTCGTAGTCTTTATGTGTTGTTTATACTTATATTTTATATGTAGACATGCTTTGTAAGCTTTGAAGGTAATAAATATGTATATATGTATATATACTAGCTAGTAATGGACAAGTTCGCAAGGTGTTTGGGATTACTAAATTAAATTTACATAGTTATGTAATGTAATTAAAACTTTTTTACGTAATATATATATATATATATATATATATATATATATATATATATATATATATATATATATATATATATATATATATATATATTGCTGGGAAATTGCCCAATATAAACTATTAGTACATCAGAGTGTACATAATACAGATCGCAAATAAATTTCCCTATAAATTTCAATATAATACAAAACAGAAAACCTGTACGGAAATCTAATTTGATGACGTTAAACTCTGATTATTGGTTAAATTATGTAACTGCTCAGATATAGGTATATTTGAGGGTTATCTTGAAAATACTTGTTGCATTAACTTGACCACAGGTCAGTTGTAAGTACAATACTTACAGTTTGCACGTGATGTATATGGGCTCTCTGTAAATTGTGTACATATCCATATCGCTCGACATTTTCCTTTACACTAAAACCTAAAATAAAACAAAAACATTAATATACAAGCATATTATTTTCTATTATTGTTAGTCATGGTTAGTTGAATGAGCAATGACATGCATAAAAAGCCATGGTTTATTAAAATAACCATTATTGAAAATTTTATATTTATAACTTTAACAAATTTGGATAGTGTCTCAGTGAGAGAGGTTAAGTGAGCTAAATATCTATATGCAAATTGCTTAAACTCTTAAACATGTCAGTAAAATCAAAGAATTATGCTCTAAAACAATATTTACCTTGATATAAGTTAGAATAAGATGTAATAAAAAAAAACACTTTGTATATAATCTATAAGAGTGTGTTTTTATGTAAGCAATGGGCTAGAGTTTATTAAAGACAAAGTGTTTTATGTTGTGAGACTCTTTATCATGAATTACAGCATTTAAAAGTGTTTTCGTTATAGACTTAGTATTTATTATTGTCTAGAATTAGTAAAGTTATGCCAAATGTCATTTTTAATAGTAGGCATGCAAATTATAAGATTTAAACTTACCGGGCTTTCCAAAGATGCATAGCTGTCAAAAAGGTATTAATTATTTCAAGGGAGATTGCTCTGGTAAAAGCAGAAACGAGATCCCAGATGAAATTGGCGACGACTTCCGGACTTCGAATGTTGATTATTAATTATTAGGACGCCAAAACTCATATTTTCATTCCAAAAAAAATTGAATATTTTTAGTATATTGTGTGTAAAACCAGATGTATTGTGCCTGCAAGTAATATATCAAGTAAGATTCATGTTCACCATAAGAAATTGACTACAGAAAACAATAATATATGAAGATAATCACGTCCAGACTTACTTACAAATCCAGCATGAAAAAAGGTGTTTGAAAATCCATTTATTTATTCAAATCAGACCAAGGGAAAGGAACCTCAAATTAAGACAGGCAATTCTGTCAAATATCTATCTCACTTTGAAGTATTTGTGGAAAATTAGAAAATTTAACCAATAAAAAGGAATTCAACTAACAATCTCACTATAGTTAAAAGGTGTGAACAAGACAGGGCGCGAGTAGTCTCCAATTCAAAGCATAAAAAGCCATTTTTCAAATCTTGTAAAACATTATAACATCGAATTTCTGTCACGTAATTTTAATATACCAATTGTTCGTAAAATTTTAGATTTTAGAGGATCCCATTTAAGACTGCATTTAAATTTCATAAAATAAAATTTTGTTACGAGTTAAAAAAAATGAGATATTTCTTTGGGATAAATAATTAGAACCATATTTACGATTTAACTGCATATTATCAGGCTATTTTTTCCCTAATTAATAGAAACCACCACTGGAAGAGAGAGCCAGGTCAGAAGATATTTTAACTAAACCAACATTACACTGAAGTCATATTTTTCAATTTAACACACACACACACACACATATAATATATATATATATATATATATATATATATATATATATATATATATATATATATATATATATATATATATATATATATATATATATATATATATAGGTCTTTACATAGGTATGAATACAAATAATCACAAATCACATTCATAAATATTCATTAACATTGATAGAATTTGCAGGGTATACATAAACATTATGTGTGAACTGTTAAGACAATAAAAAATATATATTCTAAATTTTAAAATACAACAAATAAAAGTAAATTCAGTCATAAATTATACCCAAAATTAAAATCAAGTATACAAATATAGGTAATTAACTATAATCAAAATAATTGATACCCAAGCGCAAGGCAGTCACGAGTAATTATAATCAATATATATATATATATATATATATATATATATATATATATATATATATATATATATATATATATATATATACCTGTAATTTATACAATTGTAAGTAAGTTTACCTTATTTAACTATAGAAGAGACAGGGACACAGGTCTTCAAGCCCAGGGGCCAATCAGGGATAGTTTTTGTCATGACAGTACGAGACGTGGCCACTATAAGTTGGGTTTGACACGAGGTAAGACATCAGGAATGCTTGTTTAATCTAACCTAATTCACAAGTTTAATGAGTTGGTATATCAGATCTCCATGGAACTTGAATTTCAGAAGAATAGACTAAATTAAACTAAACTAAACTACATCAAACTATGACAAAACCAGCCACGGCGCGATTTCATGTATCATTGTGGCTGTGTGTAGATTAAGTGCGTGGCTGCAGTTTTATGAAGATATATCTGCCTGTTGTAGAAAATTGACGAATAATCTATATTTTCCTGGATTAACAATATTACGATGTTTACTATAATCGGACCTGAGAATGGCAGTTTTGTTATAAGCGATATTTTCTACGAAAATTCGCTAAAAAGCACATGAAAATAATTAATTTTAGGCGTAATGACATATCGATTGAACCTTAAATCATGCCTGCAGACTAGTTTAAATTTTCAACTCAGGTTTCCCCCATTTTAACAAGTGGGATCTCATTTAAGAACATTGATTGCATTGTCTATTCCGAATTTCAATTGGAATGGCACTGCCAGAGATTTCTAATGGAATTGGTGATTACTGCCGAATATTACGGACTTCCGGTCTGGATGCGGGCTTTAAGAACACTTGTAAGCAAATATGATTTTGGTCCGATCTGATCTGGTTGCCTCACAAACAACGAAATATGGATTTCTTGGATCTGATCCCTTTTGCAGTTAATCTCGTCAGGCTTACGATTGTTATTATTGTTATTCTATTAACAAATCAAGCTAAGTGTCGCAAGGTTCGTTATAGTGTGTCCCAAACTGGATGGTAATGTATTGCTATATCCGTTATTATTAGAGATAAGGAGACGGTTAAATTAGAAATGTTTTGTAGAATTTTATGCTAGTTCCAAATATGACTTGCATTTTGTCCTGTCTCTTTTCGTTTTCTAGTTATTTTGAAAAAACAAAATATGTCGATTTCTTTTTTCTTCAATATCTAAGTAGGCGCGATCTGACATGTCTAAAACTTGCACATTATCGGGACACTTTTTACAGAGTAATCTTTTTGTGCTATTCTTAAACTTTGGATTGTAGTTTGGTTTTGAGCTACAGGTATCAACGTTTGTTTTTATTATGGCAGCCATATTGGATTTTTGCTGCTGTGATAGCCTGTGAAAAGAGCTTTCGAATGATGTACAACGTGCTTGATAAATCTTGGAATTGCACAAACAATTTTGAGAAAAACCGTTTTGAGAATAGTAGGCTATGAAATCCAATAGCAGAAAACAAATGACAATAAAAAGTGTTCAAAAAGCAGTAGGCCATGGAGTCTAACAATAGACTTCTACTTTTAACATAAATTTCCGTAATGATTCACGATAAAAAAATAGAAACTTTGAGCACACCAATGTATCGGCCCACTATTACAAATGATCTTTTTCATTACAACATTATCCTAAAAAATTTTTATAATTTAATTAAATAGGTAAATAACTAAATGTACTAACAGAACTCAATAAAAAGCAGGTTAGTGATTTACGAAGACCCCTTTGAAAATTGTTTGATTTTTAAACGTAAGTCAACTGAAAAACAACACAAGAAAGGTTCCTATGGATATAACACTATCGCCATAATTAAGAATACTGTCAATCTTAATTATCTGAACAATTTTAGGTGTATTTAATACGTTGCTTTAAATTTTGTACTTAATGGTTTGTTTCCAGTTTATTTTAAATATTGTTCAACAATATGTTCAGTAATGAAGAATATTTTGACATGTTTGAATGTTATATTCGTCCTAACCGAAATACTGGGGCAGCTGCAAATTCATATCAACACAACTACCAAGCAAGACGACAATCAAACACCAAAATATTTTGCAGGATAGCGACCAGTCTGTTGAAGGACGGTAGCTTCCACGCAAAGAAACTGCCAATGCCTAAAAATGAAAAAAGAAATAATGCCGTCTTACAGGTTTCAAACGAAAACCCACGCAATCTGTTCGGTGTTATGGTGAAAAAATTGACTTTCCAAAAAGTACGGTACACCGTGTATTAAAACAAAGTCATTACCATCCATAGAAGCCTACAATCGTACAAGGCCTAAATGTTGACGATTATCCTAAGCGACTTTAATTCTGCAGATGGTATTAAGGAGAATGTCAGCAAGATGAAAATTGTCAATTGAAAATAATATGGACTGATGAATCCAGATTTACAAATTGTGGTGTGTATAATCGCCATAATAGGCATTATTGGGAAAATGAAAATCCCCATCTAAAGGAAGAAAGACGATTGCAAGACAGATTTGGTAATAATGTTTGGTGCGGCTTATTAGGTGAAAAACTGTTATTTTTATTTGTAGATTAGACAGTTACCTTTAAAAAATTTCAGGTAACTTTAATGTTAGTCCGTTCTTTTTTGAAAATAAAATAACTGGGAAAAGGTATCTTGAACTATTGAGAAGACCTGACGACAATTTAAACGAGATTTGGTACCAACAAGACGCTTGTCCAGCTCACAATCGTCAATGAATTTTTGTACCAAAATTTTAATAATCGTGTCATTTGTAACAATGGACCGGTTCATTGGTCTGCTCGAAGTCCTGATATAACACTCATGGATTTTTTTTTGGTACTCTGAAGAATAATGCGTATAAATTCGATCCACCACAAAATATCAATGAATTACGAAACAGAACCACGGAAGCTATACACCATATTAACCAAAAACACCCTCACCAGAGTATGCAGGCATGTTTCAAAACAGTGGCCATATTGAACAATTTTTTATTTAGTGTATCTTCACTTAGTAAGTTAATATGTTGTAATTTTTCATCAAAGATGGACTTACTTATTTGCTAATATCTGCTGTTTGTTTATACCAACACAACCATAAATCCCACAGAACAATTTTTTAAATGCGCAGATTCTTATGTGAGCAGCGATCAGCACGACACTTGGAGCCTGGATGTCATATTTAAGTAAAGCGCTACATTTATTTACCAATAAATTACCTCAAATGTCTAAATTTTAAATGAAAATGTCTTAAGTATAAATAAAACGTGTTGGCCGAAATTCGTTGCGACATTGGTAACGAACACTGGTATAACGCAAGTTATACCTAAACATGACCTGTGTTGATTTTGTCGCTGGCCCCTTGTTAAGATAAATTAACGTCAACTTAACTCTAAATATTGCTTGGGTTAAGCTGTTGAAAAGTCTGGATGCAGCAAGTGCGTTATGGCTGTGAATAAAAATATTTTTTAATGGCAAATATGTGTGTTTTTTTAAGAAATAAGACATCAAATTTGGTTACCAGTATAACTTATACAGTAGAAACAATGTGCCATGTTTCATCAAAATAACTGTATTATTTGAAAATGTACAAAAATTGAGCTATTCAAACTTGAAACATTTTATGAAAATTCGCTACCGTAACGCACTTGCTGCGGCCTGAATTTATTTTCTTACAAAAATGAATTATATTTCGATGAAAAATGCAAAAATGCAGTAACATAAGGGGTGAAAAAAATTTTGATTCAGATACGACTTATGGGCCATCCTGTGATTGTAGAAATAATTTTTTAAGATGTAGCTCTACACACCCTATGATTCATGTATACAATTTTTTTCGTATCTTGTATAATAACGGATATATTGGCTTTATTGATTTTTTACGAAAATTCGACAAAAATTATACACCATTAAACGATAAACTCCATAGCTAAGACTAGTGCCAAAACATCAGAGAAAGAGTCTATTTGAAATGAATTTTCTGGAAATATTTTAGTAAAATCAAGGACAGTGATGGGTTAAAGCTAAGACTTCAGGGCTGAAAAACATTCTTCTTGAGTCATTTTTACGTAGTTTCAAGTTATTTGCCTAAATGTTTCCAATTTTGACGTTTTAAATCGCGACATTGACGTTTCGAGGAAAACCTCGATTTATTTTTCTTTAAATGCATCTTAACTTTTTTGTCTTTGAACTTACAGATCTAAATGGTAGGTAATTTACCTATAATGATATAAATCCGCGAACCAAATTTGGTTGCCCTTAGTTTAATGTTTTTGAAGACATAAAGATTTTTAGAAAAAAAAACACAAAATTTTCCGCGAAAACCTAGGCCCATTTTCCTTGCTAATGAACTTATCCAAGCCACTTTAGCTTTAGCCTCTACTTTGTTTCTTCTCCACATCAATGACCTCCTCTCTAGCACATCCAACCCAGATCACAGTTACGCGGACGATAGCATCCTCCATTCAAATATACAATATTCTAAGCCTGTCTCTTTAGCCTAATTAGATGAGTATCGCAGACTCATAGATGGTTCTGTCTCCGTGGACCTCCAAAAAATATAAGACTGGGGATATAGATATCTTGTAAAATTCAACCCCACCAAATCACAGGCTTGCCTTCATTCTCATAAGAGATACACCAGCCCTAGACCCATCACAATAAACAACCAAGTTATTCAAACTAATGAGCCCTTTTCACTTGTTGAGATTTCTGCGCATCGAAATCTCAATTGGCACCAACATGTCACATCAATTGCAGAAGCGGTTGCTAAGAAATTAGGTTTCCTCTTCCGGGTTTGCAAATACTTTTTACCAGCTAATCTCTATAGCTTATGTACTTCACAAATAAGAACAAACCTCGAGTACTGCTTCCACATCTGGGGTGCCGCTGCCCCGCTTCTACACTCGCTATCCTGGACTCCATTCAGAAGAGAGCCATACGTCTCATCGGTGACCCTACCCTCACCCAAAGGCTGCCATCCCTTGCCTACCGACGTGCCATTGGTGACCTCTCTCTCTTTTATAGATATCTGCACGGGCACTGCTTAGAGGAGCTTTCTTCCATAGTTCCTCCACTTGCTGATCTACCAGAGGAACAGAACGAATGCACTCTTTTACTGTCCAGGTCACCAGACATAGAACATCTTGTTACGCCCGCTCTTTTGTTCCGAGGACTTCCAAGTTGTCGAATTCCTTGCCGGCACATGTTTTTCCTTCTCCCCCAAACCTCCAAACTTTCAAGTCCAGAATCAACAAGTTGCCTCTTTCCTCCTTGTCGACACCCGCGGTACAATAGTATTTAGGCTGTAAGCCCTCGTGGTGTGTTGGAATAAAAAACGAAAAAACTTGCGAGAAAATGTACTCGCCCAATTTGATCAAAATCCGCCCATTATTTTTTGAGTTATCGGTGTGATACATACATATATATATATATATATATATATATATATATATATATATATATATATATATATATATATATATATATATATATATATATATATATATATATATATACATTGAAACTGACCCCAGATATGTGTTATAGGGGGCCTAATTAGCGCTCATTCGAAGAAAAAAAATTCAAAATTCGAAAGTAGATTTTTTAAAGAAAATTCACTAATAAAATTAACTACAAACATTTATATGGTGTAGCTGGGTATGTAGGATGTCTAGAAGGAAAATGTTTTCTTTGCTTAATTTTGTTTCTTTGTTTATGTTATACTATTATATAGTTAACCAAGACATTGAGTCATTTAAAAATAAACCAATACTACACTGCTTTTTATAAGATATGGGCAACTGAAAATTTCAATTCACGTTCCGAAGGGCAAAGATCAATGGTAGGATCACGGATAAGAAAAAGTAAAAAATGACGGTTCAAAGTTTAATTTGATTCTATAGCCCGGGCTGTGGGAGTGAACAAACTGATAATCAATACTTCAAACAAAGATATATTTGCTTCTTAGCTGCAAAGTTCGTTGAGAGCGAAGTTTCTTTTAGAAAGTTACACAAACTTTATTTAAAGTAAATTCCTTTCGGCCATAACTAATTCTGATTACTACCTAGAGTGTAATTTTTCAACGAGATTAACTGTTTTCTGTAACTTTTTTATATAACTTTTAATTTTCAATCTTGTATTGTGTAACATCCTACGATCAGTGCTTATATTGTGTTAGCATTAAAAATCAATTTATTCATTTTGGTAAGGCGATGTCTTCGTCAAAATCGAAAGGTAAGGTCGATTCGTAGATAGTTCTGGATTTTTCCTTAGCTAATATACGATAGTACGTAGCTGTGCTTTACGTAAAGTTTGATTACCCTGTGCTTATACGAAATTTCGTTGGTAAGCACAAAGTTAGGTTCAATCTTAAAAAAAGTCTGGACGCAGCAAGTGCGTTATGGAAGCGAATTTTCATTAAATGTTTTTAATAGCAAATATTATGTCTTTCTAATGCAAGCAGGCATCGATCTGCGGTTACCGGTATGGCCCATATACAGTGGAAATCCCCGACACGCTCGTTTGGTTCACGGACGGATCCGGCGGGGAGCGTGGGACGGGGGCAGGTGTTTACTCGGAAGGACCGATGGTAAGTCATAGTATTTCCCTCGGAGCCCATGCAACGGTGTTTCAGTGTACGCCATCCTGCACTGTGTGCGGGAGAACAAGAGGAGAGGCTACACCAGCAAGCGGATCCTCATAGCCACAGACAGCCAGGCAGCCCTTAAGGCACTAAGTAGCCAACGGGTAAATTCCTGGCTGGTGAGTGAGCGGCGAGACGAGACGAGCGACCTGGCTGGGCAGAATGATATGACCCTCATCTGGATGCCGGGTCACTTGGGGGCCAAAGGCAATGAAGAAGCTGACAATCTCGCGAAGAGAGGGTCGGCAGAACCATTTATGGGACCAGAACCGGCTCTGGGTGTGACAAAGAGTACTGCTAGGGGAGCCATTAAGTCCTGGGTCAGAAACCAACACAAGGTGTACTGGGCGGACTGTCCAGGGCTCAGACATGAGAAGTCAATAATTGACGGACCCAGTTCAAAGAGAGCTCTGGAGCTGCTAAATCTTAGCAGAGGACAGCTCAGAAACACAACAGCTATCTTGACGGGACAGATCGCCGTCAAGAAACACCTGCATAAAATGGAGCGGTTCGAAGGGGACCTCGCATGCAGACTCTGCGGCGAGGAGGAGGAATCAGCCCAGCACATCTTGTGCGAGTGTAAGGCTCTGGACCGCAAAAGAAAACTAATCTACGGTCAGTCTAGACCGGAGACAGAGCAATATAAAACTTCACCCTACCAATCGCTGTGCAGGCTAGTTCAAGGCACAGTGATTTTGGAATGGGTGGAGTAAGACTAAGGGTATGCACAATCAATCAAAGGTTGCAGTGCTATCGGGGCGGCACGGCCGCTGACGAGCCCTGAGGGGAAAAAATGACCCATATAGTAGAACCACGGTACCATATTTTATCACAATTATTACTTATTGTTTGAAAATGTAAAAAAAATTTTCGAAAATAAACTTATAATATTTCCGGGAAAACTGGTTTCCTAGCCAACAAATCTTACGTCGATAGCAAATTGAGTTATTGAAATTTGAAGGATTTAATGAAAATTCGCTACCAAAACGCACTTACTGCGTCTAGATTTTTTTCTTACAAACATGCATCATATTTCGATAAAAATGCAAAAATGTAATAATATAAGGGTGTTCGAAAAAAACAACTATAGGGATCACCAACGACTTATGGACCACCCTGTGATTGTCAAAATAATTTTATAAGATGCCGCTTTAATTAACTTACAACTTACAACTTTTTCTCGTATCTTGTATAATAACAATTATATTGAGCTTTACTGTAAAAATGCGTCAGCCTGTATATATGTAAACAGAGAAAAACTCAAAGTAAACCTGGACATGGATTTTAGGGCTCCTAGTTGGCGCACATTTGAAGAAATCTCTTTCAAATTCAAAAGTCGCGGTCTTCAAATTAACGATTTTTTTTACGAAAATTAGCTAAAAGTTGTAGACAGTTAAACCATAAACTTTACTAAAACTACCGCCAAAGCATTAGAGTAAGGGTCTATTTGAAATTAGTTTTCTGTAAATATTTTAGTAAAATGAAGGACAATGACGGCTGCAGCTTAAACTTAAGAATTTGCGGAACACCCTTCTTGAGGAATTTTCTTTATGTAATCCGTATTTGTTTCAGGTTCTTTGCGTAAATGTTTGACGTTTCAAAGCGCGACTCTGACATTTTGAGGAAAACCCTATTTTTTAAATACCTATAACTTTTTTATCTTTTAACTAATAGACCTTAATTTTGGTAGGTGGGTCACCATTTTTAATGCAAATACGCGTACCAAATTTAGTTGCCCTTACTTTGTTATTTCTAGAGATATAAATTTTTCCGAAAGAAATTACAAAATTTTCCGGGAAAACCTAGGCCGATTTTCCTGGATAACAAACTTGTCCAAGCCACTTGCAAAAAGAAAGTACTCACCAAATTTGATTTGACACACACACACACATATACAGATATATATATATATATATATATATATATATATATATATATATATATATATATATATATATATAAATTGAAACTGACCGCTGATATGGGTCTGCGATCATTTAAAGAAATTTTAATTTTTTCAAAATTAAAAAGTCGGGACCTTCTCACTAGTGATTTTTTTAAAGGAAATTCACTAAATATCGCTAGATGCCTAGTCACGTAATCGGATCGGTTATCAGAGAGAAATTAGTAGACCTGTGCGGTGTTAGAAATTCGATATATTAAAGGTCACTGGCACGGACCGGGGGAATTCGACTGACTAATTAAAATAAATCATTCTTTAATCTATTTGAAGTGATCAGGTTTGTATGATTAACAAACTTGAGCCACTTTGAAAAGGATGGTACTCACCAAATTTTATCAAAATTAGCCCATATTATATATATATATATATATATATATATATATATATATATATATATATATATATATATATATATAAATTGAAACTGAACCCGGATATGTATTCCAGGGGGACAAATTAACGCTCATTTGAAGACATTTTTTCAAAATTTAAAAGACGATCTCCTCATTATTAATTTTTTTTAAAGAAAATTGACTAAAAGGTTGTCATGATTGAAGATAACTTGAGGTATCTGGTGTCCTAAAGATGTTGAAAACTAATCCAAAACGTCGAGAGCGAATTACACTAACTACAGAAAGAGAATTTTCGTTTAGGCAAGGTAGACAGCATATTAATTACAAATCTCAGACATTGAAGATATTTTTCAAAAGTATCGGACGGAAAGTTCTTGTTTGTTATAATTTCAAAATATTTTACCTAGCTTACAAAAGAAAAATTATTTTGTTACGTTCCGGTTCGTAAGCTTTAACGAATTGTTTTCTAAATTAATGCATTTGATGATTCTTGAGTTAATATTTTGCAAGAGGTACCTATTACTTATAATTTTAGCAACATCAGAAATAAGTTGCTCATCCAGCCAATACTTAATTTTTTTTCCAAGACCGAATTTATACTTACTTTTTTTAATCGTAATAAAATTAGTAATTTAGCGTACCAACGAGACAATAATATACAACCAAGCCATAAATAAAAGCTAGTAAGTTTTGCTCACGATACATCAAACAATAAATGCATGGTTTTGATTATGGCCAGCAAATGAGCCTAAAAAGCTAAGCTTGCCTTCATAATCATTATCTGTCATTTACACTTAAATTACACGTAAATTAAACACCAGTATAAACAGAATTATTAATTAAACCGAAATACAATCAACAATCTAAGTATTAATTTTAACTAACTAATTAGATTTAATTAAAATGTGTATATGTAACATCAAACAAAAACTGTTTTATCTTTTTGTGGCAAGAAATACTTAACGTTGTGGTAAAATATTTGGTGGTAAATTATTTTCTAGTGTCATATGGCAAAAAGTTGTGAAGTATCAGGGACAAAAAAATGTGACTTCTTTGGCCCAAGGAGTTTGAATAGTCTGGAACCTTGGCTTCAAAACAAAACAAAAACAAAGACGAAAAGAGAAAAGCGTTGAGAGAATCGATGCGCCAGGGGGACTTTATTATGTTGAATGATGGTAGACTTCCAACGTTCGAAAGGAATGAAGGATCGTCATATTTTGACGTAAGCATGTGCTCATCAAGTCTGCAGAGGTATGCGAGAGCCTGGCATATGAAGAACGAAGGAGAACCTGAACTACCACAAAATATCCTTTTTAAGATATCAGAGCCGTTAAGTAGTTCCCAGCAAACTCCAACAATCAAAAGAAGCTCCTATAACGCCGAAAAGCAAGGGAAAATACTAGAAGAAACAGGGAGACAAATAAATCAGAAAAACTACGAAGGTAGTGTCAAAGACCGGAACCAGTTCTGATTTTGGCGATTTCTTTATTCCACCAATATGCATTTTTTCGCCTGCAGCATTGCTGTTTCTTCATGTGCTTGAAGAAACAGCAATGCTGCAGGCGAAACAATGCATATTGGTGGAATAAAGAAATCGCCAAAATCAGAACTGAATCTACGAAGGCAAGAAGGAAGGTTCACTGGATTCGATAGGAAAGAAACATCAGAAATGGTGATAGAGAGGAAGCACAGAATCAATACAGGGAAGGCAGATATAAATTAATGACAGCAATAACAAAGGCAAAAAAGCAAGCTTGGACTCCCTTTGCAAAGAAATTGATAATGATATTTGGGGACCAGAGTACACGATTGCCACAGGTAAAATTGGTACAAGAACACCAATGACAATAAGTGGTGATGAACAAGCTAAGAAAGCGCAGGAATTGTTCCCTAAACACGAAATCAAAGAATGGCCGAGAGTGGAGCTAAAGTCAGAGGATATTCCACTTTGTACAGATAAAGAAATAAGGGAAGCAGGCCAAAGCATGAAATCTGGTTAAGCTGTAGCAGAACAGAAGCCGGAGATATTACAAGCTATGATCAGTGGTGGAAGTTTCCTGTCAGAATAGAAGACTGCTCGATTGGTATTATTAGAGAATGCACAGAAAACAGGAGGAGGGAAGTCATATAGAATTGGAAGCCTGGAAGACGGAAAAGCAAAATTATATGAACATGTAATAAATAACAGAATTAAAAGTAAATCGAGAGAAGATGAGGGTTAGCAGACAACCAATTTGATTTCCGCAAGAGGCGCTCGACGATTGATGCTGTAAATAAGGTACAGGACTTGGCAATGAGAGAAGGCAGTAAAACAGGTTTGTGGCCATGGTAACGCTGAACGTATAAAATTCAATACAGCACGATGGAGAGTCATATGCGAAATGTTAAGAAAGAGGCAAGTTGAGCCACATCTGATGAAAATAGTATGTAGCTACCTGGAACACAGAAAGCTACTAATTAAAGAGAAATATCGGAAGCAGGTTACATGTGGCGTGCTTCAGGGGCCAATCCTACGACCAACACTGCGGAACTTGTACTGCGATAAGGTTTATAGTCTGGACTCCGTCAACAACACGGCTAGTATATGGTATGCAGATGATTTAGCGCTAGTTGTAAGCAGAGAAAATAAGGCTGGCGTAAATGATAGTATCAACTGGTCAGTGGCAAGGGTGGAAAATTGGATGGGAAAAGTGGTCTACAACTCGCGCGTCACAAAACTGAAAGTATAGTGCTAGTGGGACGAAGAACACTGATAACAGTAACCGTCAAGGTGGAGAATACAGAAATTCAGCCGCAGACAAGCCTGAAATACCTCGGCATACAAGTAGGACATAACATGAGCATGTGTGTGCACAAAGATAGACTAGTGGCAAAAGCAGACATGATGGTTGCGAAACTAGGACGTCTGATGCCAAATATGTGTGGACCAAAACCAGAGAGAAGAAGAGTGCTGAGTAGTATGGTAAACTCAGTCATAATGTTTGACGCATCAGCATGGAGCCGTGTTGTCAAAGACAAGGCGTAGAAAATAAGTTGAAGGGGCAGAAGAAGTTAGTCATCAGAATCGCAAGTTCATATAAAATAGTGGCAACAAAAGCAATACAGGTGATTTCAGGAACGCTCGCTTTACATTTATTGGCAAGAAAGGTAACTCATGAAAGACACAAAAATAGAAAAGAAAAAAAAAAGAAAGCAAGAACCAAAACAATGCTGGAGTGAAAGCGAGGACGGGAAGGAGAAATGTCAACATCCCAGTGGACAAAGAGGCTCATTCGACACATACAGATATGGATGTCGAGACAGCATGGGGAGGTGGGTTATTATTTTACCCAATTTATGTCCTGGGCGTTCCAGGTCTTACCTGAGTAAAAGGAAAATAGTCTCAGTGTGTTCAACCCTACGCCTAAGAGAGACCTAAGAGGTCTGTGGTTGAACACACTAAGACCTTAGAGACGATCTCCTTCGAGATCTGGGGAGTAGGCAGATTGAGGCCCCTTAATCGAGCTACAACAACCCAACTTACCTTTCTCCACCGCTCCAAGGCACATTGAGGCTATGTCCTTACATATTTCTTTTGCCTCTTCTGAATACGGTTCAACCCAAAAACCGAGAACCAAGTATGTCTCACATTAAAAACCGCGGAAATCTTTCTGAACATTATATATATATATATATATATATATATATATATATATATATATATATATATATATATATATATATATATATATATATATATATATATATATATGTTTAGTTTTACCACGCAATTTTAAGTTGTATGTCACAGCAATCTGACATAATTACAGTGTATTGTGCGCATGTCCCACCTTTCGAACCATAAGGTGCGTTTTGCTGTGCAAGATATTATTCCCAGCACCGGTTCTGGTCCGACAAAGTCACTCTGGGCACCACTTCTGGCAAGCGTGTCGGCCGCAACGTTGCCATCATGGTCCGAGTGACCCGGTATCCAGACCAGCGACATTGCATTACAGCTGCCCAATTCGTTCAGGGCAGATTTACAACTCCATACCGTCTTTGAATTACACCGGTAGGAACCAAGAGCCTTTATTGCAGCTTGGCTATCTGCATATATCTTTATCGATTTGTTTGTGCACAGGTCTTTTAAACTTTCCCTTGCACACATCTCGATGGTATACACTTCTGCCTGGTGTATATATAACCAAGTTAAAGGTATTTTCAAGAGATTTTATTTCATAACACGATACAGTCCATTTTAATATGTAACAGCAGTAACTGCAATCCACGAACCAGACACACGATAACTATATATATATATATATATATATATATATATATATATATATATATATATATATATATATATATATATATATATATATATAATGTTCAGAAAGATATCCGCGGTTTTAAATGTGAAACATACTTGGTTCTCGGTTCTCGGGTTGAACCTAGTTTTCACACTTATTACAGCGACAACATTTTTAAACAATAAAAAGCTTATTTTAGTTTTCGTGCGGTCTGTAAGTTAATCCGTTTTTCAATCAATCATCTGCTTTCTAATACATGCCACCAACATGCCATTTTTGAATGATAATTTATCCAAAGGAAAATGCTTCATAAAGAGCTCAAATACACAGGTTTTGTTCAATGTTTTTTATCGCGCCTGTATCTAATTCGCGTCATTTCCATTCTTTACGGGAGACGTGAAAACGGACCGCAGGTGCACATCGCGTACACATCTCTGGATAAAGTGAAATCCAGCTGCTTTATTGAGGGCGCATATACATGACAAGACCAAATGAAATTGATAACCTACGCCCGCACGTGATAAACTGATGACAAATTTATGTCACAAATAGGATTTGCAATGCCATATATTGAGCCATAAAATAAAGGAAAAGTTCGCAGGCAACGATCAAATATATTCCCGGAAGTAGCGGGAAGAATAAAAGATATAATCAGGCTAATACCCTCTTCTCCAGGTCTCACCTAGCGTCACGTCCTCCCTTCGAGACTTCAACTCATCCCTCATGTCTACCCGCTAAGATTTACTGCCATTCGTCTTGCAAACAAAAAGATACCGCCCCTGCCACTTCTCTTTTGGGGTAATTTGCTTCTCCTTGAGCGCGTGCAGGACTGTATTTCTACCATGCTCTTCCTTTTTGTGAAATTGTGGCTGACTTTTTTACAAATCTCGCCTAGTAATTGATCATTTTGTAGAACACAGAAACAAATGTGGACTTCCGTCAAGTCTCCGGCAAACTATATACGAAAATAATGTGGATTTTAGCTCAGAAAACTCAATTAATTATCAGTTGTAGATAGTCAAAACATAACGATACATGAAGTAAATTGGGTAAACAACACAATATACAATGTGAGGATAAAGCTTGGAACCTAAATCATAAATGCGTAATTTTTTCAATAAAAACGCTGAGATATGTAATTTTATATTTTAAATTGTCAATTTATGACGTAAAAATTACATTTATGACGTCCACTATCTCTGAATGGTGGGGTTGTCATAGGTTTTTAAATGACAACTTTATTATTTTGTGGCTATTTTTCCATAGACTTGTTTACTATTTAAATGGCGATAAAAGGTACCTTATATAAGAAAGTTTTTGGAGAAATAGTATCACTTACTTATTATATATTATCTGAAATTCAGAAAAATGCACTTTGAATAAGTGCTTAAAGCAAGCTTTGAATGAATACTGTGTGTATGGAATAATGGAATATGGCCTAGGTTCTATCTTGTTGATTCTCCTAATCCCGAGGAAACTTTAAATAGTACAGACAAATATAAAAGGATCAAGAATTACGAGAAAACCTACTTTGAGTAATTTATAGTTTAACTTCTCAAAATATCAAAGTCACTATTTAAAACGACAAAATTGAAGGATTTTAAACAAAGATCCTGAAATAAGTGAGCTTTGTGAGAATAAAATATTACCCAGGAAACTATAATATTCTGAAGTTGGTTCGAATCCTAGTGGTGACTAAATTTTGTTTAAAGTTTTATATCTTGTATAATAACGGATATATTGAGCTTTACCGCAGAAATGCGTCACCGTGTAAATGTGTGAACAGACAAAAACTGAAACTGTCCCCGTACATGGGTTTTATGGGTTCTAGTTTGCGCTCATTTAAAAAAATATTGTTAAAATTCAAATGTCGCGGCCTTCTCAATAACGAATTTTTTCTACGAAAATTTGCTAAAATATAGACTACTAAACCACAAACTCTCTAACTGAAACTACTGCCGAAGCATCAGAAAGAGGGTCTTTTTGAAATGGATATTCCGAAAATATTTTAGTAAAATGAAGGACAATGATGGTTGAAGCTGAAACTTGAAGCTTTCTAAAAGACACTTATTATGACATTTCTTCTACATAATCCGTATTTGTTTCAAACTCGTTGTCTGAAATTTCCAAATTTTCACGTTTCAAATCGCGACTTTGGCGTTTTAAGAAGAAAAATTATAAAATTTTCAAAATATGTTTTCTGATACTTCTTGACCTTTTTTCGTCAAGAAAACTTAACCGTTGTATGGAATGTTCAATTGGTTTTGTTCATCGCACAAAATATTTTGTTCTTGTTCCACCAGTTGCACCCAAATTCTTTTTTTAATGCCTATAACTATTTTTCTTGTAACTTAAAGATTTGAATTTCGGCATGTAGGGTAAATTTAACAGTAGAAATGCGTGTGCCAAATTTGCTTAGTTGTCATGACTCTGTTATTTTTGGAGATAAAAAAATTCCGAAAGAAAATACATTTTCCTGGAAACACTGGTGCGATTTTTTGGCTAACTAACTTATCCAAGCCACTTACAGAAGGAAGGTACTGAGTTATCGGTGTTATAACTATATATATATATATATATATATATATATATATATATATATATATATATATATATATATATATATATATATATATATATATATATATATATATATATATATATATATATATATATATATATATATATATATATATATATATATATATATATATATATATATATATATATATATGTCAATGCGCAATTTGCTGGACCAAATCATATGACTATGCGTAAGTTGCTGGACAAACCGCATCATAGCTGGACGTCCAGCTATGAACACTACTTCTTTATAAGTACTAGCGTAAATGGCTGGACACAAGCAAAAACATGAGTTTTAGCTACGTTGCCAAATATGTTATGCTTTAGTATTCTTTGTTTCCTTCGCATTCCTACAGTTTTGTAATTATTGTAAATATAAAACAAATAGTTTTAAACTTTAAACATATGTATTGAATATTATAACTATTATAATACCTAATAAAATTATAATCAAACTGTATTTTCAGAATAAAATGAAAAAGAGCTTGTAATAAGTATTTTCTATGCACATAGTTTTTCAAGAACCTGCAGATTATGAATTAAAGTCTTGCGTTAAAAATATTTTTGTTCTTAACTTAGGAAACAGTCGAGAAGCAGAAATCAGCAAACTTCTTAAATATAATAAGACAAAATTCAATTAGACATTAAAAAAAAAGAAATGTCAAGATGGTTGGATACGACGGCGTCCAGGGATCACGTTAATAAATTATTTTCTAATAATTATGAGATAAAGAAGTTATAATTATGACATAAAAAGTAGAATTCTGTGATAGAAACTCAGAATTGTGACAAGTCAGAATTCTGAGATAAAAAAGTAAGAATTCTGAAGCAAAAAGTCAGAATTATTCGAGACTTTTATACGACAGCGTCCAGGTGGTGCCACTTGCAAAACGTTTACCTATTGACTATTGATGTGTAATTAGGTAGGTAGCTCTACCTGTGCCGGTTTTAGAGTCAGTTGATGGTGTTTACAAACTCAAAGGTAAGAAAATTGGTTTATTGACTATTATTCTCCTGGTGTTAATAGAATAGAACCTCGGTTGATGTTAATGTTACAGTTTCTACTGAAAAAGTGAAAGGAGAACCCTGGGATCGAACCCAGTACCCTTCGGTACAGAGGCACACGTGCTTACCTCTGAACCACCGATGCTCTACCTAAGTAGGTGTGCAATAGAAAGTGGTCACGTCTACTATTTTATTGTAGTTAGATTACTTTAACTTCAATACCAAAGTTTAAATCCATTTCATTCAAGTTAAGCCGAATATGAAAATTTAAAATGTGCCTACTGTGCATTATTTTTATTCCTTGTCTATATATTAGTCAATAGTCAATCTGCCTTGTTAGAGAAGTTATTTATTTCACATTGTTCATTAATTCAATAAATTTTGTCCAGATTTGTTTTTAATTGAATTATTCATTGAATAGGGTACGTAAACTGTTTAAATATAGCTTGCAATGAAGATGCATGTTTAAATATGCATCTTTCACGAAAGCGAGTATACCTAATTTAGAAGAAATCAGCAATAATTTGATTTCTAATTTCTAGTAAAGTAGCATACAGAAAACCCGTATATTAAATTTAAAGGAATCTACAAAGCTTTGCATTTATGTAAAAATCTACCGGTTTTGTGCGCCATCTACCGAAAAGTAGCTAGTGTAAGATCTACCGATTTTATGCGTCATCTACCCAAAAAATGGGTATTTTCCCCCTAAATAAAGGACTGTCGGGGTTAATATCACTTGGAAGTCACATGTCGTGTATAGCATTCTTCAGCCACGTCAAGTGTCCAAACTGTTCAATCAGACACGTAACGTTAAGTTGGGACACCCGTTACGTATTCGTTTTCCTGAAGTATCAGCATACTATAATGAAAGTTGTTCAAACAAAAATTGATTAAATTGATCTGTATCTACTTTATACTTTTTTATATCTTTACTCCCCCATCTTACAATACTAAAAACAATCGATGTCATTAACGCTCTTTGATTTATTGGGTAGAATGAGCCATACTATTGACTATCATTACAATGTTCATTTTAGTTGAAATTCAGAGCAAACAATCTTCTTTGTTTCTTTATTATGGCTTATGTATGTTAATACGCCAAATTGACAATAACTGGTTTATTTGTACAATCAGAATTTCATAAAGATTAAAAACATAAAAAAAATTGACAGATCAAATTTGTTTAGAATTTAAGTAGTTTGTTACTTTGTTAGTTAAAAGTAAAAGTTCAGAATAATAATAATTGACATTTGATATAGGCATTATCTTCACACCATCTAACGATAAATAGTAGAACTTCAATTATTTAATTAAACTATGATAACATTTTGTACGTCAGTTCATGATTCTGAGTACCCAGAGTGAGCAAAGTTTGGAAGGGGGGTTAGGGATTATGTATACTTTTTTTCGTTAACGTCGGCCTATTTCCGCGACTATGGCCATTCACCGACGCCACTACTCAACTATAATTATAGGTTGAGTTCACTGTGTACAAGTTCCCATTGCAACATAAGCTTTGTTAACATGGGCCGAGTTTACTATACGCCAGCAGCTGAGTTTAAGCGCTCATCTGCTGACTACCGAAACGTTTTAGCGGTTGGAGACAGATAAACGCAATCTTGACTTCAAACACTATTTTGTAAAGTTTGTTCTTCATTCCCCGCTTCATAAAATTGGCAACAGTTGAGTTCCAGAAGAGACACAGCGGGATTGGTGAACGCATTTTGTTGACACAACTATTCAACTGTTGGCGCCTAGTGAACTCAGCCAATCTGCCGTTTATTGGTGTATAATAATATATATTTAAACAAAAACACATATCGACGCAGACGGTTGCACCCTAATCAAATATTATTAAAAGTCGTTTACGTTAATACTCTCTGTTCTAATCGTAAGTCATGTCGTAATCGTACATCCTAACGGGCAACTAATAACTAACCAATCAAAGAACGTCAAAGAACTAACCAATCAAAGAGCGCCATCTGTCAATGGGATAGATGAAAACAAGAAAAACAGGAATTTATTACTATTTTCGGTAAATCTACAGCGAAGTTTTTTAGAAATCTGTTATAATGAATCATGTGTCCAAGTAGGTATTGCGACACTTGGGACAGACAGGAAGTGACGTCACGGCGCCGGCGCCTAGCCACGCCCCGGCGCCTAGCCCCGGCGCCAGCCCCGGCGCCCAGCCACGCCCCCCAAGATGGCGTCCAAGATGGATTCCAATGTATTCTAAGGTCATTGACCTGTCTAGGAAACTTTGGCCAGGTCGTCTCCAAGATCTTATTTTTCAGTGGTTATCTTGCTCGAGGCATTTAATATCCTGGCCAGACAGTGACGTCACTGTCTGGCCAGACAGTCACATGCAAACATTTCAAAGTGTCTAACCTATTACTTCAAATTATTATATTTTGAAAAAAACCATTTGGCGCAGGTGAGTTTCGAACCCCGGGCACTCAGATGGGAGGCAACGATGCTACCCGTTGAGCTAAGCAGACGCTTGTTAATTTATTGTTTTAGGCTAGTATATATATACGACTTTTAATTACAAACAAACCATACATGTAACATAATTAAAGTTTTTGTTATTATTAGACAAATGGATGATTTACAAAATAATAATTAATATTAGAGGCGAAACCAAAACGGAGGAACTAAAATGGCGGAATAAAAAATGGCGGAATGAAAGATGGAAGCCTGTGATACCTTAAGCTGACATTATAAAAAATGGCGGCTTTCGTTCTTAAAGATGGTGCCTTTCGCTGATAAAGAATGGCGGCTTTCGTTCTTAAAGATGGTGCCTTTTGCTGATAAAGATGGTTGAAGACTCCATTATTTAAAGTTACGTCACCCCAACCTTTAGAGCCGACAAATGAGAGTGAGGTTGATAAGCGAGAATAATGGTATTGGTCGAAGACTCCATGATTGAAAGTTACGCCCCCCATTAAAACAAACCATTCATAAAGCTTTTGTTATTAGACATAACCAAATATCGGAGAGACAATAGAGGTCGCTGGCAAAACAAAAGAAGCTCAGAAACAAAATGGACAACAGGTTCAACTCTTAAGCTTAGAAACAATGGTTGGTTACAGGTTCAATTCCTTTCTACCACGTGTTTAGTGTCATGTTACTCGTCTAAGTAAGCAGAATTAAAAAATGGCGACTAAAATGAGATAAAAAACTTAAAACCCTTATCGCGGAAGATCCGTGAGACGTACGCAGGAACCAATACATGCACGGTGTTAAGGAGGCCAAATCAAATTGGAATATACAATAAAATGGCCACTTCCGGTCTAAAACTTTAAATCGTTATATCTTTTCAACGGAAAGTGATAGAAATGAACTATCTTCAAAAAAATGTATGTTTCATAACAAGGTCTACAAGAAACTGAGATAAAAAACTTTAAACCCTTATCGCGGAAGATCCGTGAGATGTACGATAGAACCAACACATGCACGGTGTTAAGGAGGCCAAATCAAATTGGAATATACAATAAAATGGCCACTTCCGGTCTAAACTTTAAATCGTTATATCTTTTCAACGGAAAGTGATAGAAAGGAACCGACTTCAAAAATGTATGTTTCGTAACAAGGTCTACAAGAAACTGAGATAAAAACTTTAAACCCTTATCGCGGAAGATCCGTGAGATGTACGATGGAACCAATACATGCACGGTGTTAAGGAGGCCAAATCAAATTGGAATATACAATAAAATGGCCACTTCCGGTCTAAACTTTAAATCCTTGTATCTTTTCAACGGAAAGTGATAGAAAGGAACCGACTTTAAAAATGTATGTTTCGTAACAAGGTCTACAAGAAACTGAGATAAAAAACTTCAAACCCTTATCGCGGAAGATCCGTGAGATGTACGATAGAACCAATACATGCACGGTGTTAAGGAGGCCAAATCAAAGTGGAATATACAATAAAATGGCCACTTCCGGTCTAAACTTTAAATCGTTATATCTTTTCAATGGAAAGTGATAGAAAGGAACTATCTTCAAAAATGTATGTTTCGTAACAAGCTCTACAAGAAACTGAGATAAAAAACTTCAAACCCTTATCGCGGAAGATCCGTGAGATGTACGATAGAACCAATACATACACGCTGTTCAGCAAAGCAAACTCTATAAGCATATTCAATAAAAATGTTACTTCCGGTAGACACTTCCGGTATAGCTATTCTTAGAGCTACATACATGTGTGACACATCAAAATAATCGTCTTGTTGAACAGAAGAAATATAATATTTAAGTAAGTTAGAACAAGCTGTATTAACACCTAAAACCAACACACACTCTCTTGTACAGGCTGATTACCCTGCCATCCAATTGTTAGTAAGGTTATGTTTGTATTTGTTATTTGAATACAAACAGACATAATAAGAAGAGTGTACTTACATACAGCAAGACACGTCATCCTTGTTTCACGACTTAACACATACTGAACAAGTGTCTCTCTCTCTCTTGTATTGAGGAAACAAACTGATGTAAGAGAGAGGGGGTCTTACAAAGGATAAACAACGTTTTTTACAGTTGTTAACCTTACAGAAAGGGGTTAATAAAAATGCAACAAAATAAAAATAAAACAACTGATTTACATACAATAAAAATTTATTAGGATTAATTAAGTTGTACATATTGATACATAAATGACATACATAAATGACATACTATTATTACATAATGGCTCTAACGATACCCGTTAGAGGTTTATATTCCATTACACTGTCATGAATAACCAAACAATAAACACGAGTATTTTTTGGGAAGTTGGCGTGACTCATGAACTCCACCTTAATGTCCACCGTTGAAGACTTGATTGACTCGTTCTGGTGCTGACAGTCAATCACAAATAGAGCTCTGTCTTTAAACTCGTCATAATTCAAGATAGGCTCCGACATGTTTTTATAACAGAAGTTTTTTTGAAAATCTGTATACATGTTATAGGCTTCTGCATATTTCGATTTCTCAAAATCCATATTCATAGATTCATAAGGGTAGCATTCTAAATTTAGAAACACTCTGAGGTCCAACATACCAATGTTATCGAAATAGTCTGACCTCTTCTTCACGTTATCCTTACGATCTGTTTGAAATGCTATAATCACATATCGAGGTCTTTACAAGTTGGTTGCAGTTTTAACAGCCCACACATCTCTGTTGATATCTCTGAGTGCTGGTAACTCATATATGTCCCATTTGCGGTATGCGAGAAATATAGAGGTGTCTTTGGCTATTTTATCCATCAGTTCCAATTTCATTTTATCATTGGGAAATACATGTTTTACCTTTAAAAACATATTGGTTACGGTAATTTTTGCTCGTGCCGTACCTGTGCTGTAATAGCCGTTGGAATCGTTTCGACTTCTTGTAAAGCGGAAAGTATGTTTGCCACAGAGAACTCCTTTGAAATGATGAAAGAAACTGAAGAGGAACCAGACAGGTATGAGCATGTGAAACTTGTTATCATTTAAGGTGATGTGCTCCGACGACACATTCAGACCGGCGTTGCTAAGAGATTGGGCTTCATTCTTACTGAACGATAGCAGACTTTTGATGATGGTTGTGGTGTATGGGTCTCGCACTCGTTCCACTTCCTTGTTATTTAACTCATAGGTCATTGATTCAAACAGAGCTGCTCCTCCATTATTTGACAGATAACAAGCACCAGTGGCATTTTGGATTGCTACAGGTTCCAGAGCACCTTCGATTATTAGAGCTGACTCGGCCAGACATACGAACGCATCTTGTTGGTTGATGGCTATTTCAATTTCATCGCTGTTACCAAACGATTTAGTTGGTGAATAGTAAGAACGCAGCTCTTCTCGATCGATGCCATCATCAAACACGGGTTCTTTGAATATTTCTAGTTTTGACGACATGATAACCCAGGCTTTGCAGGAACTCAATATTATCGGGACGAAGCGTACCCTTTGACGTGTCTGACTCAACTGAATTTGATGTGGTAGATGCACTTGCTTTTATATCCTTGAAGACCAACATACTAAGCAACTTTTATAAGTTTTAAGCGAACAGACACCTCTTCACCTTGAAAGTTGACAGGAACTGAATCTTGGTCGACGATGTCGATGCTTATATTGGAAATCTCTTGCTTGTTCACCGGCAAGTAAATTAAATTTTTAGGTTCTATGTCGATTGCGTAGCCAGGATCAACCATCGGAGCAAACTCATACAGCGTATGTGAGGGTTGTCCGTTATAATAGGAACCAGACACAATATTGGTTTCGATGCGAATCTGTCTAACATCCACTATATCAACAGGTAAATCAGATTCATAAAAGGTGTCCGGCTGAAGAACTTGTTTTGAAAAGCCCAACATTCGCCCAATCGAACCATCAAATTCAAAACTGACATTTGTATAACACTTTAGTCTACATTTGATGGTGTTCGGATTAGGTCTCAGAATCAGAGCCTGTTGCTTTTGTTCGTGTGTTGCTGTAGCACCAACAAGTTCATTTTGAAGTAACTCTTCCAAGTGTGTTATTTCATAAGCACCGGTGGGTATCGTGATGGTTCGCCAACCGGTTCCTTCTTTTACATGAAATTTGTTTTTACCTTCATAGATGTTGGGTATGTTGTTGTAGGTGTGAAAGCCTATCAAGGCAACAGCATAATTACCATCCAAAACAATTGGTGGATGGTAGTCTGACGACAGATGGGAGCTGCGGTCTTTCAACACAAAGGTGTGCGCCATGACTGATACACACAGGCTACTGTTTAAGGCTTTTATTTAAAAATTTTAAACATAAGTGACCACAATTATAAGTATTATATTTCTGATACACATCATGATTGTACATTAGAGTAGAGTCTTTAAGGTAACGCTGCAGCTCAACTGGTGGCTTCAAGTTTCCATATGAGTCAAAGTACACGGCTGTGTCACCACGTTTCTTAACTGCAACCCAATGACTGCCAGGTTCCTTGTTTGTTTGCAAATTCATGATAAGTGATTCATTCTTGCATGGCCCATTCGATGGCAAAGTATCTCGCATGTATACACCTCTAAAATATGGAATTTTCATTTTACCAGCAAATTTCATAAGGTCTTCATTTGTTAGAGGTCTTGCTGGTAAACATCTTACTCGTTTTTTGGTTTCTGCAGATACAACCCATAACCGGAGCGCTGTTTCTTGAGATACATGCCTTTGCCCAGTCTCTTGCATTTTGGCTTAAATTTCAAGCCACTCCCTCTCCTACCCATCGCGATGGCTTCCATTGTTTTGTTGTGCCGTTCTTCCTCCTCTAGTTTCTGTTTCGCAGACTTGGCATCGTTCACGGCTTTGGCAATACCTGCAGCACCACCACCCAGAGCTCCTAGTGCTGACAGCCCACCAAATATCAGAGGCAACAGCGGAAGGAAGCCTCCACTTTTAGGTATTGGAATAACTCGAGGTTTCTGCACATTCTTACGTCCACCAATGTTTCTAACGATTGTATGAGCTATATCAAATACGGCGTTCGCTGTTGGAATAAGATTTCTATCTTTTATAACTTCCTCAATCAGACTTAGTATGTTTTTAAAGGGAACCTTCTTCTTTGGCTTCGAGTTGATTACATAAAACCCCTCATCAAGTTTTCTGTTAACTTTCATGGTGTTTGTAACGCCCCGCAACGTTTCAGCAAAACCTGTATCTGTCTTTGTTAATAACAGCCCTCACTCTGTGACACCAACATGCATACTGACTGGGTGTCTCACTTGCATACATATATATACACACCCAAATAAAATATAGTTTAGTTTAAGTTAAGATGCGTACCAGCAAACACGCTTCTGCCTTACCCATTACAAATATAGACGATGTTGTTACGGACACAGCTCAACAACAACTGAGGCATGGTCCTCTCTTTCCAAACACCGTTCGCTGTATCATATGTGGTTCCAGTGGGTGTGGTAAAACTAATGTCATGCTGAGTTTGTTGTTTGAAGCAAACGGTTTAAAATTTGATAACGTGTATGTGTATTCAAAGTCTCTGTATCAACCGAAATACAAGATGTTAAAGGAGGTGATGAATGCAACAAAAGGTGTTGGTTACTATCCTTATAGAGAAAACGATGAAATATTAGATCCGGCAGATGCCAAGGACAACTCTGTGTTTATATTTGATGATGTAGCTTGTGACAAACAAGATAAAATAAGAGCATACTTCAGTATGGGCAGACATAAGAATATTTATTCATTCTATCTCTGTCAAACATATACACGAATACCCAAACATCTGGTACGTGACAACACCAATGTTATTGTGTTATTCAAGCAAGATGAAACCAATTTAAAACATGTGTACGACGATCATGTGACCACCGATATGGACTTTAAACAATTTAAAACTATCTGCCACCAATGCTGGAAAGATAATAAGTATGGTGTGTTGGTGATTGTGAAGGAAAACGATGTACACAAAGGTCGATATAGAAAAGGATTCGATAGATATATATTATTCTAACAAACGATGATAGACAGGACAGTCAGCTGTCTAACACAGGTGTCTAACACAGATGTCATACAGGTGTCTAACACAGCTGTCTAACACAGCTGTCTAACACAGCTGTCTAACACAGCTGTCTAACACAGCTGTCTAACACAGCTGTCTAACACAGCTGTCTAACACAGCTGTCTAACACAGCTGTCTAACACAGCTGTCTAACACAGCTGTCTAACACAGCTGTCTAACAAGACAGCCAGACATCGTGATAAATAAGAAGGCATGTACCATGAAGGAGTCAGTATATGTTAAACCACCACACAACCTATATCGCTCAAACAAATTATTAGACCAGCTGGTAATACCGACCAGTTGTAGCACAATGGAAGTACTGGGTAAGGAAGAGCGAAAAGTTAAGAAAAGGATTTTACAACTTGCTGACAATATTCGAAAAAAACATTTAATGCTTAAACTTAACAGAGCCGAGAATGATGATGCTCTGCAACGTTTATATAAACCACTTGTTGAGCCCCTAAGTGAAATATCTAAAAACACAGCAGCACAGCAGCAGCAGCAGCCCCAGCAACAACCAAAGGCTGAACAAATCAAAGAAGAAGCGGTACCAGAAACGAAACCCCAAGTACAGTTCCTTAAAGACCATGAAGTTTTTGAAGCTGAACCTAGGGAAGAGGCTGAGGAGACAAGTTCCGATGAGGATATCCCAACATTTGAAGAGCTTGAGGCAGACCTACAAACTGTCACATCCAACCCTGCATATCACGAATTTTTGGAGCAATATCCTGAACGAGTTCGATATTATGTAGACAAGTATTTTACTGAACCACCAAGGCTCGCTACCATTGATCAAACGTATGGTGCTCGCTACGCTAAAGATACCGGTAGCTGGAGTCTTGGCAATAAACACTTGGATTTTACTGATAATGACATTCGACTAGGTCAACGGAGATATCCGCAAACACAAGGTCTGCTAGAATTGATATTTATGAAAACACCTAGAGGGTATACCTATGACGATCTTCAACACTATAGAGATATTCTAGAAGCAACTAGTGTGCATAAAATGAACTATGATCCTAACGCACGAACCAAGGGTTGTTCCTCTGAAAAGTATCTGACTCTAATAAAACCGGTGATAAATCCACGAGGTCGTAGATCCTCAACTCCTCAAGGTTTTGGTTACGACACACATCATAACGCAGAACAAAAAACTGAACCTAGAGCTCAGAATGTAAGCAGCAACACTAACAACTATATGCTACAAAATAACAAACAAATAGAATATGTCTATTGGGATGACATAAATGAGCTGGTTGATAGACTTAGACTTTTAGTAGCTTCCCAGGCTGCTGGTAATAATGCTCATAACAATGAAATTCAGTCAATCATTGAAGAACTGAAGGAGGTTGGTGTTATCGCCTAGTATACCTACATATATCAAAGATATACCTACCTTAGTGCTTAGTATAAAAATGTCTATCGATAAGTTCGGACGTTCCCAATCCAATAAAGGTTCTAAGTTTAAAATTATTGAAAGAGAGATTTTCCCAAGAACTGATAGTGGTGATTTTGATTTGCAAAGCCATAGATTGTGTAACATAGCTGATCCAGTCGATGCAACAGATGGTGTAAATAAAAAATTTGTTGATGTATGGATAGACGACTATCAGAAGAACAAAGATGAGGTAACACAAAGAATCATTGCCATACTACTTGAAGCTGTACACAAACCTGAGTTGGAAGATTTAAAAAACGAATTTGAAAATAAATTGAAAATTTTAGCTAAGAACATAACTGCTCAAGTTTTAAAAGATGTTGATGTGTTAAAGAATAATAAGCTAAAGAATAAGCTGGGAGAAATAGACGGTAAACTAAAAGATTTACATGATAAGTGGATACTTTTAAATCCAACATCGCCATGAGACGCAAAACTGTTGAGAGGAAGAACTACAAACGACTAAACAAACAGACATCTATCTGGTTGAACGCATCTTGAGGAAGAAAGGCAAGCAGCTCTATGTAAAATGGCTGGGTTTTGATAAATCTCAGAATTCTTGGATAAATTCAGATGATGTTAAATAAGCTTATATATTTAATGTATTAATGTACTTAGAATAAAATAAAAGTCTTTATTAAAATAATGTTATTTTATTTTTCATCTGGTTACATACAATTAAGCTAAGTGAACAATTACAATTTATATCGTAAATCAATAATATCCTGAATAAACTTCTCCTGAGGTACATCTGCTATCTGTAGATCGTTTCTCTTCGCCTTGAGGTATTCGACTTCGGTCTTTATTCTGTTAAAGAGATTTACAGAATTTGGATCATACAACATGTTTAAAACTACTTCGGAATCAGGGTGTTTATTTTTAAAGTTCTTGACAGCTCTTTTAAAACTTTTCTTCTGAGTCCTTACAGCATGATATGGATAGGTAGTATCCTTCTCATTTCTTGAAAGCAAACCAAAAACACAAAGTTTTCCAGGGTTGCTTGGTTTTGGAGATATATCTTCTAAATGTTCTGTGATTTTAGCATTTGTTTCTCGCATACGCTGCACTTCATCATCTATCTCCATTAATTTCACTTCAATTTCTTTGAGGTTATCCTTGTATTTTTGATTAAATTCACTTACTAAAAAATCAAAAATAATTTGGTTGCACTTTTCATAGAAACTATTGGATATCCAACAAGCCAAATTTAATATCAAATCTTTACAGACATATGTACCAGATATCAAGTTGTTTTCAGTCTGTGTTCCACCAAAGTCCACCAAGTATGTAGCGGTTGTAGGTGTTAGTTGAGATGTTGCTTCCAGCACATCTAGGGGGCCGGAATTCCGGCCCCCTAGATGTGACTCTAAGTGGACACCTTCGGTTGAAATATTTAGGTAATCGGTATTCTGGCTACCTAAATGTTTCTTCGCCTGACCGTTGTAATAGGTAATCAACTCTTTAGTTTTCTTATTTTCCAACCAATGTCTGAATCTTTTCTCACCATCTTTACACAGCTTTGTCGCATTAAAATAACCAGTGTTTTTATCAATAATTAATTGAAAGTCTCCAAATAAACCATACCAGAAGTTGTCTTTAATTTGCTGGTAGCACACATCATTTAATGTAGCCATTTTAAACACACTACTGAGCACTTGGATACGTTAGAGTTAACTGAAGCACGTCTTACCTCTACGATAACTAAATTTTGAATGAGTTTAACAGTGTGTAGTGAACAATTTACATGGATGATGTCATCGTTTCGGTTTGTACTAGACAAGCTCAAACACGAGTAATGGGGGTGATTGAACAGATATAACACAAGATAACATTCACCAAGGTCATCAACTGACACGTTATTTACCCTAAGCGGGCCTCTCTCTTGCGTATATTAAACAGATACACAGACAAGTTCAAACACAAATAATGGGGTGATGTCATTCAACGGAAATTACACTAGATAACAACCGTACAGACAAAACTCAAACAGGTTTGTGGAACAGGTTTGTGGATGATGTCATACTTCTAACGGCTGTATTCTAGACAAGCTCAAACACGAATACCATTTACCCATCAAGGGGCCCCCTACAGTATGTTTCTGAACTTCCTTCTTTTGTTTGCTAACGACCTCTGTGTGTTATTTTTAAATAAGTCTTCAACCATCTTTATCAGCGAAAGGCACCATCTTTAAGAACGAAAGCCGCCATTTTTTATAATGTCAGCTTAAGGTATCACAGGCTTCCATCTTTTATTCCGCCATTTTCCGCCATTTTGGTTCCTCCGTTTTGGTTCAGCCTCTAATATTAATTATTATTTTGTAAATCATCCATTTGTCTAATAATAACAAAAAACTTTAATTATGTTACATGTATGGTTTGTTTGTAATTAAAAGTCGTATATATATACCAGCCTAAAACAATAAATTAACAAGCGTCTGCTTAGCTCAATGGGTAGCATCGTTGCCTCCCATCTGAGTGCCCGGGGTTCGAAACTCACCTGCGCCAAATGGTTTTTTTCAAAATATAATAATTTGATGTAATAGGTTAGACACTTTGAAATGTGACTGTCTGGCCAGACAGTGACGTCACTGTCTGGCCAGGATATTAAATGCCTCGAGCAAGATAACCCACTGAAAAATAAGATCTTGGAGACGACCTGGCCAAAGTTTCCTAGACAGGTCAATGACCTTAGAATACATTGAAAGCCATCTTGGACGCCATCTTGGGGGCGTGGCTAGGCGCCGGGGGCTGGCGCCGGGGCTAGGCGCCGGCGCCGGCGCCAGGCGCCAGGGCGTGGCTAGGCGCCGGGGCGTGGCTAGGCGCCGGCGCCGTGACGTCACTTCCTGTCTGTCCCAAGTGACCCCCTACCTACTTGTCCAGAATAACACAATAAAATGCTATAAAATGGAGTCATAATATAGACTATAAAAATGCCCTGCCTGCTTTAACTCTCAGTTGGGCACATTTTTAACCGTACTTCCCACGCTTGCTTTGGAGTCTAGAAAACTGGTAATACAACCGTCTTTATATGATCACTTGTTAGGCGATTTTTCAGCTATTGAAAGCAAATTTCTAATGAAAATCCATTTATTATTTAGTCTAATAACGTTGTCTTAGGGATATTTCTATAATGGTTGTTATGAATATGAAGAATAAAGCATGAATGTTATTTCTCTATTGTATTGTAGCTCTCACTAATGCCAATGATACAATAAATTCTTGTGCTTGAAATCATTTTGGCCGATTGCTTACATATTACTGACATACAGTAACGATAAAAAAAGCGTGTACCTAATAGTTTTCATTTTTCCTCGTCTTTCAAACAGGTACTTACACATGTTTTTTTTTTAAATTAGTAAGTCAATACATTGTGTTTTCACATTAATTGCTATTTGCTTTGGAATGAAAAGCAGAAAATATTAATTCCCAATTTATACTTGTCTCTATAACCTCCATCTACGACGTAAAATTTTATCCAGTAAGTAAATGCAGAAGATTGTGATTTTTCATCTATACAATGATTTATAGGAACATTCTTAAACCTTATAGTAGGCTACTACGAGCTTTCACAGGGTTTCCACTAAAAACAGCACATCAATTTTCCTGACTTTTCCCTGATTTTCCTGACATGCCAAAATCTATTTCGCTGACTGATATTTTACAATTTACCCCCAACAAGTGCAACGCTACACTACTACAAAATACAGTAAGTCTTCGCGTCATGTCGGAAAACACACTTTCTCATTTCAAATACAAAGCCAGCATTGAACGCAAAACTTAAGAAAAACAATTATTGTGGTTTTGTAGAAAAATAAATCATTAAGTAAATGGTTCAGAATTTCACAAAAAGCAAACATATTGTTTCAATTGTTTATCATAAAAAGGCAACAAATAATTTTTCCCTAACAGGGACAAAAATTCCCCGACTCTTAATATTTTCACAATTTTTCCCTGATTTCCCTGAAAAGAATTTTTCTTCTACAAATTCTCTGACTTTTCCCGATTTCCCGGTTTTCCAGACGAGTGGGAACCCTGTTTCAATTACTACTGATTTTGCAAGTAATTTGTTTCACTAAGTGAAGATTAGAACCTGTGATGAACACTGATGACTACACTTGGAGAACCTAAATCACCACAACACATCTTTTTAAAAAACTGACGCTCACTTCACTAACAAAGTTAGCGTCATCATAGGATGAAAAATTCTCACTGCTAGAATTTTTCATCCTCTGATGACTCTAACTTTGTTAGTGAAAGGATCGTCAGGTCTTTAAATAGATGTGTTGTGGTGATCTGGGTTCTCAAAGTGTACTTAATTTGTTTCAAACATCTATTTTTTATATTTAGTTATGGCAAGAAAATGATATTACGCATTGGTAAATACGAAATGATTTCTTTAAAAATTAAGCCGTAATGAAAAATAAATGAGTACAATTAAAATATAGCAACACTTCTTATGCCACACATCTTTCTGTTGGAAAATTGCCTAGACTGCAGTTCACCCGGGTTTCCTTCCAGTTCAAAGTTATAATTCAATGTAGCCATAAACATAATAGGTTAGGTCAAGTTGGGTCATAGGCTTGTTAATTGCTATTCAAAAAAACCAAAGATGTACATTATTTGTAAAATCGTCAATCGAGCAAATACGATTCGCGTTTCTCGATTGTCATTTTATTTTGTGGTCCATAATAGTCTGTTTTATGACTCAAGGGAAAATTTTACGCCTCCTATTGTAGTTTCCAAGACACTGCCACTAGCCACCTTTGCATAAAAAGATTTTATAACATAGGTACCTATACTCAGTAAGTGGTGGACGTGCCGCCACCTAGTTGCGGAACCAAGTAGTATGCTTTCACGCCAGCTCCACATAACACAAAGTGTTAAAAAATAGAGACTGGATACAGCCCTGGCCCATTTCTACCCCAATATAGGGACAAAGTAAGTAAGACTCGATGCATATTCGCAACAATTAGAACCGTATAGGTACCTATGCCTACCCTAAATAAGTCCAGCAATTTCATCAATTCCTGATTCTCGTAACAAAAATTCGCTAATAACACAAGAAATAACTCCTAGTAAAAAATATATATTTTTGTGTGATGTGTCCAAAGTCACTTAAAAAGTGGTTGGTCATAAACAGGCAGTGAACTCAACTATAATTATAGGTTGATTTCACTGTTTACAGGTTCCCATTGCAACATGTTTGTTAATAAGGGCCGAGTTCACTAGGCGCCCGCAGCTGAGTTTAAGCGCTTATCTGCTGACTACCGATACGTTTCAGCGGTTGGAGACAGATAAACGCAATCTTGACTTCATTCCCCGCTTCATCAAATTGGCAACAGTTGAGTTCAAGAAGAGACACAGCGGGATTGGTGAAAGCATTTTGTTGACACAACTATTAAACAGTTGGCGCCTAGTGAACTCAGTCAATCTGCCGTTTATTGGTGTATAATAATATATATTTAAACAAGAACACATATCGACGCAGACGGTTGTACCCTAATCAAATATTATTAAAATTCGTTTACGTTAATACTCTCTGTTCTAATCGTAAGTCATGTCGTAATCGTACATCCTAACGGGCAACTAATAACTAACCAATCAAAGACTCTAACAGCGCCATCTGTCAATAGGATAGATGAAAACAAGAAAAAACAGGAATTTATTACTATTTTCGGTAAATCTATTACGAATTATTCTAGAACTCTATTATAATGAATTAGTTGTCCAGAATAGCACAATAAAATTTTATAAAATCGAGTGAGAAGATAGACTATAAACGTGGTCTGTTTTGCTTTAATTCTCAGTTGTGACACATTTTTAACCGTACTGCACGCGCCTGCTTTAGAGGCTAGAAAATTATTAATACAACCATCTTTATATGATCACTCATTTGGCGATTTTTCTACTAATGGAAGCAAAATACTAATGAAAATCCAGTTATTATTTAGTCTAATAACGTTGTCTTAGTGATATTTCTATAAAGCTTGTGATGAATATGAAGAATAAAGCGTGAATGTTATTTCTCTATTGTATTGTAACTCACTAATCCGAATGATACAATAAATTCTTGGGCTTGAAATCATTTTGACCGATTGCTTATATACAACTGACATACAGTAACGATAAAAAAAGCGTGTACCTAATAGTTTTCATTTTTTCTCGGCATTCAAACAGGTACTTACACATGTTTTTTAATTTAATTTCACAAGTCAATACATTTTCTGATGTGTTTTCACATTAATTGCTATTTGATGTGGAATGAAAAGCATAACATATTAATTCCCAATTATACTTGTCTCCATAACGTCCATCTTCGACGTAAAATTTTATCCAGTAAGTAAACTAAGGGACTATTAAACCTTTTCAGCTTTACATATTTTTAAATTACACACACCATATTTCAATGTTTTTATACAAAACCTAATCACGCTATTTATTTATATTCAAACTGTAATAATAGAAATCATCGGTTTTATCTGCTTTATTTACACAATTCTTTTTACGGTACCTATCACGCTAGTTGACAGAAAATGAAATGTTGAAAGTTTGATTCTAGAGAAAAAATAAACGAAAATTATTAATAGTAAGATAAATTTTTTTTAGGAGTGTAGTTTTAATTAGCGTAGGAAGTTATTACATAGAAAGTAAATTCTATCTAAGCAGGTAAAATTCGAAATACTGCATGAGGTTACATATTTCTCTCCCTTTGAAATGAAACATGTATTATTGGCAACGTTGAATCAACACTGTCCAGCAATTTGCGCATAAATATATGGAGTTTGTGTCCAGCTAATGACGCATGGACATATAAAAACCGATGTCCAGCAATTAACGCTTTTACATATATATATATACATATATAGGGTGGCGCATTGAAAACGAAACAGACCGATTTGCGTCCAGAAAAATGAGGGGGACATGTTTTGACATAAAACTCAACTTTGTCACATCAACCTCTTAAGGGTGGCGATAACAATCCTTATATTTTAAATGGGGAGCATGGGTCGAGTGTTACATCATTTGAAAGCTCTTTCTTTTCTGAATTCAGCACACTAATTTTATTGAAAGTTTTATCAACTCGTTTAAAAATTATTCACAGTTGAAGATGCAAAAACGAATTTCACTCATTCCTATAAGAAATGTGCTGATAGTCAATATTTTGTTGGTTTGTAAAAAAAAATTGACCATCAGAACATTTCTTATCGAAATGGGAGAAATGCGGTATATTATTTCAGTTTATCGGTCGGTTTGATACCTGATAGTACTACCGAAAATTAATTTCACAATGGTGTATTCTATAGAAGAGTTGAAATAATTACTCTTTTTTTCAAAAACGATGACTGTGCCAACCGTACCGCAAATTTGTTTAATGAACGACATCCGATGAGACATGTTAACAGAAAATACATTTTGGAGTTAGTTGCAAAGTTTCGACAAAATGGTTCAGCAGCCAACAAAAAAACGGGATCCTGAACGTGATTTTCCGGTTAGAAATGAGACTACTGAAATTGAAGTTTTAGGACAAATTGCTGCAGACCCAACGTTGAGCACGAGAAAATTGGCCACTGTTTCAAACATCAAAAGAAGAACTATTCAGCGAGTATTGAAGCATCATAAATTTCACCCGTATAAAATTCATCTTGTACAACAACTGAATGAAGATGATTTTGATCGGCGGCTGGAGTTTTGTGAAGTTATGACTGCACGAATAGCTGATAACGGGAACTTTCTGTTCAATATCTGTTTTTCAGACGAGTGTACGTTTTTATTAAACTCTACAGTCAATCGTCATAATTGTCGTTGTTAGGAAGATGATAATCCAAGAAATTTTCACGAAGTCCACACTCAAACTCCACAGAAATTGAATGTCTGGACTGGCACTTTTGGAGACCGTTAAATCAGACCTTTTTTTAATGGCAATTTGAGTGGCGAAACGTATTTGGAGTGACTAGAAGATATCGTTTATCCTCTACAAATTGACATTGTTGAAAATGATGATCGCTATCAAGAAAATCAATTAGTGCTTCAACAAGATGTAGCTCCTCCGCATTGTTCACAACGTGTTAAGGAGTTTTTGAACAGAGAGTTTCAAGAGCAATGGATGGGGCGTAGACGTGCTATTGAGTGGCCCCCTAGATCACCGGATTTAACTCCCTTAGACTTCTTTCTATGGGGCCATTTAAAGAGTAGGACTTTCGCAACAGAACCGGAGTCTCTGGAAGAATTACGACGACGCATTGTTGGAGAACGCCGTCTAATAACTCCACAAATGCTCCAGAATGTCAAAGCTCGTTATGAACAAAATTTATACTTTTGTATATAAGCTGATGGTCAACAATTGGAACACTTGCTTAACTGAATAAATATTTTTGAACGTTTGGTTTTTTTTTTAAATTTTTTTAAAAGAAAAATTGGCTAATTAGTGCATTTCTTATCACAATGAATAAAATGCGTTCTTGCAATTACAACTGTGATTAATTTTTAAACGAGTTAATAAAACTTCCAAAAAAATTAGTGTGCTGAATTTAGAAAAGAAAGAGCTTTCAAATGATGTAACACTCGTCCCATGTTCCCTATTTAAAATATAAGGGTTGTTATCACCACCCTTAAGGAGTTGATGTGTCAAAGTTGAGTTTTATGTAAAAACATGTCCCCCTGAATATTAAAATTGACGTGTTTAAGCGTTTCTTAAAAAAAAAAAATCTGGACCTTAATCGGTCTGTTTCGTTTTCAATGCGCCACCATTATATATATATATATATATATATATATATATATATATATATATATATATATATATATATATATATATATATATATATAACAGATCTCTTCATTAGTGAATTTTTCGTTATTCGAAAAATTCGCTAACAAACATATTTGCTATTAAAAACATTTTTATAAAAATTCGGTTCCATAAAGCACTAGATGCATCCAGACTTTTTATGTGTTAAGAATTAAATATTAAAAGAAGCAAAATAACATCCTAAGTATTTAAGTTAAAATAGTTCAGTTTTTTCGTCGCCAATGCCTTCTACCAATCAAGTTGAATCCGTTAGAACGTAATACAGCTACATGTAGAAACTTTTTGCTAGGACTGCGCCGTCAACTTTAATCGAATTAAAAAGAATCAGATCATATGGTCGACAGTTCTCTTTAGAACAAATGCTAATTATTTAATAGCTCTTGGACGTTTTTCACGCTAATCAAAATTCTATAGTGTAAATGAATAGTGCAGGAAATTGCCTAAACTTTGATCCAATCATACCTAATGAAAAAGCAATTAACTCCTTGTAACAGCACCCTTAGCCAGAATTCTCATTAGTCTATTTTATACAAGCAATTTGTCTACCGACTAACCATGCTATTTCTTTGCACAAAGCAAAATGGAAACGCCAACAAAAAAGTTTACAAACTGCCTGAGGGTTTCTCAACTGTTCCTGCTTTCAAAAACAATAATTTCTTTAGCGTGATAAATATTTTGCAGTAAATTCATAAGGATATCTCTGTTTATTGAAAATTTATCTTTCCTAATTCTAGCGGCTGTGTACAGGGTGATTTTTTAAGGGTCTCACCCCTGTAATTTCTTTATTATCAGAGATATCACAAAAATTCCAACACCATCTGACAAACTATCATGCGATGGGTAAAAATATTGCGACAGTTGCACATCGTCGTCATAGAAATCCATGGCCAACGTTGATTTTCCTAAATAGAACGATAGGCCTCAGACACATACAGTCGATGCAGAATCGAATTCTGCGTACAAAGATACCACGCTCGAATTTCCAAGTTGAGCTGTTTTGGAGACATGACGACACAAAATTTCAAAATATTTGTAAATTTTTAAGTGTCTCACTCCTGTAATTTCTTTATTATGAGAGACAACCAAAAAATTCCAACGCCATCTGACAAACTACCATGCGATGAGTTAAAATATTGCGACAGAAAAACAATTGCTCATCGCCTTCCTAGAAATCCATGGACAATGTTGATTTTCTTAAATAGAACGATAGGTCTAAGACACATACAGTCGATGCAGAATCGAAATCTGCGTACAACGATGCTACGCTCACATTTCTGAGTCAAGCTGTTTCGGAGATATGATGTAACGAATGTTTTGCAAAACACCCTATGTTGTATACGAAGTTAATTGATTTTGGTCAAACCTATAGTTTCAATTTTTTTTGCAGTAAATGATTAAATTTATCACGTTACAACATTTTTAGGAAAGTGTTTTGAATCACTGCTGCTTATCTTGAGGCTGCTTTCACATTTTAATTTCCCGGGATTGATAAGTGCAAGCGAAAAAAAAATGTATTATGTAGACAATGAGATTTACAATAATCAATACTTATTCCAATATATTTACTTAATTCATAGTATTATAAATATAAACTATTTTGATGAAACACGGCACATTTTTTTCACTATATAAGTTATACTGGTAACCAAATTTGATGCCTGCTTTCTTAAAAAAACACACATATTTGCTATTAAAAACATTTTTATGAAAATTCACTACCAAAGAGCACTTGCTGCGTGCAGACTTTTATACAACTAAAATATGACCAGAATAAACAGGTTCGGCAGAGCTCTGTAACGGAAGATAACGCCGTTCATGTGGCACATAGAGCAAAATGCTTCAGAGATAATTTATTCACTGCGAACTGCTTTATAACCCAAAACTAATTTTTTGTCAGATTGCGGTTGTCTCGTTGGACACGGAATCCTATAAAGGCGATGTGCAGTTGTTTTTCTGTCGCAATATTTTAACTCATCGCATGGTAGTTTGTCAGTTGGTCTTCGAATTTTTTTGATATTTTTGATAATAAAGAAATTACAGGGGTGAGACAATTAAAAAAATCACACACGTTTTGAAATTTTGCGACGTCATGTCTCCGAAACGGCTTGACTCAGAAATGCGACCGTGGCATCGTGTTACGCAGATTTCGATTCTGCATCGACTGCATGTGTCTGAGGCATATCATTACATTTAAGAAAATCAACGTTGGCCATGGATTTCTATGAAGGCGATGTGCAATTGTTTTTCTGTCGCAATATTTTAACTCATCGCATGATAGTTTGTCAGATTGCGTTGGAATTTTTTGATATATTTGATAATAAAGAAATTACAGGGCTGAGGCACATAAAAACATCACCAACATTTTGAAATTTTGTGGCGTCATGTCTCCGAAACGGCTTGAGTCAGAAATGCGACCGTGGCATCGTGGTACGCAGATTTCGATTCTGCATCGACTGTATGTGTCTGAGGCATATCATTCTATTTAAGAAAATCAACGTTGGCCATGGATTTCTATGAAGGCGATGTGCAATTGTTTTTCTGTCGCAATATTTTAACTCATCGCATGGTAGTTTGTCAGAAGGCGTTGCAATTTTTTTGATATATCTGATAATAAAGAAATTACAGGGGTAAGACACTTAAAAAAATCACCAACATTTTGAAATTTTGCAACGTCATGTCTCCGAAACGGCTTGACTCAGAAATGCGACCGTGGCATCGTGGTACGCAGATTTCGATTCTCCATCGACTGTATTTGTCCGAGGCATATCATTCCATTTAAGAAAATCAACGTTGGCCATGTATTTCTATGAAGGTGATGTGCAATTGTTTTTCTGTCGCAATATTTTAACTCATCGCATGATAGTTTGTCAGATGGCTTTGGAATTTTTTTGATATCTCTGATAAGAAAGAAATTACAGGGCTGAGGCACATAAAAAATCACCAACATTTTGAAGTTTTGTGGCGTCATGTCTCCGAAATGGCTTGACCCAGAAATGCGAGCGTGGCATCGCTGTACGCAGATTTGGATTCTGCATCGACTGTATGTGTCCGAGGTATATCGTTCCATTTAAGAAAATCAACGTTGGCCATGGATTTCTATGAAGGCGATGTGCAATTGTTTTTCTGTCGCAATATTTTAACTCATCGCATGGTAGTTTTTCAGATGGCTTTGGAAGTTTTTTTGATATCTCTGATAAAAAAGAAATTACAGGGGTAAGACAATTTAAAAAATCACACACGTTTTAAAATTTTGTGACGTCATGTCTCCGAAACGGCTCGACTCACAAATGCGAGCGTGTGGCATCGTTGTACGGAGATTTTGATTCTGCATCTACTGTATGTGTCTGAGGCCTATCGTTCCATTTAATAAAATCAACTTTGGCCATGGATTTCTATGAAGGCGATGTGCAATTGCTTTTCTGTCGCAATATTTTAACTCATCGCATGGTAGTTTGTCAGAAGGCGTTAGATATTTTTTGATAATAAAGAAATTCAGGGGTGAGACACTTAAAAAATCACCCTGTACATTATGTATTTCATCTAGCATTAATACGTACTAAATTGAGTAATACGGTTTCACATTATATTCTATAGTTATATTAGCAGTACTTAACATTTTTTTAAATTATATTCACATAGTTATTTATAACCACCGATAGAAGCCGCATACCAACGACTAGTAACTTATACAGGGTGTTTCGTGAGAAAAGCGAAATATCTTAAGGGCTTATTTTGTATGTTGAATTAATCATAAACCGGAATCCAAATCAACCAATACATATAAACGTATGCGGTACACAGATAACCAAGGTCTCTAAGTTGAAATACTTGGGCAGTTGGATCGGCGAATATCTGAATCCTGATTTGAAAATCAGAGCTCGGATTGAAATGGCTAGGGCAAATTTCTTAAAAATGCGAAGCCTGTCAAGCGATAGGTCACTTGATATACAAATTAGATACAATTTTGTGAAGTGCTACATATATTCCACGCTTCTGTATGGAGTTGAGGCGTGGGCGCTAAAGGCTGGCAGTCTAAACAGACTCGAGGCATTCGAAATGTGGGTGTATCGACCAATGTTGCGAATTCCTTGGACTGATCACACCATAAATTTGGAGGTTTTGCATCGTATGGGCAGAGAACGTGAACTCATCGAAATCATAAAAAAGCGAAAAACTGCATATTTCGGTCATGTAATGAGACACAAAGATATGAATTTCTATACTCATGATAGAGGGTAAGATCGAAGGTAGACGTGGACCGGGACGCATATACAGTAACAGCACCTGTGCTAGGCAAAGGTAGCGAGCCGAAGATAGAAACAGTAACAGCACCTACGCTAGGAGTAGTGCACAGTAATAGCATGTGTGCTAGAAGTTCTATTTATTATAACATATTTTTCTCCGATTGTCACTAAAGTTGTGTCCAATACAACACTAAAGCGGATTCACTGCCTTAATTTACTGACACCAACCGCTGCAGTAAATCAGTTACTTTTGTGCATTATTGAACTAAAAGCCATATTTTATTTTAAAATAAAAGAGATTCATTAATTTTAATACATACATTTTAATTAATAAAGTTACAAAGAGAAGTTCGAAATTCTGAAAACAACATAAAAGGCCAACATTTTAAATACAATGTAAACGGAAACAAGTGTGAGCTGTAATATTTAACTTAAACATTTATGATTATAATAAACATACATTGAAAAAAGGACGTGATTGATCATATGAACCTATTATTTTCTAGATTTATTAGAGTCAAGACCCTTATGTCCATTAACGCATTTAGCAAGCGCATGAGGGTTTCTACTTTTCTTTGTTGAAAGTTCTTTGGTTGTTAGACCAGCCACGTGAGCCCTTCTTCTACCCATACTGGTCCTTCTTCTAGATACAGCAGTTGGTTGGACATATATTTTTAAACCATATCGTAAACCAACTCTCTTTTTACCGCAATGCACTCCATTGCACTTAAAACAGGTATATAAGCCGCTAACAAGACTATTTTCAGTCTTGGCATACGTATTTTTATTCCTCAACAATTGTTTTACGGCTGGCCAAAATGTCCTAGGCTTTTCATCATTTTTTTTTTCGTAATATATCAAGATAGTGTTTCTTCCATTTTTCTTTTAGGTCATTTCTTTCTTGTGGTGATTGTACATTTTCAGGGCTTATATTTCCATCAAGTAAAATTTCATCCTTTGTATTTTATTATTATTTGATTCAGTCGCCATGTCAATATATACTGTTTCTTCATTCATTCCACATTGCAGAGGTAAAAATAATTCAATTTCGGGCTCTTTGCCACTTGCTACTTTATATAATTGACATTTAACATTTTCAGTTAAAGTATTCATGCTGCATTTCAAATTATATTTTATTAACACGGCAGCCTGATGCTTACAATGTTTTCCGTTGATGCCTACATAACAAAAGCATTTTCCTGAAAGCATATTTACTGTGTAATAGTATTATCAGTACTGCTGAGGACACTGTATTCAAAATTATTTATTTCATGAATACTATTTTGGTCAACATCTTTATTAGATGTTAAGTATAGATTTAGAACACTTTTTGTATTTCGATTCATGATTAAATCTAATAGGCGCTGCATGTAATAACTTTCGAAATTCTTCATAATAAAATCCACCAATTGAGTTAAATTAAAGGCCTTTGTTCTATCTAGAGCTATGTCTTTCAGCAATCAAATAGTAATTTCGGTGTAATTATTTGTATTCGTACCTCTCAATAATATTTGATTTCTGTACAACATACACCACATCTCCTTTTTCTTCATCAAGTTCTCGACATATTTAAGAAATGGCGGATATTTGCAATTGTGTTCAAAAGCTTTAATAGCTTCACTAAATCCCTCATCATCAATGGCTATCAAAACATTTCGAAAGAGTTTATATGTGGATTGTTGGTATGCTTTGAGAGTACCATGGCTTCCTGTCTCAATCCATTTCCATGCGGCTTTGAGGACATGAAACGTACACAATAAAAAGTTAGAACTGGGCCAATATTTACGTAACACATTGATTTCTGTTAAATCATCGTCCATTAGAATTGCACTAGGAGAAATTGCAACAGGAAGAATTTCAATAAGTTTTTGTAGGCTCTGATTTTAAGCTTGTTGATACTATACAACCAATTGGCAAACCTCCTGCAGGTGTTTGGATTATAAAAAAATAAATTTTGTGATTTTGACTGTCACAGTTACCAGAAGAATCCACCAATAGTAACTCGTTCACTATAGGTTGCTTCAATGCTCTCTGCATTAGTGGAGTGCATAATGCAACTGCATAATTATTTTCATTCCTCGTGACGCCATACAAGACTTCGTCATTATTTTGGGCTACCTCTAAATTGGCCTCTTGGTACTGTACAAATGTTAGTAAAGAACTGAAGTCACAGTCTCACAGATCAATATTTTCTGCCTCTTTCAGCGTGCTTATCGTTTCTTGTAGTTTCTTGTATGTTTACGGGCATTTCTGACATAAGCACGATCGGTACTGTACAACTGCTACTGTACAACTGTTACTGTACTGTAATATCTAGCGCAGGTGCTGTTACTAATATGGAGATCGGCATGACGAATTTAAACGAATTATCTAGCACAGGTACTGTTACTGTATATGCGACCGGGACGCAGGCAGTGCTCCTGGCTTAAGGACATACGAGATTGGACAGGATTGGGTTCAAACACTTTGCTGAAAAGGGCACAAGGCAGAGAAGAATTCGCCAAAATTGTTGCCAAACTTCGATAGGAGAAGGCAGTCGAAGAAGAAGAATAAATAATCAAAAAATCTATTATAAAAATGTGTCCAGAAATATGTCTTTACAGAGTTACAGGGTGGTAAAAAAATTATAAAAAATCCGTTTTTCTTAAGTATGTTGAAAATGATTCAGTGACACATCTTTGTATGTAAGGTTTGATAATACCAGAAACTCAATGTAATATCCTTAAACACGCTGTATACATTTTGTACATCTCTCAAGTCAAAATTTTGCAATTTGAGTTACTAGGTGTTTCGTCATAGATCTAATTATTACGTAGAGTTTTATTTAACCATTCGAGATACAGCCTCAGCGACTTTTTGTGGCCTGGCCATATTTTGCTCCAGGCAAAATAGTGCTGCAAATTGAATCATAACTTCCATATAGCTGTGATAATTTACTCTCCTCAGAAAGACATTCTCATAAGATGAAATTAGGGTCCATGACTTGACCACGATGAAAATATTCGTGTTCGCGTACCCATAACCTTCTTAAACGATATATGAAATCGAATACAAGGTAACCCTCAGATAGCGAAGGGAAAATTCTGGAGCAACTCTGTTTAGCGATATGAAACAATAGATACATTTTCTAAGAGAACAATTAACTAAAAATTAAATATAAAGGATATCCTAAAGGATGTTTTTGAAATAATAATAACAATAATAATAATAATAGCTTATTTGGTAAAATAATAATAGTAGTAACAATAATGTGCAAACTGCAAATGAACAATTACATCGCTGAAGCCAAAAGACTCATGTGCGAGTATACATAGGAAAAACTTACACAAAAAACAAATTGCACATTAGTATACATAGAATTTTCATACCTTAAACTAAAAATTACACACAAAAAAAACAAAATACACATAAATATACATCGCATTTCTATGCATATAACTACTTGAATAAACATCTATATAAAAATATTAAATCCATCACAGTCCACAGCAACAGTAAGACTACAATCAATATTCCGACACCCTTATACACGCTCTAGTCCGTCACAATGCTCAAGAATAGGACTGTGAGTTCTTTTCGTCAATTGCAGCATGTATGAGAGCCCTCGGTTGATCCAGCAAGTACTCTTTTATACGCTTCTTAAAATTTGCAATATTTCAGTTAGTAACCAAGGAAGCAGGAAGAAGATTAAACATTCTTGGTGCAAGGTATTTATAACTTATTTGGTCAATGTTCTTTTTAGCAAATGGTGTTCTGTACGCCACCATTCCATGCCGTGTTTCATGATCGCGCTCGATAGGTGATAGACCCAAGCTATTCCTGAACTGTTTAATCATTGCCGATTTAAAAAATAATTGTCTTATATCCAGTATGCCAGCCTCTTGGTACAGTCGCTTACTTGGGTACATATTGCCCCTGTTTAATATTACCTTTAAGATTTTTCTTTGGATTACTTCAAGTTAAATCGGGTTTGCCTTTCCGAACCCCCCCCCCCCCCCATATAATTCTATAACTCAGATGGCTTTCAACCAAGGCATAGTAAAGTATTCTGAGCTGTGGCATATCCAAGATGTCCCGCATATATTTGATTTTATACAACACACTTCATAGCTTTTTTACCACAAAGTCGATTTGAAAATTCCATCAGAGGTGTCTGTCTATTACAATTCCCAAATATCTAAGTGTTGCTTCGGCTAGTATTATCAACAAACGTTCAGGATCCCCAACAGTGACACTACTGTATTCCGGTAGCGTGGCCGCAGTACATAAAAAAGGTATGTACTTAGTTTTTTCGAAATTAATTGATAATAGCTTGTGATAAAAATATGTTTTAATCTTTAGCAAATCTGTTTCAACAGTTTGTTTCAAGCAATGCCAGGAAGGTTTTTCGTAAAATATTGCCGTGTCATCTGATTATTTTTCTATTACTTTCTTGTAGTAACAAATCATTTATATATATATATATATATATATATATATATATATATATATATATATATATATATATATATATATATATATATATATATATATATATATATATATATATATATATTGTAAAAAGAATTGGCACTAGCACCATTATATGCGGCACACCACACTCCACAGCCCGAAAATCGCTCAAGACCCTATCAATATTCACACACTGCTTTCGGTTGGTAAGGTAACTCTCAAAAAGCTTCAATGTTTTATCCTTAATTCCCATGTCTTCAGGGGACTCTTATAGTAATTTATGACTGACGGTGTCGGGTGCCTTAGCCCAATCTACAAAAACACCCAAGGATGGTGTACCTTTGTCCAGAGCGGCATAGACATTTGACGTCAGGTTTAGAATTGCATCGTGTGTTGACACTTTCTGCTGAAACCCGTATTGTCCCTCTGATATCAAACGGTACTTTGTTATGTAATCGTTGATTTTATTTATAATAGATTCAAAAATTTTTGCAAAGCAGGTTATCAATGAAATTGGCCTATAATTACCTACTCCTGTTTGGTCACCTGTTTTATAAATATGTATTATTATAGATGCTCCAAAGGCCGTTGGCCAGTAACCAATTTCAATTGCTTTATTTATTATATAAGTCAGTGGTTCTGTTATAAACTCTGCTATTATTTTTAACATATCGGCATTTAAGCCATCGATACAACGCGTATTTTATTATTTTTTAAACCAAAAATAACCTGCCTTACCTTGTGCTGTTTGGCTGGACAAAAAAACAATGAGCTCTTGACAATGCGACGCTTTCTGCTGCAGTTCGTCTGGTTTCTAATCTCCCTCATTAGTAATTTGCCCACTTCTGCATAATATCCGTTAAAGCTTTCTACCATTTTATCCCTATCTGTAATTAAGTTACCAAATTCATCTCTTGTTGAGCCTATGGTTCTCTTACCGCTTGTTTGCGTCACTTCTCTAAGGGTTTCCTATAGTTGTTTTGTGTTGCCACCGCTATTATTTATCCTATGCCTATAGTAGTTAATTTTGGCATTCTATATTATTGCTGTTAATCTGTTCCTATAGGAAACGTATTCGGTTCTTACTTGGTCATTTTCTGGATCATTTCGTAGTCTTAAGTACATTTTATTCTTTGCTGTGACCGATTTCATTTTTCCTGTCGTTATCCACATACTTCTTTTCACTCTATTATTTTTGGTCCTTCTATAAGTACTGCAGTCCGTTACTTCAGTTTTAATTAACGCAACGAACTTTTCTGTTGCGGATTCCTGATCATCTGTATCATAAAGGGCATCCCAGCGGACGTTGCTGAGGGAGTTATATAACTTCTAGTAGTCAATTCTTTCTGTCAATTTTATATATTTGCTCCCTGAATTTTCCCCCTCTAGCATGATCTACGTGAGAGTTGTGTAATGATCCGTTATACTACTCTCTAAAATTATGGAAATCGTTAATTCAGTAACATTGTTCTTGTCATTAACAAAAATATGATCTATACATGACTTAGATTTATTGTAGAAGCATAATTAAATTCACTTAATGTGTTCAGATAGTTACTGGCATAATCTCTGTTTTGTAGTATGTCAATGTTCAAATCGCCCACCATTATTCCATATTCGTTTACCACTAGTTTATTATGCTCTAAATAGGTTCTTAGATGTCCACTAAATTCATGAGGATTTGCTGATGGATGTCTATATATGCCACTGATAACTATTGTTTTCCCATTATTATAACTTATCCCAAAAATCAAGGCATTAGACACATGAATCTGTATGATATCAGTTCTGTATTAGATCCGGTCTTATGTACATAACAACGCCATCATGTTGATTTAGGAATCATTCATTATAGACCATCCTGTAGCCAGCTATGTTGTGTAAACCAATGTCTCTGATTTCCCAAGTCTCCGTAAGTATTAGGCTATCAAATTTTGTATCAATTTGTATCAATTTGTATCATAAACTCATCAATGTTTCTGCCTATGCTGCGTATATTCTGATGCAAGAGCTTAAAATTTTCCACACGATTGTTAACCTCCAAAACATTATTTACGTCTTGTGGATTTTCCAGTGTAAAAGTTTCTACCGACTGTATCTGACAGTCTCTGATCCATTATATCAAAATGGCCGACAGATTACAACAAATTATTTCCATTTCCTTGTAAACATAGTCCAATTCTACGACTAAAGTTACCACGCACCATTGCAAAATGTTTTTGACGTTCTTTACTTCCTCAGCAGCTAAAAAATATTTGACGAAGCATTTGCACACTATCAATAGGGTTTGAAAAAACTATTTTAGACGACTCCATAAAAAGTAAACCATGGGTGTGAGATCATGTGATCGTACAGGCCATTTGAGGGGTGCATCATTCCCTGCACCTATTCATCTACACGATTTTTTTTAATTTTAAACTATTTATTAAAATAACAGTTAATGTAGTATAATCAGGAGCTCCGTCGTGCGCGTACCACATGTTTTTACGCATGGCTACTGGCACCTCTTCAAGCCATATTTAGAATTTGTCATTTAAAAATATCATATATTCCGCTGTACCCAGACGTCGACGAAGAATAAACGGACCAACCTCCTATAATCCCTGCCTAAACACCAAAACAAAAATTATGCTGAACTCTGGATTTACAAACTTGGTAGGAGTTTTGATCATACCATGAATGAATATTGTGATGGTTTAGCAAACCATGTTTTTAAAATGATGCTTCGTCAACAAGCTAAATATTGGATAAAATATATACATTTTCTCTTGAAATATTTATACACCATTCACAAAAATTTATCCTGTTATGTAAATGTGTAGCAGTTGTTGATGGTAGGGGTATAAAAGATTATCATGTGCAATCTGCTATTGTGGTATGAGGAACATTGTACTCTGCCGGCAATTTCCTTGTACTCGTTTTAGGATTGTGATCGTAATTGAAAGGACAACTTATCCAAGATCTACGTTGCGAATTAGACGTATTCATTCAGTGCCTTCAAGACGAGGTTAAATTTGTTCATTTTCTCTACGTCGTGTTTCTATTGCCGCAAAAGTTTTTCTACTGGTAACGCGCCTTTAGGATATTTGGCATAATAAAGTCTTAAGGCTGCAGCACAATTTTAACATTTAAAAAAACCTTGCAGCATATCAACATATTCGTCATTAGTGTAATTTGGTATATTATTCAATTCCAAACCTCTTTAATATCAAATTAAAATGCGAATAAAATCAACTAACACTTCATAATTTTTTACACAGACTTTAATATTTACTGATTGTTATCAAATGACATGTATCTACTATTATTAAAACGCCATGAGCACTGATAAATACAATTTGTAGAACCCAATTCATCACAATATGGTTTCTTCATCTGATGAATGTTTAGCTAACAATGCTAGCGTCATCAGAGGATGAATAGACTTTTTCAATCATCATTCTGATGACGCTAACATTGTTAGTGAAACGATTTTTGGGTCAAAAAACTGTAATGTGATGAACTTGATTCTTTAAATTGTACTTGTTAGGTTTTTTTTGTGCAAAAGAACTAAAAGGTTTTTTTTTTGTCAGGAAATAAAAGGCACGAAAATTTTCGATCACATTTAGAAACATAATTTTAAAATAAGAATACCCTATGAAGAAACTGATTTTTTTAAGAAAAAGGCCGTTTGGGACGTTAATATTCCTGGAAGTGCAAAGCCGAAATACTTGGAGAAACCCAATCATCACAACATATCTTTTAAAGACCTAACGATCGCTTCGCTAACAACGTTAGCTTCATCGGAGGATGAAAACATTCAAAACTAATTTTTGCTACACCTGTATTTATATACATTCTTAGGTAGAAAGAACGAAACCGAAAGTAAGATTTCTAGTCGAGGGCGCATCTTTCGTATATTGTGTCTCTATTGAACGGACGGGGTTATCGCACTTACTTTATTCCTCTACCTGACAGATTTATGAGTGTCTATCTATTTCAAAAGGATAGAGAAAATAATAGGCTTGAAGTAAGATGTGCCGCTCTATCTAAGGAAGTTCCCTTCTTTAGTGATCTAGAAATATAAATGCTTTCGTATGAATTAAGCTTTTATTGCTATCTGACATTTTTAATAAGTTTCAAATTATCTGTATCAATGGGGTAGTTATTATCCCATATAAGTTGTGCAACGCATGACTTGTTTATACTACCATAACGCAAATGTGCGATATGCGCCCGAAATCTGACACCTATGTTTCTTTTGGTCTGCCCGACTATCTAAGATCTCAATCGTTACAACCTATATCATAGTTACCCGACATTAGTGGTTTTATCTTTATCTTAATATTCCCTAAGAAGTTGCTTAAATTACTCTTTGTCGCAAAAGTTAGCTGTAAATCGGCTTTCTTAAATATACTCTCAAGACGCTTTGTGATACGGGGTTCAAAAGTAGGCATACAATTTTTTTTCTCTATTTAATCTTTCTTGAATGCCCTGTATTCGGCTATCATCTTCTTTGTTCTATGTCTATTAATCAGTTTTTCTACTAGGCAATCCGAATCATAAAATTTTTGCGAAAACTTATGATGTGAGTCATTTGGAATGTAATTTATGGTGGCGGTTTCTTTCTATAGGTATCGAATTCAAGCGCTTGATTATTTTTAATCACTAGTACATCTAGAAAATAAAGTTTATTGTTAACTTCCATTTCGTGGTTGAATTTAATTGAATCAAATTAACAATTTTGTATGTTAATAAAATCATCTACTAATATTTGTGTTAAATACTGCAAAAATATCGTCCACATAACGACACATACTCTAGGAAAATACTCACTTCATTTTCTGAATCCGTCTCAAATCTATTCATGAAAATCTCTGCAATGAAAGGGAACAGTGGGTTGCCCATTGCCATTCCTTCCGTTTGCAAAGGTCACAAAAGTCAGTTAAAATTAAATATTCTTTGCAAACCTCTTCGCTTCTGTTGTTCAATTTTAATAACTGTTCCAAATATGTTAGCGTTTGTTTTGTGGGCACGCTGGGAAATAAACACGCTACATCAAATCATATCAAAATCTCGCCTTCCAACAATTTAACACTTTTAATTTTATTAACGAATTCTGGTCAATTTGACACACAATAACTTTTTGCTAAAAGTTATTCTGTGTTAAGTTCACTTGAATTCATTAACAAAATTAAAGATCTTAAATTATTGCGAGGCGAGATTTTGATATGATTTGATAAATAACTTTTTTATTAAAAGTTATTCGGTATCAAATTTCCTTAACTTAATTAATGAAATAAAATATGTTAAATTGTTGGAAGGCAAGCTTTTCATCTTATTTTATGTAGCGTCTTTATTTTCTAGCGTACCCAAAAAACAAACGCTGACGTATTCTGGACAGTAACTAAAATTGAACAACATAAGAGAAGAAGTTTGCAAACAATATTTAATTTTAACTAACTTTTGCATAAAGCAAAATATTCTTCAATTTAACAATGAGTTTTTTGAGCAAAGAGAAGGCAAGCAAAGAGCACCCCACTGCCCCCTTTCATTGCAAATCTTTTCTTGAATAGATTTGAAACGGATTTAGAAAATGAAAGTGAATACTTTCCTTAAGTATGCTTTCGTTATGTGGACGATATTTTTGCAGTGTCTAACTCAAATATTTGCAAGGTAGATCATTTTATTAAAAGATTAAATTGTCAATTTGTTTCAATTAAATTCACCCACGAAGTGGAAGTTAACAGTAAACTTCCTTTTCTAGATGTGCTAGTGATTTACAGTAGCGAATTTTCATAAGAATGGTATACTATTATTATACGGCATATCAGTAAAGTTAATACTTTAAACTTACACAGATTTTGAAGATCGATTTTAGAGGTCCTAGTACGCACACATTTGAAGAATTATTTCGAAAGTGTTACCATCGCTATCTCTCTATTATTAAAAAAAATATTGCGTTTTAACTCCTTTTGAGAAAAATACCCAAACCTCAATTTTCTATGAAGCTAAAGAACTAAATTTTGCTATATCTGTAGATAGTGTAAGTCTCTTTAAAAGCAACTTGTATTACAAATTTCACTAAAGTTATACAGAAGATTTCCAGAAGAACACTTAATTCGTATTTAGAAAAGTAAAGTATCTGCCAAATTATAAACGTTGGAGTTATTTTTCCTTATCAATCGCCAGTATGATTTCGTTTTAGTCAACCTAATCAAACCGGTTTTTTCAATATCAACAATAACAAAGTTATAATTTCAGATTCAAAAGTAACAAACTTATTTAGGCGTTTTAAACAAAAATGAGATCTTGTTCAAAACGTATAAAATATGTACACTATTGTTTCTTGAAATGTGAAAATAAAACAAAAAAACATACATTCATCGAGCTGGATTCGATCGCGTACTATTCTGCTTAGGAGGCATTCGCGGTGCCCCATGCGGCAGCTAGTCACACGTCAACCAGCGTTTTATTTACGTGATACCCTGAATCGGCTTCATGTCCGGGATATTATATTCAAAGTAAACGCTACAATTAACTACAGAATTACCATTCGAACACATCCCACGACTGTTTCTTGTCTTATATGACGTCTTATATTTAAGTTTAAATATAAAAGAAACTATTTTAGAATTATTTTTATAGAGACTTGCCTTGATTGTGTTTACATTTCTGCTATATTATGTGACAGTATAATATATCTATGCTGCGCTGAAACTGTACTTGGGGCCCTTAATAAAGCTACAAATATAGTGTATTTTAATAACTGATTGAATCCCCCAGTTATATAACAATTACTCGTCAAATTTTTAATTTCATGTCGTCTGTCATTTTCCATAATTGCAGCCGAGATTGGCGATTTTTGGTACAGGTAGTATGCTTTCTGCCTGGTATATATTTAATGTGGTTACGGTTGATGTGTGGTTTATACCTGTTGTATGAACCAATCGACGCGTGGCAGTTAACTACTTTGTGTGTCAGACTTAAACCAGTAAGTCGTTTCAACGCATGTCTTTAGGATTTTATTTTTATTTTCAAAAACTCTAAATATTGTGTACGAAATTACTTAAAATTCCCAATATAGGTTTATTTGCACTATTTTTAGCGACATGTAAAGCCTCACTCCAGTTAGTCTGATACTTACAAAAATATAGCGTTTTCAAAAAGTTTTCCCCGATTTTCCACCGAAAAAACTTGAGCATAAAAGCTGATAACCGAACTCTAGCTCGGTCTTCTCCCAAACAAGACTTGTGCCAAGCTTTATTGAAATCAGTTTAGTATTTTTTGAGTTATCGCTCGAATACATACATGTATTTATATATAAACAAATAAAAATTATAACTGACCTTGGTTTTGGGTTTTTGGAACCCAAATTCGCGCTCATCTGAAGAAATTTTAGCAAGAGCTCTTCGTCGTCACCTCTCTGTTAGCGAATTTTTCTTAACGAACTCTCGCTAAATCTTGGTAAGAAAATTGGTTTCCTTAGACGAATATCTTCTAATTTGACACCTCGGGCAACGTTGTTGATATACAATGCGATTGTATACCGGCACTTTAACTACTGTAGTTTTAGCCTATCTAAAAGAAGAAGTCGCGAGACTGCAAAAAATACAAAATAATTCCATGAGAGTCCTGCTAAAGTGCGGTGAATACACGTCAATTGAGAAAATGTTAGAACAGTTAAATTGGTTGTCTGTTGAGCGGAATATTAGGAGAGAGAATCTTGTGCTGGTGTATAAAATGTTACACAAACTAATACGTGAGTACCTATGGAATAGGATAACGAGTAGATTGTTTGTTCACTCTCGATCATTGCGATCAAAATCCGATCTAATCGTTGAGTTTGTGAGTATATCCTTTTCTCAGGAATCTTTATTTATTGAAGGTGTTGGCCTTTTTAGTGAATTTAAAAAACACTAATGAGGAGATCCTGACTTTTGAATTTTGTGGAGATTCTTCAAATGACCGCGAACTAGGCCCTTTAGAACCCATATCCAGGGTCAGTTTCAATTTATATATATATATATATATATATATATATATATATATATATATATATATATATATATATATATATATATATATATATATATATATATATATATATATATATATATATATATATATATATATATGTATCACACCGATACCCCAAAAAATAATGCTCCGATTTTGATCAAATTTGGCACATACCTTAATTTTTTAAGTGTCTTGGATAAGATTGTTAGTCAGGAAAATCGGCTCAGATTTTCCCGGAAAATGTTGTGTTTTCTTTAGAAAAAAAATTATATCTCCGGAAATAACCAAGTCAGGACAATCAAATTTGGTACGAGTCTTTCAGTTATAAAGTGCATCCCGTGCACCAAATTTCAGATCTTTATCTTAGAAGACAAAAAAGTTAGAGGTAAATTAATTTTTAATTTATTAAATCTAATCCAAGAAAGTTAAAACGTTAAAATTGATTGTGTGAGTGAAAAATACTCACAAAAAAAATAGAAAGCTCCCAGATATGTGTCTAAGTCATTCTTTCCTTGATATCGTTAAAATATGAGCAAAAAATCCATTGTAAGTTAAAATGGTTTTGTGTAAATTGTAAAACGCTGAACAATTAACACGTATTATGGGATATACCTGCTAGTGCATACATGTCGAGCGTAGCTTAGTGGGATAAGTCCCTGTACAGCGGATAATCGACTGCTACAACGAGCCTTAATCCTAGTTAGTGATTACTCTTTTCAATTTTGTTCATTTAGTCTCATTTCACTTTACCGTTATCTAATCAGATTGTTGTTATTCCGATGAATTTTTTAGCGAGTTTTTGTACAAAAAGTACTTTGATAAAGCGAAGATGAAAGTTTTAAGACTAAATTCACTTTGAATAGCATATCTGGTTGTTTGTTCTTGCCCTAACCTAGTGAAACCGTTCCATATTTAATACAGTCGAGGACTTTTCCCGTGGCTCCACAAGTGCTTATTTTAGTGAATCTATTAAAAAAAAGTTCACTAACGAGAAGAACTCGACTTTTGAATTTTGGAACAATTCCTCAAATGAGCACGAACTAGGCCCCCTAAAACCCATATCCAGGGTCAGTTTCAATTATATATATATATATATATATATATATATATATATATATATATATATATATATATATATATATATATATATATATATATAAGGGTGAACAATTTACCAAATTTAGGTCTGTCAGTTTAAAGGGATTTAAAAAAAAATGTAAAAGGTTGCGTTTTGAGACGTAAAAATTGCTTTATGCAAAGAACCTGAAAGAAATACGGATTATGTAGAATGTTCTGGAAACCCTTAAGTTTCAGCTTAAAGCATCATTGTCCTGCATTTTAATAAAATATTTCCAGAAAATTCATTTCAAATAAGACTCTTTCTCTGATGCTTTGGAAGTAGTTTTAGTTAAGTTTATGGTTTAACGGTCTATAATTTTTAGCTAATTTTCGTAGAAAAAATGCGTTAATGGGGAGACGGCGGCTTTTAAATTCTAAAAAGATTTCTTCGAATGAGCGCAAAGTACGCCCCCTAGAGTCCATATCCGGGTTTACTTTCTGTTTACATATATATGTAGCCCTGTATATACAGAGAGACGCACAGTAAAGCTCAATATAATTGTTATTATGCAAGATACGAGAAAAAATTCTATACGTTACCTATAGGGTGTCTTGAGCTGCATCTTATAAAGTTATTTTGACAATCACAGGCTGGTCCATAAGTCGTTGGTTATACCTACAATTTTTTTCTGAACATGCCTTATTTGCATTTTTCATCGAAATATCATGCATGAAACGAGTTTTCTCGGAAACGTTTAAAGTTTATTTTCGAAAATTTTTTGTACATTTTGAAACAAATTATTTTGGTAAAATATGGTACATTGTTCCTAGTATACAGGATGTCCCTCTAACAATGGGCCAAACCCATATATTCGGATAGAGCATCAAAAATTAAATAGACTTTTATCAATACGTTTTGTCCGATTGTTGCTTGTTTTCGATATACAGTGTGTTAAAATTGACTTTGAAAAAAATTAAATCGCTCGTTTTTCTGCTAATTACTGGAATATTGATTTGGAACTTTGTAATAGGGGGTTATCGAGGATGCCGCTTCCAACCGTGATACCTATTTTGAGCTACATCATAGTTGGCGCCACCTACACTAAACCCGAATATTTTACAGCGGCATAACTTTTTCGATGATCAACTTTCTGCAAATCTGTTCAGAAAAACTGAAAACTACTCATTTTTTGTACGAAAAAGGTATACTTAGTTGAAACTCATAAAGTGAGTGGTTACCGAGATATTGCGGTTTTAATAATGGTGTGCATTGAAAATCTCTCAAATCTGAAATTTTATTCTGGCCCAAAGTTCATCTCTGGAGTTACAAACATTATTATTTATGTACCAGTTGTTTCAAGTAACCCCAATGGAAAATTCTAGAGGATTGAGGTCGGTGTATTTTAATCATAATTTTTTAATTCTAAATCAATTCCTAAAAATTGGGAAGTTTCTCTGGATTTAATTCGATTTCATAGAATAAGTATGTTTTTGGCAAATAAAAGATGTATTCCTGTGGACATATCACGGCGCTAATAACTATAGCAGTTGATTGGCAGGGTCAACAACTGTCAATGAAGTAGATGAAATATCTTTTGTTTTTCGTTTTCATAGGGATGTCATTTGCACAATAAACATAATCTGTCAATTTTGACAAGCACATGGTTTTTCAATTAAGAGCAGTAGGTAGTTATTATTTCTGAAATACCTCGCCATAATGAGTTTAGCAATATTGAGAAGAGAGATATGATCTGCGTTTATGCGCAATCAAACTTCCGTAGCCACCAAGCCGCCGCCAGATACTTGGAATTATATCCTAGTCGTAGACAACCAGATCACAAGACCTTTAGAAGATTATACGATGAATTAGGTATGTAAAAGAGTAATATGCACTCATTGCCATTGATTATTTCTGAAACGAAAGTTTTGACAAAATTCACACCTGAGGGCTGGAAAAATCGTGAAATACACATTTTGTTACACGGATGCGTATCATCTCGTTCTAATGTATTCGTAGGTGAAACTGGTTCTTTCAATTCGAATTTGGAAGTTGGTGGACCAAGACGTCCTGTACATCAAGAGGAAGATATATTAGTACGCCTTGCAGAAGATCCGGAAACAAGCGTAAGACGCCTCTCTGCAGCAACTGGAATAAATAAATCAAGTATTGGTACACTTCTCAGAAAAGAAAAGTTACATCCTTACCACTTCACACCAGTGCAGAATCTTTTACCTCTAGATTTTCTATCTAGATTGGATTTTTGTGAACGCATTCGTCTGTATCAGAATAACGATCCGTTTTTCTTCAACAACATTCTATTCACTGACGAAGCGACATTCACAAGAAGAGGAGTTTTCAATTTCAAAAATGCTCACACATATGACAGCAGCAATCCTCATTTGACGCGAGAACACAATTTTCAACATGAGTTCTCCATTAATGTCTGGTGTGGCATACTAGGCGACGTGTTGTTGGGACCAATAGAACTTCCTGCAAGGCTCAATGTGGAGAATTATTCAATTTTCTTGAGAGATTAACTTCCTATTCTCTTGGAAGATGTCCCTCTAGACGTGCGCAGGAGATTATGGTTCATTCACGACGGGGCACCTGCCCATTATGGACTTCCTGTCAGAGAATTTCTGAACCAAAATTTTCCGCGCCGATGGATAGGTCGAGGTGGAGATTTTCCTTGGCCTGCACGTAGCCCCGACCTCAATCCTCTAGATTTCTTCCTCTGGGGTCACTTGAAAGAATTAGTATACAAGAATATTTGTAACTCCAGAGATGAACTTTGGGCTAGAATAATCGAATCCAGTGATATATTGAAAAACGATTATCAAACTTTTATTAAGGTGAGGCAAAATTTTGGGTTGAGACTAGAAAAATGTATTGAAGTAGGCGGAGGCCATTTTGAGAATCTTATTAAGTGCATTGTTCGATAATTGTCAATTTTTTCTTATAATTTAGTGATAATAATAATGTTAATAAAATTTCAGATTTGAGAGATTTTCAATGCACACCATTATTAAAACCGCAATATCTCGGTAATCACTCACTTTATGAGTTTCAACTAAGTATACCTTTTTCAAACAAAAAATTAGTAGTTTTCAGTTTTTCTGAACAGATTTGCAGAAAGTTGATCATCGAAAAAGTTATGCCCCTGTAAAACATTCGGGTTTAGTGTAGGTGGCGCCAACTATGATGTAGCTCAAAATAGGTATCACAGTTGGAAGCGGCATCCTCGATAACCCCCTATTACAAAGTTCCAAATCAATATTCCAGTAATTAGCAGAAAAACGAGCGATTTAATTTTTTTCAAAGTCAAATTTAACACACTGTATATCGAAAACAAGCAACAATCGGACAAAACGTATTGATGAAAGTCTATTTAATTTTTGATGCTCTATCCGAATATATGGGTTTGGCCCATTGTTAGAGGGACACTCTGTATAGGTTATACCGGTAAACAAATTGATGCCTGCTTCCATTAAAGAGACATATTTGGTATTAAAAACTTTTTTATGAAAATTAACTTCCATAAGGTACTTGCTGCGTCCAGACTTTATTAATGCATTACCTAGTTATATTGATGACTCTCTGAACATAAATGCAATTGATTAAAACCTTTGTATATATTTAAAAAATTTAAATGTTAACTATAAGTAAGTATATGTAAAATATATCTAAATGTAAATCTAAATTGATCATTGGACACAATAACATTGCAGAATGTAACAGCTTATGCTAAATAAAGTTATTGTGATTCTTATTCAAAAACGGTTAATGAAGCAAATTACAACTTGCTACAAGGATATTATTAATTTAACTTACCGCTAACGTTTCACTACTATTTCAGTTATAAATCCAAAAGTTACAATTTAGGGTTTTTTCTGCGATTCCTCTATCAGAAGCTACATCATTCACACGAAATCCAGCTTCGTTAGTTCAATAAAATCCAATACTGAAAAAGGATTTGCTGCGTCAAGAATTGTTTTATTAACAGCGTGTTAACAGAGTCAAAGAGAATGCAATTTGATTTTTTCACAGAATCCTTTCAATCACATTGAGTGTTGCAACCAGCAAAATATTCTCTGAAATCGCTGCGAATTCACATACCGTTTCGCATTATAAAAATGTTAAGTGCAATCGCTTTGATGTTTGATATGAATTATATCGAATAACTTGGATAGGTTGGTATGCATTTTTAGTGAATTTTATTTTAAAAAACATGCACCAATGAGGCGATAGCAACATTTTAATTTTGAAAAAAAAATCTTCAAACAAGCAGCACAGGAAATTGGTCTTGGAGAAATTTAAAATATCGCTCACTATGTAAAATTTGTTCGTAAAAATATGGACCAATCAAATGCCCGTTAATAATACCACACCAAACGTTAATTCCGAAGTGTCCTTGATTATCAATTGCATTGAGAAAATGTGGATTTTTAGTAGCCCAAATATACAAATTTTTTATTGGGATTACCGTTACTAACAAAACGGCTTTCTTCCGTCCACAACACATGCTGAAAAAAACGATTGTCATTGATCAAGTTTACCATCACTTGGGCAATATAATTAATTCTTCGTTGTTGATGTTTATCTGACAAGTGTTCTAAGTTATGAAGTTTATAATCGTGATAACCATTTTCTTTCAAAATTTTTCTTACAGAACTATATTTTAAATTCAACTCACGATAGGCTTGCCGAATCGAGTTCCTTGAATGGGCTTCAAAATACTGCAAAACATTGGCGACAGTATTGTTATAATTGACCCTTCTAGTAATTTTTCTTCCCTTTCGAGTAGAAAATGTTTCGTTATTTGCACGTAAATTGCGTTCTAATCTTGCAAGTATTTTTAAGCTTGGAATAACACGTTCAGGGTATCTTTGGGCGTATAACTGAACTGCTTTTCTATGGTTCTTTGAACCCTAAACTAATAACATATTAGCCCAGTTTCACAAAGCTTGATTAAATATTTAACCGCCGGTTAGTTAATCAAGGCTTCATACAACCAATCACAGCTTTAAAATATTCAGTTGTCATGGCACAAACCCGAATCATAACCTGTGATTGGTCGTCTTAATCCCTGATTAACTAACCGGCCGTTAAATATTTAATTGGGCTTTGTGAAACTGGGCAATTGACTTCTTTTTCGTTGTGCGTAAACATATTTGCTTTAAAAAATTAAAGCAAATATGTTTACGCACAACGAAAAAGAAGTCAATTGCCCAGTTTCACAAAGCCCAATTAAATAACCAAAAGGTTTGCGTAAACATTTTGGTTTCGATTTGGTAGCGTTAACGGAGGCTTACTTTCTATGGTATTAGTGAATTTTAATTTAAAAAAAAATGGTGTTCAAACTTTGCAAAAATTTTTTCAAATTAGCGCGAACTGGGAACCCATATCCTGGGTCAGTTTCAATTTCTATATGTATATATATATATATATATATATATATATATATATATATATACATATATATAAATATATATATATATATATATATATATATATATATATATATATATATATATATATATATATATATATATATATATATATATATATATATATATATATATATGAGACATGCTTGGTTCTCGGGTTAAACCGCGTCAAGAATTTAGGGAAACTCGACGTTTCGGCTCCCGTTTTGGAGCCATTTTCAAGAGGTAAAGGAAATATGTAAGGACACTCTAAGGCCTCAATCTGCCTACTCCTTAGAGTGGTGGACAAAGGTGGGTAAAGGAAATATGTAAGGACACTCTAAGGCCTCAATCTGCCTACTCCTTAGAGTGGTGGACAAAGGTAGGTAAAGGAAATATGTAAGGACACTCTAAGGCCTCAATCTGCCTACTCCTTAGAGCGGTGGATAAAGGTAGGTTGGGTTGTTGTAGCTCGATTACGGGGCCTCAATCTGCCTACTCCCCAAATCTCGCCGGAGATTGTCTGTGAGATCCCAGTGTGTTCAACCCTAGGCCTCAGAGAGATCTGGCAGTTCGTTGCAAGTCTTGTCTTATATATGTCGTTCCGTCTACCTGTTGCGTCATCAGTGAAAGTAGTGGGGTCACCGTCAATTAAGTGGGGGGCTTTGGTCACGGTATCTAGAGGAAGATTAAGAGGGTTACCGGCATTTGTTACGGCAGATAATGATGCAATAAAATTGTCTGTGGAATTTATTTCCTTTTTGTGTGTTTGTAAAGAAGATATAATAGGTTTCCAAGTAGTCGGAAGGCGAAGACCATCATCTCTCTTATTTAAACAATCGGGACGTTTTTCAATCTCGATTGCTTCGCGGATAATTCTCGTTTTGAAATTGTAAACCGGTGCTATTGTTTTAGCATTATCGAAGTCTATTTTGTGCCCTGTATGAATATGATGCATGGCCAGCGCCGATGAGGGGTCGGATTTTCTAACTGCGAGGGTGTGTTCGTATATTCTATTGTGGATGCGTCTGTTTGTTTGTCCTACGTAAGTTCGGGAACAGTCGGAACAAGGAATTTCGTAAACTCCGTGGGATTCGTTTGGAATCGTATCCTTGGGAGTTTTTATAAGATTTGACAGTTTTTGGTCTGTTGTGAATACGGTTTTGATATTGTGGGTTCGGAAAATTCGGCTGATTTTGTCGGTGACACCTTTAATGTATGGTAAAAACGCTGTGTGTTGTTGTGTGGACGCTGTTTGTTCTTGTTGTGGTGTAGTGGTTTGTTGTTGTGCGTTTCTAATGTTTCGTAGTATGTGATTGTTGTCGTATCCGTTTTCTAGCAATGTCTGTCTTAGAAAGTTTAATTCTGTCTGTTTGTTGTTGTTGTCCGTTAGTCTAAGCGATCGTGTTACTAATGTTCGAACCACGGAATTTAGTTGCGATGGGTGATGGTGAGATTGGGCGGTAAGATAACGATTAGTGTGGGTTGGTTTTCGGTAGACAGTGTAAGAAAATCCTCTGACTGGGTTTTTAGTGATGCGTACATCTAAGAAAGGCAAAGAAAAATTATTTTCCATTTCCATGGTGAACTGGATTTGGGGGTTGATGTTATTTGGGTAAGAAAGGAATTCGTCTAGAGATTCTTTGCCGTGTGGCCAGACAGCGAAAATGTCGTCAACGTATCTTAACCAACACGTTGGTTTAAGTTGGGATGAATTGAGGGCTTGTGTCTCGAAGTTTTCCATGAAAATGTTGGCCAATGCAGGAGAGAGGGGTGAACCCATTGGAGTACCTCAAACTTGTTTGTAAAATTTGTTTTGAAAAAGGAAATAAGTGTTGGATGTGCAGTGTTCTACAAGAGCTAAGGTATCGTGGGAAATTTTGTGTTTATTTTTGAGAATGTCAAGGGTTTCAGATAGAGGTATATTGGTGAATAAGGAAACTATATCAAAGCTAACTAGGATGTCGTTTTGAGAAATAGTGTTGTTTTGAAGAAGGTCGATGAAATGGGTGGAGTTTTTGACATAGGATGTAGCGTTTTCTACTAATGGTTGGAGAGTTTTGGCTAGATGTTTTGCAAGTTTTTGTGTGGGTGAACGGTGGTCACTTACGATGGGGCGAAGGGGAATATCAGGCTTATGGATTTTCGGGAGACCATATTTTCTAGGGATGCGAGATGATTTTTCGCGGGGGATTAGTTCTTTTTTGAGGTCAGGATTGAGTTGGGAGTTGTTGATGATAGTTTTGGTTTTCTTTTCCAGATAAGTTGTAGGGTCGTTAGGGATTTGTTTGTAGTCTGTGTTGTTTAGTATATTGTCCATCTTTTGTATATAGTCTGTTTTGTCAAGTATGACTGTAGCGTTGCCTTTGTCTGCTGGTAGTATTATAATTTATATGTTTCGGTTTAGGTCTCTGATTGACTGTCGTTCGTGAGGAAAAAGGTTGGAAGGTGGAGGTTTGGCAGAACGTAATATCCTGGCAATGTCAAAATATTGTGATTTAACGCAACTTACCTCCATACTAATTTGCACCCCTGAGAAGTTATAGGCCTTGAAATTGGGGTTACTAGTTTCAAAAAAAGTCAATATCTCAGTTATGCTGGAACTTAGAAGAACTAAGTTTGTAAGACGTTTTGAGTATACCAAAAGCAATAATCGGCAGTAACAAGAATTCATTTGACGCATTTTAGAGGGTTGATAAGGGATGATTCACCCTTAAAATCTGACAGAATTTTTTAACCCATTGGTGGACTTGAAGAATGATTATTTCATTTTATGGGGAGTTTAATTATAAAACTTCTATTGCTCTTATCAATGTTCAAAAAACTGTGTCGTTTTCAACAACATTCGGAATAACTAAATACATATATTACAGCTGTTATTTAGAATCATCGGAAATTCAAGCGTTGGCAATGAAATTTAACGTCAGACTTGACAATCAGGAAAAAAGTTGTAATAAGAATAATCTAATGGAAAAACAAACAACTTAAACAATAGAAATAACATAACATTTACACAGATAAATTACAGAAGTTGTTTAAAATGATCACTCTCAGGCATAAATTTATTCTTCGTCGAAAATTGAAGTCTACTCTATCCAACAACTGTTGAATGTTTCTAATGAGTGCGCATTTATGTGTAATGCGCTTCCACAATTCGGCTCGAGACGCAATGAGGAAGTTGCATATAATTTACTTTTGATGAAAAACGTATTTAAAGTAAGGCCAAATACTCTAAAAATATATGTCTACAGATAAACTCTCCTTTAATTGTACCACTAATTAGTAATTAATTATTGAAATATTGAATATAATTAAAAACTCTGGACGCAGCAAGTGCGTTATTGTAGTGAATTTTCATAAAACTATTTTTTAATAGCAATAATGTGTGTTTTTTTAAGAAAACAGGCATCAAATTTGGTTACCAGTATAACCTATATAGTAAAAACAATGTGCCATGTTTCATCAAAATAACTTTATTGTTTGAAAATGTACAAAAATTTCCGAAAGTAAACTTAAAGTGTTCCCGAAAAAATTCGATTCTTGGTCAACCTTATAGGTTAATAGCAAATTAAGCTATTCAAATATTAAGCATTTGATCAAAATTCGCTACCATAACGCACTTACTGCGTCCAGAATTTTTTTTCTTACAAACATGCATTATATTTCGATGGAAAATGCAAAAATGCAATAACATAAGGCGTGTTTGATTAAAAAAAAAGAAAATTTGTATCACCAACGACTTATGGGCCACCCTGTGATTGTAGAAATATTTTTTAAGATGTAGCTCAAGACACCTTATAATTAATATATAGAATTTTTTTTCATATCTTGTATAATAACAGATATATTGAGCTTTATTGATTTTTTTACGAAAATTCTACAACAATTATATACTATTAAACGATAAACTCTATAGCTAAGACTACTGCCAAGCGTCAGAGAAAGGGTCTATTTGAAATGAATTTTCTGGAAACATTTTATTAAAATGAAGGACAATGACGGTTGAAACTAAGACTTCAGGGTTTGTAAAACATTCTTCTTGAGACATTTTATTTCCATAGCCCGTATTAGATTCAAGTTCTTTTCCTAAATGTTGCCAATTTTGACGTTTAAATCGCAACTTTGACGTTTTGTGAAAAACCTCAATTTATTTTTCTTTAAATGCCTATAACTTTTTTGTCTTTTGACCTACAGAGGTAAATTTTGATGTGTGGCTTACGTATAAGGATGTAAACCCGCGTACTAAATGTGGTTGCCCTTACTTTGTTAATTCCGGAGATATAAATTTTTTTTGAAAGAAAACCCAAAATTTTTTGGGAAAACCTGGACCGATTTTCCTGGCTAACGAACTTATCCAAGCTATTTGCAAAAGCAAGGTATTCAGCAAATTTAATCAAAATCGGCCAATTATTTTTTGAGTTATCGGTGCGATACATATATATATATATATATATATATATATATATATATATATATATATATATATATATATATATATATATATATATATATATATATATATATAAAATTTTAACTGACCCCGGAAATGTGTTCTGGGGGGCCTAATTAGCGCTCATTTGAAGAAATTTTTTCAAAATTCAAAAGTCGGGATCTCCTCATTAGTGAATTTTTGGGTGGGCGAAAACTCGATCTGATTGGTGAAGAGGTTTATGACGTCACGATCAGGTACATCTGCGTGATATCGTTGTGTTTGCATCGAATTCTGAGCAGTTTTATCATAATTTTAAGTAGTTTTGGTGTTTAGTGTATAACATAGGTTCAAAGGTAGTAAGTCGTGTTTAATCTAGTTTAGTGCGTGATGACTTCAGCAGATTCAGAATCACAATACGAGAATGCAAAAGACATAACAGCGCCTGGACATAAATATTATAAGTTCTGTATAGTGCCCAAATGTACTTCCACAACAATAACTACCCCCAACAAATTATTCTTGAATGTACCTAAGGATGAGAAAATAGGAAAGAAATGGTGTATATTTTTCTTGTATATTATTTGAATGGAGAACATTTTGAGTTTATGCTTTGATATACATTATATTTTATAAGAAATTACTACATAAAATCCAACAAAGACATTTACAGGATAAAAGAAGGTTCATATCAGACACATACCTCCCAGCTTTTACTCCTTTTAGCTCAGCACCCATGAAATTCGGGTTGTTTCCTAAAAACGCAAACATTGCTAGAACATAAGTTTTTGGTAAATTTTAAGATTGTCGTTGGACAAATCCAACTTCTGTAGCTATACTATAAGACTGTACAGTTTTTAAAATAATTAATACGAGTATATAGATATTAACAATAACTATCTGCCACAAGTAAGTCACATAAACACTAATGGTGAGATGAGGATCTTCATGTGAGTAAGCTAGACTCGTTTGGCCGATACCGGATCGTGACGTCATAGTAGGCCGTCTTTGTTTACGGCTGCGTTTTGGCGCGGAGACAATTATTTTGATTTTCTTATTTTTTTACAAGAAAACTACTAGTTAAACATTTTAATTTTATATGACAATTGATTTTATACAATGTGTGAATTGAATAAGAGGAGAATAAACAAAAACTCTAGACGCAGCAAGTGCGTTATGGCAGTGAATTTTTATAAAAATGCTTTGAATATCAAATATGTCTTTTTAATGCAAGCAGTCATCAATTTGGTTACCGGTATAACTTATATAGTAGAAACAATGTGCCATATTTTATCAAAATAACTTATTGTTTGAAAATGTACAAAAATTTTCCGACAATAAACCTTGAACGTTGGTTTTCTAGCCAACAAATCTTAGGTTAATAGCAAATTGAGTTATTGAAATTTGAAGCATTTAATAAAAATTTGCTACCAAAACGCACTTACTGCCTCTTGATTTTTTTCTTACAAACATATTTCGATAAAAAATGCAATAAAATAAGGCGGTTCGAAAAAAAATTTGTAGGGATCACCAACGATCGACTTGTGGGCCAGCCGGTGATTGTCAAAATAATTATATATATATATATATAATATATATATATATATATATATATATATATATATATATATATATATATATATATATATATATATATATATATATATGCAGCTGAAGACACCCTATAATTAACTTATAAAAATTTTTCTCATCTCTTGTGTAATAATAAATATATTCAGCTTTACCGTAGAAACGCGTCACCCTGTATATACGTAAGCAGATCAAAACTGAACGTAAACCCGGATATGTATTCCAGGGGGCCTAGTTTGCGCTCATTTGAAGAAATCTTTAAAATTCTAAAGTCGCGGTCTCCTCATTGACGAATTTTTTGTAAGAAAATTAGCTTAAAATTATGGACCGTTAAACCATAAACTTAACTAAAACTACCTCCAAAGCATTAGAGAGTAAGAACTAACCTGTTGCATATCAGCCCTTTTGTAAAACTTCGATCCTTTATATGTGTTGATAAAACATAACAAACACTGTTTAATCCACCCACTAACATTAATAAAGGGATAATTTGCTCTTGTATATAAAAATTTCCCAAATGACACAAATACTTCGTCGATTCAAACAAATAAACATATAAATAATCTCATACCATAAACATCAATTACATTTCATCAATTACGTCTAACAGACCTGCGCAATAATATCAAATGTTCCGTTACCAGGGCAACAACATACTAGATCTCATATAAGCTATTGTCAACGAAACGCGGTGATATTAAACATAAATGTTTCAAATCTGAATATCTCAGTTTACTGTAACCCTAGAAAGCTGAATTTTGGCACATAGTTATGTCTTTCCCAAAGCAATATATACACTAAATTTTATCGAAATATCTTTGTAATTTTCGAAAAAAGAATTTTTTTTTGAAAGTAAACTCAAAATTTTCCCGGAAAACCCTGTCTGATTTTTCTGGCTAACGAACTCATCCAAGCTATTAATAAAAGAAAGGCACTTGCCAAATTTTATTAAAATCGGTTAATTATTTTTTGAGTTATCGGTTGGATACATGCCTGATTTCTTTAAAAAAACACGCATATTTGCTATCAAAAACATTTTAATGAAAATTCACTACCATAACGCAGTTGTTGCATCCAGACTTTTTATTTGTTTAAAAAGAGCCTTAGTGAGCCTAATTAATAATATAATTTATGTTTTTCTGAAAGTGACCCCAGTAGGTATTTATCTCCCATCTAGTAATGACATAAATTATGTTTATCAACAAGATTATATAGCGCCTGAGCAACAGTGACCTTTCGTTCTCCTATAATGAAATTGCCTGTGGTAATAGCGCAAAATGTAAGGTATAACAATGTGTGTTGGAAAGGCAGGATAGGCGTAATTTCGAGCGGAGATATTTCGACAGGAATGTTGTAAAAAACAACAGTCACGAGTCCGGTTCCCAGCTGGTTGGTAGAATATGCGTACAGTGGATAATTAAATAATCTCTTCAGAACAATTAGTTTCGCGACCCACACACCGAAACTCCTCCATGGCCATATAATTCCGATATTAATTTGGAATTTTTCACTCGCCAGTGAATTTAGCAGAGTTCATTAAATTTTCCGATAATAGAGAAAAATTATGTTGAATCGAGTCATTTTATACAAACGCTTTAATATTCGGCCACAATGGAGTTGGACGGACGATTAACAGCATCGAGGGGACGTTTTGTAATAGCTGATACGTGCATATTGGAATTGATTAAAAGATTTTAGAGGATAACTAAATAAAGCTGTCATTCGAGCTTTGTATTATCTTTCGCAGGTTTAACGCCATAACCAAATGTATTATCGTTTGATTCACTGTATACATTTAGCCTCAGCATGATTTAATATAGATGGCTTTTTATCATTTTGATGTTGATGACAAGGAAATTTGACTCTTATAACACATTTTCTCTATCAATCGTTTGACTACGATAATACGTGAAAACTAAGTTCAACCACACCAAAGAATTCTGGACGCAGTAAGTGCGTAATGGTGGTGAATTTTCACATAAATGTTCTCAAAAATGGTACCATTTGTTTTTTGTGACATTTTGGTGAAATAATAGCGAGAACGGAGGCACATATTTAAACATGTCTTTTGCACTTGTCTCCCTCTCTATTTTTAAGAGGGTAGCTTTTTATTTCTAAATGGGATGATGTACTTTATAAAATTCGAATCTACTCAAAAAACTAGGTGCATAAACCAAAACATAAACCCAGATATGTGGTTTCAACGGGACGGATCTCCACCTCATTCTAAAATACAGGCCCGTAATCATTTGAATGAAATCTTTGAAACATTTGAATGGAATCTTTGAAAACAGGGAATTGGTCGAGCAGGTCCGGTCGACTGGCCTGCTAAATTTCCGGATCTAACCCCCCTTGGTTATTTATTTTGGGATTTTATATAGGACAAACTGATGGAAATTGCATTTACAACTTTAGATAATCCGAAAAGAAAATCCAATTTGCCTGGTCATTACTGACACCTGAAATCTTTCAGTACATACGGGATCCATTAACAAAAAATATATTCGTGACCGAAAGAGCAAATCAAATTTTTTGCACAAAAACCTAAGTGTTTTATGTAGCTTAGAATTTTGTAAAAAAGTACATCACCCCATTAAAAAATCCATAGTTACCCCCGCCCCTCAAAATAGAGAGGGGATAATTGTGAAAAATATGGTTAAATATGCCCTATCTTCCTAATAATTTATTAAAATTTCACAAAAAAATTTAAGCCGTTTTCGAGATATCACATTAATATCACCGTAACACTCTGAACAATTCACCCTGTATAAATAAATTTTACCAACTTATGTTTCTATTTATTGTTGTTTTTTTTTTTTTCATGTTAATCCTCATCTATCCGTAGTGCAATTCTTGTCTGTTTCGTTAGCCTTGACGGACCCCTAGGCGATATGTGTGCCAGTATATCCCACATATTATATTTAAAAGAAAGGGAGTTTTATACTTAATGCATAAATTTTGGATTGTGCGAACACACCCAGTTTAGGCCTCCTTTTCCTACGTAATGTTGCAGTCACTACAAGAAAAACTAAATTGTGTTAGTGTTGCTTAAAAATATCAAAATAACCTTTTAAAACAGCTAAATAGTGCTGCAAATTGAATCATCACTTCCACATAGCTGTTATAATTTATTATCTTCCAAAAACATTCTCACGGAATAAAGGTAGGGCCCATGACTTTTCCACAAGGAAAATATTTGTATTCCTGTACCCATAAACTTTTGAAATGTTGTTGTGTTTTTCCCTAAGGGCTCGTCCGCGACCTTGCCGCCCCGATAGCACTGCAACCTTTGGTTGATTGTGCATACCCTTAGTCTTACTCAACCCATTCCAAAATCACTGTGCCTTGAACTAGTCTGCACAGCAATTGGTAGTGTGAAGTTTTATATTGCTCTATCTCAGGTCTAGACTGACCGTAGATCCGTTGTCTTTGCGGTCCACAGCTTTATACTCGCACAAGATGTGCTGGGCTAATACCTCTTCCTCGCCGCAGAGTCTGCATGCGAGGTCGCCTTCAAACCGCCCCATTTTATGCGGCCATGTGTCCCATCACGAGACCTGTTGTGTTTCTGAGCTGTCCTCTGCTAAGATTTAGCAGCTCCACAGCTCTCTTTGAACTGGGTTCGTCAATTATTGGATCCCATGTCTGAGCCCTGGACAGTCTGCCCAGTACACCTTGTGTTGGTTTTTGACCCAGGACTTAATGGCTCCCCTGTCAGTGCCCTTTGTCACGCCCAGAGCCGGTTCTGGTCCCATAAATGGTTCTGCTGACCCTCTCTTCGCGAGAATGTCAGCTTCTTCATTGCCTTTGACCCCCGATGAACCGGCACCCAGATAATGGTCACCTCATTCTGCCTAGCTAGGTCGCTCGTCTCGTCTCGGCACTCACTCACCAGCCAGGAATTTACCCGTGGGCTACTTAGTGCCTTAAGGGCTGCCTGGCTGTCTGTAGCTATGAGTATCCTCTTGTTGGTGTTATGTTACTCGAGTTTTATTGAAAAAGTGTAAATTTTTACAAAATCTCCCCTTATTTATCGCCTATACTCCGAAGCGATCTTACTCAAAAAGAACTCGAAGCGTTCCTTTGTCGAGTGATAACTGGATACCAAATTTGAAGATCATATCTCAATACGTTCGAAAGTTATTCCGCCTACTAACAGACAGGCGAACATATCCACATCAGACAGACCAACCGACCGACAGACACAAAAATTTTCGATCCAGAATCAAGTTTTCTATATGTTTTGAGACTTTTACGCCGTTTTAGAAAAAAGAAAAAAACAATCGGAACCGTTATTTTTTCGAGTGTCAACATTCTACCAAATTTGTAGACGATATCTCAATTCGTTCTAAAGTTATCATGGCTACAAACAGACAGACGTACATACCGACGACAGAACGACAGATCGACAGAAAAATTTTTCGTTCCGAAATCATGTTTTCTATATCTTTTTTTTTTACTTATTATGACTTTTAATCGAAAAAAATTTGAAATTTTTGTTGCCCATGCGATACTTCCACACGTTTTGACGATGTGGAAATAAAAAAAACTCGGGACGCAGCAAGTGCGTTATGGTAGTGAATTTTTATTAAATGCTTCAAATTTAAATAACTCAATTTTCTATAAACTTAGAGAGTTTAATTTCAATACGTAGTAAGGTTTTTCCTAAGGCAAGATATCCACAAAATTTCATTAAAATAACTTTGTAATTTTCGGAGAAAAAATTTTTTTCGAAAGAAAATTTAAAATTTGAGTAACTCAATTTTCTCTAAACTTAGAAAGTTGAATTTTGGTACGTAGTAAGGTTGAGGCAACATATATAGTAAATTTCATTGAAACAGCTTTGTTACTTTCGGAGAAAAAAATATTTTTCGAAAGAAAACTCAAAATTTTTCCGGAAAACCCCGTCTGATTTTTCTGGATAACGAACTCATCCAAGCCATTAATAAAAGACAGGCAGTTGCCAAGTTTCATCGAAATCGGTTAATTACAGCTACTGATGAAGACAACTTCGTTGTCGAAATACGTATCAAAAAAGATAGCGCATAACTCTGTTATTATTGTTGTAGTTTTTGGGGTTATTCTACTTTTTGTTTCAGTTTCCAGCCACAATGTCCAGTCTCAGTCTTTTGTCAATAAAAATTATTATTATTATTTGTTATTTTTTGAGATTTCAGATGTTTTTACGAAAATTGGCTACCATAACGCACTTGCTGCGTCTAGATTTTTTGAACTGCAATTTGCTTTTTTACAGTACATACCAACAAAATATCAATCAGATTTTGGACCATATCACATCGTCTTCTATTTTAACACTAAAATAAATTTAATATTGAATGAGACAAACTTTAATTACTTTTAGTAGTACCAATCATAATAAAAATATGTCTAGTCAAAGTAACAAAACCCGATAAAAAAACAATTACGAAAACTATTAATGCTGTTGAGCCAAAAATAGCCTTGTTAATATATCATATTCCCTTTCTTTGTCCAATTTTATCATATCTTTTGTTGGTCAGTAACAAAACAAACAAATTATATCCCAAATGATACAGAAAACTTTACAACTCTAGATCTACTCTAGATCTAAATAAAAGGACTGTAACAGCGGCAGAAGCAGAAGTCAATGGAAGGTTGATGAATGAATCTCATGAGTCAATAAGAAAAGCATTGACTAACCAACAGCAACCACATACTTATGAATTAAACATGTTTCAAATTTGAATAGCTCAATTTTCTGTAAACCTAGAAAGCTGAATTTTGGCACATAGTTAGGTATTTCCCAAAGCAATATGTAGACCAAATTGTATCGAAATTTTCGGAAAAAAAAATTTTTTTTGAAAGAAAACTCAAAATTTTCCCGGAAAACCCCGTTCGATTTTCCTGGCCAACGAACTCATCCAAGCCATTAATAAAAGAAAGGCACTTGCCGAGTTTCATCTAAATCGGTTAATTATTTTTTGAGTTATCAGACGGATACATATATATATATATATATATATATATATATATATATATATATATATATATATATATATATATATATATATATATATATATATATATATATATATATATATATATATATATATATATATATATATATATATATATATATATATATATATATATATATATATATATATATATATATATATATATATATATATATATATAAGCATATAAAAATTCAAACTGACCCCGGATATGGGTTCTAGGGGTCCTAATTCGCGCTCATTTGAAAGAATTTTTGCAAAGTCTCACCATCGATACCTCTCTATTAGTGAATTTTTTTAATAAAAATTCACTAATAGTGCTGCAAATGAGTCATAACTTTCACAAAGCTGTGATAATTTATTCTCTGTAGAAAGACATTCGCATGGAATTCATTTAGGGCCCATGATTTGATCTCAAAGAAAATATTTACATTCCTGTACCCATAAACTTTTCAAACGTTATACTACTCTAGTTTTATTGAAGAAATGTCAATTTTCACCAAATCACTCCTTATTTATTGCCTACCCCCGGAAGAGATCTTATCCAAAACAATTCCAAGCGTTTCCTTTGCCTGGTGCTAACCGGATACCAAATTTTACCTCAATTCGCTCGAAATTTATTGCGCCTATTAGCAGACAGGCGTGCATGACGACAGACAACAAAATTTTCGTTCCAGAATCAAGTTTTCTTTATGTTTTGAGACTTTTTTCGCCGTTTCTGCAAAAAAAAAACGAAATTTTGTCAACAATATTCCAGCCCCACACAATCAACCCCTAATTTAATTTCAACACAAAATACCAGATTTTTTATGGAATTAAAAGTTTTATAATAAATAAACCCTAAAATGTTATACTACTCGAGTTTTAACGAAAAAATGTCCATTTTCACCAAATCACACACCCCCCCCCCCCATTCATCCCCTACTTCCTGAAGCGATTTTACCCAAAAACAATCCTCGTTTGTCGAGTGTGAAACTGTATACCAAATTTGAAGACGATATCTAAATTCGTTCTAAAGTTACCGTGGCTACAAACAGACAGACATACGGACAGACATAGAAACAATATTTTCCTTCCCAAATCATGTTTTCTATATATTTATTACTTTTTACGACGTTTAAGTGAAAAAAAGAGATTTTTGTCGCCGATGCGCTGCTTCCACAAACTGTAACGATGTGGAAGTAATTATTAACTGTATTTAATTATAAGCACACTTGGAGAACACCCAAATCACCACAACACATATTTCAGAGACCTTACGATCGTTTCGTTGACAATGTCAACATCTTCAGAGGAAGAAAATTCTAAAATAAAAAACTAGCTCCCGTGTATTTATATCGCGTCAAGAACGATCCTTTGTTTATTGTGCAGTGAAACTACGAGGTCGAAGACCTGCTTTAATCTTCTGGTCGACAAATTTATGACCCCTGTCTAATATAGGTTTAAAGAACCCCAGTTATTTAAGGAATCAGCACGTTTCCTTTCGATCTAGAAATATACTATGTGGATATTGGCTCATGCCGACAAAGAAATCTGGTGAGATAAACAACATCAACTCAACTCATCTTTTTTAAATAGAAACCTAAAACCCAGGTGTCTCTGTCTCACCATGTTAACTCTAACAAAGGATAAATAATTCAACTAAAATACTACAAAAAACTATATTTATATTGATTTTAATTCTACGTGAAAGTATTTATATTGACTACATGGATACAACAAAACGAACAGGTCTCTAAGTCGAGACAAACATAGAAATTAGTATACATATACTAGAATAATAAATTATTGTCAATAACTCGGCCGGTTTATACAAATAAACCGGCCAAGTTATTGACAATTATTTATTATTCTACCAGACAAATTAGTTTATCTCACCAGATGTCTTTGTCGGCATGATCCAATATCCACATAGTAAATTTTTTGATCGAAAGGAAACGTGCTGATTCCTTAAATAACTCGGGTCCTGTAAACCTATATTAGATAAGGGTCATAAATTTGTCGACCAGAAGATTAAAGCAGGTCTTCGACCTCGTAGTTTCACTGCACAATAAACAAACGATCGTTCTTGGACGACAACTTTACTTCGGACTAGTTCGTTTACCTTGACGCGATATAAATACACGGGAGCAAGTTTTTTATTTTAGAATTTTCTTCCTATGAAGATGTTGACATTGTCAACGAAACGATCGTAAGGTCTCTGAAATATGTGTTGTGGTGATTTGGGTGTTCTCCAAGTGTACTTATTAGTGCTCATCACAGGTTCCAGTTTTCACATAGTGTATTCAATTAAACATGTTTTTCTCTTGTATGAATAATTCCTTTAAATGCCAACAAGTTAATTGAATGCCCCCAGGCAAGAAATGTAAGTGCAAAATAGTTTCAATTGTCAAAGGCAGGACTCCGTATCCAATAAAATAAGCAAAATCGTAAACGTGTCTCTTTTCAAAGCAAAACGAGTTACCTGCAATATTTTAGAACAAAAAAATCCAAGCATAAGATTAGCGACAAAACTGAAAACGCCTCGAGAAACACGGATTCTGTTTGTACATGTACTTTACAATAAATTTAATTGCTTTTCTCTCTTCATCGAAAAAGAACAAATCACGAGTCGTATAATGAAATAGCGTGCAACATCTAGAAAACGTTAGTTAGGCAGAGCGTAATTACTTTGTCAAAGTGATAAGTTTCACGGAAACGGTTGCAGCAGTTGTTTAATTGGTGTTGTTATCCCGAACATTTAATCCCAGGTGATTATAGAACTTATTTACAGTGAAAGGTATTATATGTATCGCGCATTACAAGTACGCCGCCAACCTTCGAACATAAATTAGATTTTGCCGTAACTAATTCAAACGCGAATTTAATTCCAAAGTTCCAAACGCCCATATTTCACGCTATACTGACAAATTTAACTTAGCTAAACCACACATTCATATAAATTATTTACTAATAAAGAAGAATCGATAATAATTATTGCTTACGTTATATACGAAAGTTCGTGCTTTCAGCTTAGGTACACTACCGCCTTATTGCTCTTATTTGGCTTCCGTCAAGGTTGGTGGATTACTTATTTAAGAAGTAAGTTAACACTGATGTATTAGCAGTGTTTCATGTCGTCTTCCTAATTTTTTAATTACTTAGTGTCACCCGCTTAAACATTGACAATAAGGTGGCACATACAAATTATTAAGTTTGATATAAATTAAACGAAATGTCTAACCAAATAGAAAGTCTTTTAAGTGCACCAGTTTAACTCAGATCACAAACATTCAATTAATCAGACAGTTAAGCTACAAATTTCTTAAATTATATAGGGTAGAGTCACTAGTAGTCGACCAGTTTGTGACAGGGTTGGTTTGCATTAGCAATATTTCCCAAGATGTTAAGGTCAGTATTACAGAAAACTACTGTTTGTTTTCAAGTATATTCATGTTTCATATGGTACATATATTTGGTTAATAGATAGCGCTGCGAATGTAATACCTTCTCTTACATTTAAAATATCAGTATTCACCAGTAGTCGGCCATCAAAATCCAGTAGTCGATTTGTTGGGTACTAGTAGTCGACCACTTGGAAACAATCACATATTGTTTATTTTTGTGCAATATTTACGATAGTTTCGATTTTTTTTTTTGATTTAAGCATAATTAGTAGATATATCGAGATCTTGTGTGTGTGTGGAAAAAGAAATAAAAAACAAAAGATTTATTTCAGTTTATTATTTTTATATTTATAACAACTTAGTCACTAGAGATGATTTTTTAAACAAGATTCGCAAGTAAAATCATTGAACACAACTTCTTCATATATTTTTCCTTGAAAACTCGTGCATTTTAAATGATACCAATTCGGGCATTCATCGCATCCTATATTTTTAAGGTCATTATCTTCTGTATCGCTTATTAATTCGTCTTCACAACTACTGCACTTGACACGTGATTTTTCCATTTCTTCTGTTTTTTGAATACTATTTTCGCAGTTATTATTAGCGCTTTGTGGGTTTATTTGGTTCTTTTCTTCTTCTTTCTTCTTTACAGTTACTTTCACATTATGTCTTTTATTTATCTTTTCATCTCTCTTTCGGCGAATTTCTGCTTCCTTCAAAGCTTTTCTTTTTTGTATTTCCTCCTTTCGCTTCCGTACGGCTTCTTCTTTTGCTATTTTTGCTTCCTTTTTTTTATTTTCAAGTAGCCTCCATTTCTCAGAAGAAATCGCACTTGGTAGTTTCCCACTCGTCTTTCTCTTTGTTGTCTTTTCAATAGGGTTTGGATAAAATAGACCAGTAGGAATTGTTTCTCGCGCTTTATTATTGCCTTTATCATTTTGTTTTTTGTTTTCATATTTAACAGAATCAGCTTTGGAGGTGTTTACATGCAACGGAATTTTACTAATACCTAAAACATTAATATTCAAAGAGGCTAATGTCGATGGACTTTGGTCATTCTCTGGTGTGGTGATATCTCTTAGAATAGTGGTTTTGTTTTCATCGTCTAATGTGTCTATTGTATCTCCTTGGGTATTAATTTTTATTTGTTGTATTATGTTTTCTTTGTTTTCCGTTTCTAAACCTTTAGAACTGTCAACATTAAAGTGAATTTTAGCGGGAGAAATTTTGATAACCTCTATTATGTTAATTTTAGGACAGTCAGAGGTAAATGTGTTCAAAACCGTATTAAAATTTGTATCTACAGATTCTTCAAGATCATTTGAAGTTGGTGCGTCATTGTCGTTTGATATATTATTGATGTCGTTACCGGTCTCTGAATCGAAAGGGTTTTGAATATTGGTTTCGTTTAGTATAGTTGGGATAAGACAACCATTTTCATCAATATCACACCATTGCCCATCAGAAGTTTGTATTGAAAGAGGAGGAAGAATATCTTCAATGTTTGTAAGATAGTTTAGGTCCTCTTCATTTGTAGAGATCTTTGCTTTTGTTATTTCTTGAAGTAGTTTTTCAACATTAATTCCTTCATTCTCCAGTGTCACTCGAAGGAATTGTATGGTTTTCTCAGTTACAATATAATCACTCATGGTAGGATTAGGTTCCTGGTCTCGTTCCTGGTTTTGTAGCTGTAGATCTTCCAAAGTGTTTTGTACGCACTTTGTGTAATCAATTGCATTGGGATCAAATGGGTATAGTCCGCATTTGCGAAAACCGTTTTTTATACTCTGACCTAAGTTATTTTTCTCCAAGATTGTTTTCAAAAGTGGACAAAACCTTGCTTTTGTTAGCACTTGATTTGTGTTTTCTGCTAACATGTGCCATTCCCGTATCGTCTTTTGCCATTCTGATTTTAGGGCTTTAAAAACACTAACATCAGCTGGCTGAGTTATGTGTGTCGTATTAGAGGGTAAGGAGTATAAAATAATTTTTCTCTCGGAACAGAACTCACTCAAACTTAATGTTAAGTGACTCTTATGTCCATCTATTAAGAATAAAATAGGTCTCTTGATTTCCTTTTCATTTAACCACCTATCTAAAGTGTTGGCAACATATTCAAAAAACACCTCTGCTCTCATCCATCCTGTCTCACTTAACCCCAGGCACCAGCTGGGATCCATACTTCCTACTACATCTTTTGGGGGCCGTACATACGGAAAGACTACGCATGGAGGTGCTATCTCGCCATTGGCCGATATCACGAGCAAAACCGTCAAAGCCTCTTTTTCTTTACTTTTCACTATTTGGTATACATTTTTATAACCCCTAGGAGCTATAACTTTTCCAGCTTTAGGACAGAGCGTAAAACTAGTTTCATCGCCATTTAAAATTCTACTAGGTTCGAGTAATATGTCTTCTGCGTCCACCTCCTTTAAATAAACCTGAAGTTCTTTAAACCATAATCGGATATTTTGCTCGGTAATAACAGCACGTCCTTTCGATAAAGTTTCTGCGTTTCTATGAACTAATTCTGGATTTCTTTTCAAAAATGCAGAATACCATTTTTTCCCAGGGCGCCCATTTTTAAAAGGCGTCTTAATGCCCTTAGAGGTAACAATTTTCTCTACAGTATTGAGAACGTCGTCCATTTTTCTAGGAAAGCCGCATTTTGCCAGATTAATACACCACTCTACTAATTCCTTTTCGTCCTCAGTACTTAGAACAGACGGCGGACCCATTTTTCTTGGTTTTTCTGGAACTCTTCCACTAAGCCTGTCAATAATTGTCGTTTTAGGTACACCATAGCGTGCATTGGCTTTTCTAATGCTGAGATTATTTAACCTTATTTGAAGTAGTGCCTCATTAAGAGACTGTTCTGTATAAAGATGAATTGGACGCTTAATAAAATTAGCAACCTTTCTTTTTTTGCAAACTGCTTTTTCTTTAGTAACACCCGCTTTTATTTTTGCCATATTTCGTAGTTATGTATGTTTTCTGTGAAAAAAAAAGTATATATAGGTAGTGTACCCAATATCTATATGTAGTGGTCGACTTCGGGATTATTTATTTTAGTAGTCGACCACCCGTGTAAGAATATTTTTATATGCGGTCGACTACTGGGTAATTGATAATGAATAACATAACCTTTCTACTAGTTACATTTGGACATTTGTAAGTGTATTTTTGATACAATTTTGTTCTTTAATGACGTATACTCATATTTTCTAGTAGTCGACCGCTCTACATCGACTACTAGATTTTGCTGGTTATTAATTACCCAGTACTCGACCACCATGATTTTATTATGTTTTATGATTCTTAACGGTTTTTTTAATATATTAAACTAATTATATACTCAATATAATGATTCTAAATAGTACTTACGCATATGTTAACAAAAATGGCGATAATATAAGCCTGGCAAAGAGGGGCATCCAGTAACGTTTTATGGACGATTCAAACAGGTCTGCACTGTTACACTACAATGGCCAACTAAAACTCCAACGGTAAAACGCATTTCACTTCAAACTCGACATCTCTCATTGGTCAATTTAAAATTAACCCTGGTCGACTTCTAGATATAAAAATTATTATCGAATATTGGTTTTAGACTTATTTAGACCCAAATTTGTAAAAAAGCGGACGACTACTGGAACTGGTCGGCTTTAGGGTGCTTTACGTCTAGAGATAAATATAAATAGAGAGAAGAAAGATAGAGAAGGAGAGACAAAACAGAAAGAGCGGGGGAAGCGCCAGATGCAAGCGATTAGTGACAGAGAATTTGTTTTGTGCGAAAGGGACAGGCAACTTATGCATTTAACAATTTTACGTCACGCGTTTGTCTTACAGGTTATGGGGTATAAATCTGGCCGATGGCATAAAGATAGTAATAAATAAGTAAATATATATATATATATATATATATATATATATATATATATATATATATATATATATATATATATATATATACTTTATTTATTTGCTGTACGTTTGTGATTTTTTATTGGTTTTCGTGGACTGCAGTTTCGAACCGTCCCGGTTCATCACCAGCACGCTACTGACTGTTATCGCTCCTGTGTGGTCTACGTCTAAGATTGTACGTGGCGCCTGTGCCGTGAGCTTCTATTGGTCGGTTTACTGTTATCTGATTGATTGTGCATTCAGACTGTGTCGCGTGTATTGGTCTCCTGGCTTGATCACTGTGGTTTGATAATTTGTCTATTTCTATGGCCTTTATTAAGTTTTGTTTAAGTGTTTGTACTTGGATTTGTTCTGACATTAACTGTTTCTTATTGTTTGTTTGTTGAATGTAGTATTGTTCCCAGATTTCCATTTTTTGTGTGGTCTTTAACATGTTTCATTAGTTGTAATTGGGTGATGTCTGGTTTTTGGTGTTTTGTGTTGTGAATGTAGTTAAGTTTGATTTGTAGCTAGGTATGTGGATTTTATTTTATGCTGTTGCATATTCCTTGAATCTTGTTTCTATTGATTTTTTTGTCATTCCTATATATTTTTTATTGCATGTGTTACATTCTATTTGATATATTCCGTTCAATTCTTGGGGGTGTGTTCTTGTTTTTTTATTTATTTTGTTTATTATTTTGTTATTGGTTTTGTAGCTTATTTTTAAGTCATATTGTTTGAGGGTTTGTGTTATTTTTTTGATGTTGTGGTTATAAGTGAATGTTGTGTATTTTGTGTTTGTTTCTGGTGTTTTGTTTTCGGTTTTGTTGGTTTGTTTTACAAGCTTTTCTATTGTTTTCTTGTTGTATCCATTTATTTGTGCTATTGGTATTATGATGTTGTACTCCTTTTCTCGTTCGTCTTTATGGAGTGGTACATTTAGCATTTTGTTTATTAAGTATCTCTATGCGGCCATTTTGTGTGTGTGTGGGTGTATTGAGTGCCTAGGTTTAGTGATGTCTATTTGTGTAGGTTTTCTGTATATTTTGTATTCAATCTGGTTTTCCTTTCTGATCAGTGTTAAGTCGAGGAAGTTTATGGTGTTGTTTGATTCTATTTCTATTGTAAATTTTATGTTGTTGTTGATTTGGTTTATTTTTTCGAGGATATTGTCTATGTTGGTTTTTTGATTGTCGTATATTATTAATATATCATCGACGTATCTTATACATTTGATGTTTGGGTCTGTCTCTTTTATGATGGTGTTGATTTTATCTTCTAACTATTGTATGTATATTTCTGCCATGATGCTTGGTAGTGGAGATCCCATTGGTAGTCCGTCTTCTTGGATGTAGTATTCTCCGTTGAACTTAAAGTAATTTTGTTTTAATATGATGTTTAATATTTTGCTGATTTGTTGTTATTTTGCATTTTATTTTCGATTATATTTGTGGTTTCGTTAATTGGTATATTGGTGTATATATTTGTTATGTCAAATGAGGCAAGTCTTGTTTATGTTTTCTAGTATATGCACTAGTTCTATGGGGTTTTTTATGTGAATTTTGTTTTCTAGTTGTATTTCTTGTTTTAGTACTTGGTCCATTTCTCTTGCTATTTTGTATGAATGTGCATCTTTGAAGTTGATGAGTGGTCTTATTGGGTATCCCGTTTTGTGTATTTTTATTATTCTTGTCATTGGTGGTGCTTTAGGGTTGTTGTTATTATAAGGTGTTGTTTTTTGGTTGAATATTGTCTTGTGTTTTTTTATTATGCTTATAATTTGATTTTGGATTTTTTTCGTTGGGTTTTCGTTCAGCTTCTTGCATTTGTTTGTTGATGTGAAAGTATTTGTTTTTTGTATATAATCCTGTGTTTTTATTGCTATTAGTGCGTCGCTTTTATCTGTTTTTGCTATTGTTATGTTGTTATATGTTGTTCTTATTTGTTTCATCATTTTTTCATGTATATGGTATTTTGATTTAGTCTTGTCAATAATTCTGTTTATTTCTGTTGCTAGCTGGTTTTTCAGTGGTTCTAAGTTTGGGCTATTTATTGAGTTTATCGCGTGTTGTGTGTCCACTATTATGTTCTCTATTGTAGATTTTTTTGTATCTGAAAAGTTAGTTTTTATGTTGCTTTATTGGAATTCTGCTTCTTCTTTTGTGAATTTTGTGTCTGTTATATTTATTAATCTATCCCGAAATATATGGTGTGTTGTGGTTGTTATGTTTACATTATCTAGTTTGTTCTTTTTAAGGTTGTGTAGTTTTTTGTTTATTTTCTCTAATTTGTGTTTATCATCGGTTTTTATGTTGTAATTTTTCTGTTAACCTTTGTCTGCAATATAGAATAGATCTTGTTATCCACAAAAAATATTTTGGGTTTGTGCATTTCTCTGGACATCAGTGGCACCCAATTTTTTTTAAATGCCTATAATTTCATAATTTTTCTCCCTTTCAACTTAGATATCTGAATTTTGACACGCGGGGTAAGTTTAATAGTATAAACCTAAGTGCTAATTTTGGTGGTCATAACTTTGTTATTTTCGGAGATACAAATATTTTCCTAAAAGACACAAAAAATTTCTATGAAAAACTGGTCGAATTTTCCTGGCGCACGAACATGTCCAAGCCATTTGCTATATATATATATATATATATATATATATATATATATATATATATATATATATATATATATATATATATATATATATATATATATATATATATATATATATATATATATATATATATATATATATATATATATATATATATATATATATATATATATATATATATATATATATATATATATATATATATATATATATATATATATATATATATATATATATATATATATATATATATATATATACACAGATCTCTTCATTAGTGAATTATTTCTTAAACAATTCACACCGTAGTCCATAGTTAAAGGTTAAAATTATACCTGAACATTTACACCAGTTTCCATCACTTTTGCATAGCTAAGTGAAGATTGGAACCTGTGATGAGCACTGATAAGTACACTTGGAGAACCCAAATAACCACAACACATTTTAAAAAGACCTGACGATCGTTTCACTAACCAAGTTAGCGTCATCAGAGGATGAAACATTCTAAATACTGAAAAAACTAACATCAACTTATATATCGGATCTTAGGAAAGAGATCGAACTGAGGTGGGAAACTAGCCGCAGGCAAAATTCACAGTGTATTGTATTTTTATCACCGGACAAGGTCTTTGCACTGTCCCTACTATTTTATCTAAAAAATGTCCATCTGTAATAGTTTTGAGAAGGTTCAACGAAATCTAAATTAACATAGATTCCTTTGGCGGCAATATCTGTATACTTATGTTATCTTTAGAACGTGCTGAAAACGTGGGAATTTTATTTAACAAAGCAATCGATCAGGTGACTCGTAATTGGCGGTGGTGAAGCGTTCATACATTTTTTGTTATAACTATATTTTGCAATATATAAGCTTTCAAATAGCTTTAGCTGTCCTGGTTTTCTAACATTTTTTATTAATATCAGATTATCTTTATCAACGTGATGATTATTATCTGAAATGTGTCGGGCGACGGAAGACTTATCTACAGTACCGTAACGAAATTAGGATAAGTGTTCTTTGAATCTAATTCCAATCAATCTTTTTGTTTGTCCGACGTATTTAAGATTACAACCTTTACAACTTATTTCATAAATTCCCGACATTTTGTCCGTGCTATCCTTGTCTTTTAAGTTACCTAGCGAGTTTTTTAACGTATTTGTTGTTGAAAATGCTAGCTGTAAATTGACCTTTTTTTAAAAATGCTGTCTTTATTCTTGATAACTAGAATTAGAGATTAATAATAAATTACCCTTTCCAGATGTACTAGTTATCAAAAATAAAGACTCTTTAGAATTCGATGTCTATAGAAAGGAAACCACTACTCTAAGCTACAACCCGAACGACTCGCATCATATGTACCCACAAAAAATGGCCAGTTTGAATTTTTTAGTAAATCGGTTAATTAATTTTCCTTTAAACAAAGGTGGATATACCGAAGAATTAAATTATATTAAGAACGTGGCCGAATATAACGGATACACTACTTGCCTAGTGGAAAAATTTATCAACAAACAGAAAACAAAGAAAATGTTGAGGGAATCAACGACGTTCAGAAGAGAAAAGTCAGAAAAAAAACTTTGTTTGGTTACCATTTGAACCTAGAATAACGAGAGGTCTCAAAAGCATTTTTAAAAAAGTCAACTTACAGCTAATATTTTTAGCAAAAAATGCGTTAAAAAACTAGCTAGGTAACCCAAAAGACAAGGATAGCACGGACAAAATATCGGCAATTTATTAAATAAGTTGTAAAGATTGTAATCTTAAATACCTCGGACAAACAAAAAGATCGATCGGAATTAGATTCAAAGAACACTTATCCCAATTAAGTTACGGTACTGGAGATGAGTCTTCCGTCGCCCGACACAACTGGGATAATAATCATTACCTTGATAAAGACAATCTGAAATTAATAAAAAATATTAGAAAACCAACACGTTCGAAAGCGTACATATTGCGAAATATAGTTACAACAAAAAATGTATGAACGCTTCACCACCGCCAATTACGAGTCACGTGATCGATTTCTTTGTTAAATAAAATTCCCACGTTTTCAGCACGTTCTAAAGATAACATAAGTATACAGATATTGCCGCCAAAGGAATCTATGTTAATTTAGCTGTCGTTGAACCTTCTCAAAACTATTACAGATGGACACTTTTTAGATAAAGTAGTAGGGACAGCGCAAAGACCTTGCCTGGCGATAAAAATACAATACACTGTGAATTTTGCCTGCGACTAGTTTCCCACCTCAGTTCGATCTCTTTACCTAAGATCCGGTATATAAGTAGATGTTAGCTTTTTCTGTATGTAGAATGTTTCATCCTCTGATGACGCTAACTTGGTTAATGAAACGATCGTCAGGTCTTTTTAAAATGTGTTGTGGTGATTAGGGTTCTCCAAGTGTACTTATATTTTCCTAGCTAGTGTTGAAGGAATGACTGTGGGACATACTGTATATCTCCGTTGTATTCTGTGACATATATCATCTAAGCTTGAGCCTAAACATGTGTATAAGATCACGTACTGCCCAAGATTACAGACGATTTCAGTATGTTACCAGATGTAAAACTAATTAAATCATAACAGACAATTTCGTACAGTGTAATCCACCCATGTATGTCTAACGATTACAAGAGTTATCCACGATAGAGTTGTATTAGAGCATTGTTCTAGCTGCCCGTGGGTTGCGGAACACCACATCTTTAGTACAATCTCTATCTGGACACGTGAGAGGCAACAACTAGAACCCGATCACGCTTTGGGCGTTATATGCCGCATAAAGCGAATGAAGACCCCCAAGTCTACTTATATTAGTCTACCACACGTACACAAACACATCCCATATTTCAGTTTTCTATGTTTTTCAGCAGCACTTGTTATTTTGAGCAAGTTTGGATCAATTCAGTCTGGTTGTTATGTCGTCTAGACATTTTATAAACGAAAATATCCCAAGATCTTATTATTCTAAAAGATTCAGGTTTCTAAATAAATGTATTACTGTATTTGACTGGACCTGGATAACAATACGTTTAATTAATTAATTCAAGTCAATTATTTCCTAGATTATCGCACTGATATATGTACAGGATATTCAAATAACTTTGATCTACTAGCATATCTCCGTAACCGTTTTTTCTTAGAGCTTTCGGATAACGATTTTATTAAATTATTTGCAAGTTCCTATCATAGCCGTAAGAGAGCGTAATAGCAACTGCCGACCTAAAAAGTTCTATTTTCTTGGAAAAATCGCTAATCAATACATGAATTATGTAAATATGTCATAATATCTGGAAAATTAGGAAGAATTTTCACGTATATATTTTTGCTCTCGCCTTCCAAACAAGAAAGTTATAGCATGATAAAAAGTAGTAAAATGAATAGTTCATAACTCTGGCCTGAACAGATATAAATCAGACCTGGTTATTTTATTTGATAGAGTTTCAATTGGTATTTAAGACTAATTGCTGCGTACCGCTTATCAAATCACCATATAGTTGGCAGATAGCGTTTTGTAACAATAATTTCAGTTTAAATTTTAAAAAATTTTCAAATAGAAACGTAGAATTTTCTTATGTTAGTAAGATTTGGAGTGGAAAAGTACAAAAAGTACAGAGAATACCCAAAGTATTTTAATCTGTTAGGAAACAATTATCCAACTAGAAATACAGGTATTGTTGCCGTACACTCTACTTCACTTTTGCAGAAAGGAACAAAATATATGGCAATAAGAGCATATAACCATTTACCCGTGTACATAAGAAACATCACTGGGCTTGTACAATTTAAGAGAGAGCTGAAGAAATATTTTTTAGACCTCCTATTTTATTCAATAAATGAATATTTTATTATTGGGTGATGCTTATTTGTATGTTTTCTGTCCCATTTTAATACATTCTATGAACTTTATGCCTTTCTTGCGAATTAAAAAAAATAATTCGCTTATGAGGAGATCTGTAACTCAAAAAATAATGGACCGATCTTGATAAAATTTTCAGAGTATCTTTCTTTTGCAAGTGGCTTGGACAAGTTTGTTAGCCAGGAAAATAGGACCTGGTTTTCCCGGAAAATTTTGTGTTTTCTCTATAAAAAATTCATATCATCGGAAATAACAAAGTAAGAGCAACCAAATTTGGTACGAGTGTTTGTATTATAAAGAGCGGAAATTTAGGTCACTAGCTTTAAAGACAAAGAAGTTATGGGCAGTTAAAGCAACAAATTTTGGAGTTTTCCTTAAAACGTCAAACTGGCAATATTAAACGTCAAAATTGGCAAAGAATGTGAAACAAATGCCGTTTGTGAAAAGAAAATGTTGCAAGAATAGTATTCTGCAAACCCTTAAGTTTCAGATTCAACTGTCATTGCCCTTCATTTTACTAAAATATTTACAGAATATCCATTTTAAATAGACCCTTCTTTGATGCTTTGGCTGTCAGTTTAGTTAAGTTTGGTGGCTTTTTGGATATTTATTTGTAGGTTTAGTTAAGTTTATGGTTTAACAGTCTATAATTTTTTAGCTAATTATCGTAGAACAAATTCGTTAATGGATTTTTGCATTTTTTTATCGAAATATGATGCGTTTATAAGAAAAAAATCTGGACGCAGTAAGTGCGTTTTGGTAGCGAATTTTCGGGAAATTTGCAGATCAGCTCCCGAACGCTTTTCAAAAAACTGTTTTCAGAAACCTGCCTAGCCACCCCCCACCCCCTGGATCCACAAAACCCAAGAGAAATGTCTTGTTTATACCCCCCCAAGGAAGTTACGGGACCAGGAGTGAATAGGGGTGCTGGGCGGGGTGGTTAGTAAAAAGGAAATATGAGCAGATAATGCGAATAAAACGGGGTTGAAAGTTGTATTTTTCACATCTTGAAGCCATATCCCCCTTAAACACTACCCACCCCGCACAGCACCCCTATTCCCCCAAAACATTTCTTGTTTACACTCTCCAAGGTAGTTACGGGACCAGGAGTGAGCAGGGGTGCATAATTTTTTAGCTAATTTTTGTAGAACAAATTCGTTAATGCATTTTTGCATTTTTTATCGAAATATGATGCGTTTGTAAGAAAAAAATCTGAACGCAGTAAGTGCGTTTTGGTAGCGAATTTTCGGTAAATTTGCAGTTTAGCTCCCGAACGCTTTTCAAGACACTGTTTTCAGAAACCTTCCTAGCACCCCCCCCTGGATCCACAAACCCCAAGAAAAATTTCTTGTTCACACTCCCCAAGGAAGTTACGGTACCAGGAGTGAGTAGGGGTACATAATTTGTTTTTAGCTAATTTTTGTAGAACAAATTCGTTAATGCATTTTTGCATTTTTATCGAAATATGATGCGTTTGCAAGAAAAAAAACTGGACGCAGTAAGTGCGTTTTGGTAGCGAATATTCGGTAAATTTGCAGTTTAGCTCCCGAAACGTTTTTCAAAAAACTGTTTTCAGAAACCTGGCCACATACCCCCCCACCCCCTCCATGGATCTACAAACCCTAAGAAGAATTTCTTGGTCACACCCTCCAAGGAAGTTACGGGACCAGGAGTGAGTAGGGTTCCTGAGCGGAGTAGGTAGTAAAAAGGAAATATGAGCAGAAAATTCGAATAAAGCCGGCTTGAAAACTGTCTTTTTCACATCTTGAAGCCATATCCCCCTTAAACCCTGCCTACCCCGCACACCACCCCTATTCACTCCCAGTCCCATAACTTCCTTGGGGGTTGTGAACAAAACATTTTTCTTGTGGTTTGTGCATCCAGATGGGGTCCTAGTAATGTTTCTGAAACAATTTGTTAAAAAGCGTTCGGGAGCTAATCTGCAAATTTACAGAATTTTAATTAAATTTTTCAAATTTCAATAATTCAATTTGCTATTAACGTAAGCTTTGTGGGATAGAAAACCAACATTTAAGTTTATTTCCGGAAAATTTTTGTATATTTTCAAACCATAAGTAATGTTGACAAAATATAGTACATTGTTTCTACTACATAGGCTATACCGGTAATCAGATTGATGCCTGCTCGCATTTGCTATTAAAAACATTTTTATGGAAAATCACTTCCATAACACATTTGCTGCATCTAGACTTTTGAAAAATGTTTATATATTTTCAAACAATAAATTTATTTCAATGAAATATGATACATTGTTTCTACTATATAGGCAACCAAGTTTGATGCCTGCTTTCATCAAAGAAAGACATTTACTATTAAAAATATTTTAAAGAAAATTCGCTACCATAACGCACTTGCTGCAACCCGAGATTTTTATAAGTTAGTTTTTATATGTTTTTTTTTTGTATTTTAGTTACTGATTCTTTGACTGTAGGTTTGGAGCCTTTTTTTTATTGAATCCCTAATTATATATTTACAATATGTATATATTATGGTTGTTGTCATGACATTGTTCGTTGTTTTGCGTTACTTATCCACATCCATTAGAATGGTGTATAACCGTAGGGTGTGTGTACTTAAATAAATAAATAACTAAATAATATTTTTTCCTCAAGAAGCACATGTAAAATGATGGTGTAGGAGTGTAATCCATGTGTGAGATAACAAAATATGACGCATGTATTGGAGGATTATCATTTATTATTTTATTTAATATAATAATAATAATAACAACAGGCAACAGACAGAATTGGGCAAGCATATTATTTTAATTTTATTTATTATTGAATGATATGTGACCAATCAAATTACCATAATTAATTACGCAAATAATGAATCATAATCACCACGTATGTTATTAGTTATCACTGTTGTCAATTATCATAGAAATGGCATCTCTTGTATGCATGATTTTAATGATATTGCTACCTCAGCGTTAAATGTTGCACAAAATATACGTCAATTATATTCCGCAGCAGTCAATTACACAAACAAAATAGAAATTGTTATGCTCCATCCAATTAAATTTGTTTGCGCTTTGTGTGTACGTTTTTTTTTTAAATATATCTCTTTATAAAAAGAATGTTGTTTCTCTAAACTGAATCATTAGGAGAAAAAAATGCAGCATGAGGGTCAGAAATTGGAAATGGGTCAATAACAAAATCAAAAATATTTTTAAGTGTAACATGATAAGTAAAAACACTTGTTTAAATATAGATAATGATTTTAATGGTAACAAAACAGTAAAAACGTGTGACAATGGTTTGTATCGGGACTGATTTACGCTAACCTTGAAGTGAAACTCAATCTCGAAAATTCGAGAATATCTGCAAAAAAATTCTATATATATATATATATATATATATATATATATATATATATATATATATATATATATATATATATATATATATATATATATATATATATATATATATGGTTTCTCACGATAGGCGTGCATTAGAAGTTTATGAAGTTCCCTGATATCCTAAATTTTGAAATTATGGCAGCGGTCACAATTCGTAACTGTCTTTTATTCTAAAGTACTTTCAAGGTCACATCACTTCCGGCTAGGTCGGAAGTAATCATCAACTTTGCTAATTTAAATAGAATGCCCTATTTCTTATTGCATATTAGAATTCTTCATAAAATTTTGTGAATATTTGTATTAAGCTTTCCTCTCCCTATCTTTAACTGTTCCAAAGATATGGTGTATTTCGGTGATTTTGCAACCTTATTTAAAATAGTTTGTATTTCACATGTTTCTAAAGATAAAAGGCTCGAATTTAGAATTTCGTTACTTGTGGGAGGGAGCTTTCATATTATGTGCCTTAAGTTTACCCGTGCCATACAGAGTGTTCTAGATTTAGTTACTAACTTAGACATAATCAACGTGGCAAAAGTTTTTTTTTTCAAATAGAACACCCTGTATATTATTAAAAATTCGAGTTCTAAATTTGATTCTACACCGATTTGATAAAAGTTTTTCTATACCTATCTTCAATATGTTGCTTGTTATTAGCATTTTTGGGTAACAACCTCCTCTTCTAAAGAGTACACGTTAGACTACACAACAAATGCAGCCATAATTGTCAGTCAGATAACAAAAGTGATATGATATCATAAAAATATTTAATGTAGCTATTTCAAAAATATTAAAAACCAATATTAACAATAAACAAAAAACTGAACAAAGACAAATAAAAAAAAGTTAATTCAAATTTAAATGCTACTATCACTATAAATGTTCTATGTGACCACCATCTTGGTCAAGGCACTGCAAAATTCTGCGGTTCATCTCATTCGTAGTAGCTCTTTTGATTTCATTTGGATCCAAATCTCTAAAAGCTCTAGTTACACGATTTAAGAGATCCTCTCTACTTTGCACTCATGTCATACACTTGACTTTTTATACGCCCCCAGAGATAAAAATAGGCAGCTCGGGAGAGCGGGGGGGGGGGGGGCATCTCCAAGGACCGTTGGGTCTAATCCATCTGTCTTTAAATAATTGCGTTAAGTGCCAGTAAACTTCACCAGTGAAGTGGACAGGTGCGCCGCGTCTAGCTGATACCAGCAGCCTTGCCTTATATCTAGTGGTAGCCTTAAAAGAAAATTACGGACAGATCCTCTTAATGGTTCCAAATACTTTTCACCGTTTAAATTTTCTTCGTAAATTTCGTAAGAGACCTTATTTTCCATAATAATGCAAAGCACATTAAAACCAAAATTTGTTTGAAAACGTCCTTCTCTAAATATATCAGGGTTTTCACTTGCACAAAAATGACTATTTCTCCTATTGACAATTCCTTCCCTTCTAAATTTCGATTCGTCGGTCCAGATAATTTTAGAGAGAAAATTCTCTGAATATTCAGAAACATGTGTTCGCAGAATTCCACTCTTTTTAAGTGGTCACCAGGTTGAAGTTCTTGTAGTACTATTTCTGAATATGGGTGCATTTTATGAGATTTAAATATTCTATGCACAGATGAATTTGATATTCCCAAAGCTCGAGTAGCTGCAGGAATAGAGCTACGCGGTAAACTTGAAAATAAGTCAAAACGTTTATCTCATTATCTTCATTTTCAGTTACTGGCTTTGGATCTTGTTTGGCACTTCCAGACAATTGAAATCGTTCCTCTATCCTTGCGAATTTTCCTCTAGTCATTGCCGATAGAGTCGGATACACTTTGAGGTCAATAATGTTACAAAGGGAGCCATATCAAACTATGCTTGTGGTATCCATATTAATTGTATAGAAAAACTAAATACCACTTTCTGCTGAATCTACCGCAATCAACTTTTAATTCGATAAAAACATAATATACTGCTTGTATACAATGAGAGTAGGAGAGTTTTATCTTGTTTACATGACCAATCCTCAAAATCAGAATTTAACAGATTTTGAATAGTTTTAAATTTTAACTAATTTTTCCTTTTTACATGCGCTTGAATTATATCAGAGTATCAAAATCATGTTAACAGAAAAAAACATAACCGCAGTGGTTTCTTCCTTTATGGAGTGCGAATTACCTATACAATTAATCAAAATCTTTATAATATCTTCTTTGATCATTCAACATATTGTCATTTTTTAATAAAGATGAACATACCTAGTTGCTAGTATCTACTGTTTGTTAATACATACATGACCACAGATCCTACAGAATAATGTGACATGCGCAGTTCGTTGTTACGAACGTCACGGCACTTGCGCCCAGATGTCGGATTCGAGTAAAACGTTGTACGTATTTACCAATAAATTACGTCCATTTGCCCAATCTGGAATGAAAATGCCCTAAGTATAACTAAAACGCATTGGCCGAAATTCCTTGCTGTACCTACTATCGACTTACCTATTACTTTAGTTTAATCCCCACATTGGTAAAATACACTTAAATGTTACTTGAAAATGACCTGTGGTGATTTGGTCGCCGATCTATTGTTAGGGCGATTTTGCGTCAATTTGACTTTAAATGTTGCTTGGGATATATATATATATATATATATATATATATATATATATATATATATATATATATATATATATATATATATATATATATAAAACACTAGCGTAGACAAACTCCGTACCCAGAAGTATTAGACGTTTGCGGGGGAGCTTACATACACATATAGACAACGGACACCACCCACAACTCATCAGAAACACCGGCCTTTCCACATTCATGTAAAAAAGACCGTCTGTCCGAATACGATTCGACCTGTTTATATATATATATATATATATATATATATATATATATATATATATATATATATATATATATATATATATATATATATATATATATATATATATATTAGTCTTAGTAATTTAATATTTTATTTTTACTTATTTATTTCTTTTGTAAATATTTTTTGTGACTACGTTTGTTGAAAATTGTGTGTATTTTATATTTTGATTTGAAAGCTTGAAAACTTGATGTACAATAAAAAAACTTATATGCTAAAAATCACATTTTCTCTCATTTATGCATCGACAGGACAGAGAAAAAAAGCCAACTCTTCTTCTTGTCAGGAATTGAATAATAACGTCCACTGTGGTTTGCAACACGACGCAAAACTTTTTGGATTTGTATATACACTCCAAGGTATATATCTGCATTTGTTCCTGTTTAGTTGAGGGATTTTCTGAGTGAAAAAGTACGAAACTTTTTAGCTACAAGCCGACGTAAACAAAGCTTGTGTTTTAAGGAATGCAGCAACATTTGTTGTATAAATAATTTACCGCGGTTTATCAATAGCTCTTTGTAGAGCACTGCCATATTTTTGTTGGTATATAAGTTGTAAAATTCCTCAGTTTAAAATAGTTGATTTACACATAAACTACCAAGATAACCATATGGGCAACTAGATAGAAGATTTACCGATTCTTTTAATACACTTAAAAGTAGATTTTATGTAGGGCCGTTAAAAATGATTTCACAGCATTGTTTAATTTTTTGTATTAATATTTTCTAAACATCTTCTATTGTACCAGGTGTTGAATGAATTATCTCTTATTAAATAGCAAACCAGATGCTACATTATAGTTAGCACACTTTCATACAAAAACACTTTCTTACTGACTAAAGACTGGAACATGCGATCAGCACTAATAAGTACACTTCGAGAACCTAAATCACCACTACACATTTTTTAAAGACCTGACGATCGTTTTACTGATAAAGTTAGCGTCATCAGAGAATGGAAAATTCAAAATAACTTTGTTAGTGAAACGATCGCGAGGCCTTTACAGGATGTGTTGTGATGATTAGGGCTCTACCAGTGTGCTAAATGGTTTCTTAATCAAACTATTCCGTTATTTAAATACAAACTTTCAAAATGATTAGTCAATGCTTCAGTTTTCATGATTTGCTTTTATAATATGATCCAAACTTATTACATTTTTACGTCTAATTTCAAAATATTTTATTACATATTTTGTATAAAAATATTTTGCATATACAGGGTGTTTAAAAAAGATGGGGCAATATTTTAGGGGTTGATTTCCCAGGCCATTTTATAAAAAAAAGTTCCCATAAACATTGGTGCTAAAATGCATCGTTTCCAAGATACAAGGTGTTAAATTTTGCTGTAAAATAACGATTTTAAAAAAAAATAATTTAAATATCTCCTCACCGATTTTTTTGAAATTTGGCAGCGTTGTTTGTATTACTAATGGGCTGATTTAGCTCTAATTAGATACAGATTGTTAAGTCCATTGGCGTTAAGGGGGACACCTCAACAAAATTTAGTGACTTAAAAATGTACGCCACTGACTGCAATATGATTTGTATATTATTTTGAGATAAAGAAACTAAAACTACAAGTTATTTGTCTCTTGAAATCTCTTCGTATCTTGAATCGTTTACACGATAAAAAATAAACACCTTTTTATGGCATTTCCATGATCATACAGAAAATCACAAACACGATCAATAATTTTTGTTGGGGTGTCCCCCTAATGCCAATGGACTTAACAATCTTTATCTAATTAGGGTCAAATCAGCCCATTATTACTACAAACAACGCTGCCAAATTTCAAAACAATCAGCGAGGAGATATTTGAGTTATTTTACAAAAAAAATTAACCTTTTGTACCTTGGAAACAATGCATTCTAGCACCTATGTTTATGGAAACTTTTTTTCATAAAATGACCTGGGAAATCAACACCTTAAATATTGCCCTGTCTTTTTTTAAACACCTTGTATAGTTTCAGATCTACATATCTCCAAAGGTTAAAGCACAGCCCATTCCGTGTTTCTAATCCTATATAGAAATGCCTCCATGAAGATGTACGAAATTTTATTCAATATTGTATCAATTGCTTTAATAGAGCTGACGATTCAAGCGTTTCTTAAAATAACAAAAAGTTGTGGACGCAGTAAGTGCGTTATGGTAGCGAATTTTCATTAAATGTCGCAAATTTGAATAACTCAATTTTCTATATACCTAAAAAGTTTAGTTATAGTACGTGGTAAAGCCTTTCGCAAGCCGATACATCAACTGAATTTACCGAAATAACTTTGAAATTTTAGGATAAATTTTTTTTCGAAAAAAAATCAATTTTTTTTGGAAAACCTTATCCGATTTTGAAAAATTTAGGATGCAGCAAGTGAGTTATGGTAGCGAATTTTCATTAAATATTGCAAATTTGAATAACTCAATTTTCTATAAACCTAAAAAGTTTAGTTTTAATACGTGGTAAAGCCTTTCGCAAACCAATACATCAACTGAATTTTATCAAAATAACTTTGTAATATTTGGAGATAAAAATTTTTTTCGAAAGAAAACTCCAAATTATCTTAGAAAACCTTATCCGATTTTCTTCGCTCACAAACTCGTCCAAGATATTAACAAAGTAAAGATCCTTGCAGAGTTTCATCAAAATCGGTGAGTAACTTTTGGAGTTAGTGTGGATACATATATACCCAAGCAACAAATTAAGGCAATGTTATCCAGCACTTGAGTCTAAATAACCTAACCAAGTTGTAATTTAGTTAGAATTAACCAAAATGTTGGCTTGATTGTTATAATCACTACAAATTTGAAAATCCAGCGCGCAATTAGTCTATTTTTTGACTATTAAAATTACTCCAAAGTCAGTAACTTACAAGTAATTAAATTGGCGAAAAATTCAGTTCAATTTTACCTATAGATGTACTTAAATATAATTTTGAGTATCAATTCCACAATTGGTAATTTTTTTATTTTTTTTAATTTAGATTTATAACTTAAACCAAATGCGTTTACCATCTAGTTTAAATTCCCATAATAGGACAAAATGCCTTCAAAGTTTGGATAGTTTGCCTTGTCAGGTCAATAAGGTTATAAAGGCAGTCATATTAAACTATGCTTGCGATATCCATCTTGACGGTATTGGAAAACTAAAAATCATTTTTTGTTCGAACGAGTGTAATTATATATGTTAACTCGAAAAAAAAAACAAAAAGAGTTTTTAATTTTCACTAATTTTACTTTTTGCAGAGACCCTTGAATTATATAAAAGTATCATAATCATGTTAACAGAAAAAAAAATAACCGCAGTGGTTTTTTTTTCTTCTTTATACAGTGCGAATTGCCTCTATCATTGATCTAAATATTTAAATTACCTTCTTTGATCATGTTGTCATTTGTTAACAAAGATGGACATACCTAGTTCCAAATATCTATTGTTTGTTAATACATACATAACCACAGCTCCTGTAGAATAATATCACATGCGCAGTTCGTTGTTAAGAACGTCCCGGCACTTGCACCCAGATGTCGGCTTTAAGTAAAGCGTTGCACCTATTTACCAAAAATTATGTCCATTGTCCCACTGTAGAATGAAAATACCCTAAATATACTTTCACGCGTTGGTCGAAATGCCTGGCTGGACCTATTACCGATTTCCCTATTACTTTGAGTCTATTTCCCCCATTGGTAAAATACACTTAAATTTTACTTGAAAATGAACTGTGGTGATTTTGTCGCCGACCTATTGTTAGGGTGATTTTATGTCAATTTGACTTTAAATGTTACTTGGGTATATATATATATATATATATATATATATATATATATATATATATATATATATATATATATATATATATATATATATATATATATATATATGTGTGTGTGTGTCTGTGTGTGTGTGTATAAACATATCAAAATTAAAACTGAATACATTTTTTTTTATAAAAATTAACTAATAAGTCGTTGTATAATAGGTAAGTTATTTTAAATCCACCCGCCGTATTTCTTGGCGATACCTTATTGACAAATGGGTTCTGTTTTAATATGTTCTTATTTCTATCTTTACCGGTTTTGTAATATCTGTCTTTCTAAACATAAAACCAAGGAGCCCTATTTTGATTGATAAGAACATAATTTATAGGTATGATATAAAATTTAATAATTCCATATAATAAGATAAAACATAGAAACATAGATAACCATAAAAGAACTTTTGTATTAAAGTTGGGGTTTTTAACCAAATGCACAGCAATAGACAATTTGTGTGGATTTTACATTAAATGAATTTAACGTTTAGCTAATAGTTTTTGATACATAAAATACTATAACGTGCATGAAAATACCTAAAAACATATATAGTGGACAGAAAAAGACTTTAAAAAAATTCGAATTATTATTATGTGATCACGAACGTTCTGCTATTGGTTGTGACGTAGTTGGATAGTAAATAAACATCATGTTTACCTTATGCTTTATGGTATGGTAAGTATGATCGCGTATTTCTCAACATCCTGTTTTTTTTATTCGTTTATTGTATTTCTTTTCGTTGAATAGTGTAAAGTTTGCGTAATAAAATGGGAGACAAAGGTTTTCAACAGGTGCAATCAGATAATTTGCCAAGAACTAGTTCATTTATGATGACGTAATAATTTAGTGGTGAAAATCCAGACTTCAGAAGTGTTGAAATAAAATGAGCAAAAGCTGCATGTTGTGTATAATAAGTCATTGATAGTTGAACACATATTTAGCCAAGTATATTATGTTCTTATTCACCGCATTTGTAATACATTTTACTTTGAATGAAGTCAACAACATCACAACGTAACCTCATATCTATCACATGTTTTTGATTCAACAATTTTGCCTGATTTAATTACAGATAATTCATGGAAGCAAACCCAATAATTTCGTTAATTAATAACCATGATTTTTGCCTGTTGTTAATACTACGGATAATAAGTAAAATTGATGCATAATATGTGCCATCACCACATGGAAATGACAACCTGATTAATAACGTATGATAAGAATTCTAACCTTTTATCACTAATATCCATTATAAAAATGAGGAGGTATTTATATTAAAATGGTGTTCACAACAATATAAGGCGGTTATCTTAGATCACTCTGAATTTTTTCTTTGATCCCACTTTGGCTTCCTAATTTGATCCACTTTTGGAACAATAAAAAATAGTTTCTCTGGAGTTCTTATAGCCATGTTTGTACACATTGGTATTATACAGGATATGTAAGTTTTATTTTCCATATTATCAAATAAAATCACGTGCAGAAACGAAGGTTTCATCAATAACGCAGAGAAGCAAGTTTATTGTAGACATTTATACTGTTCTATGACGTCACAGATCATGGTGGTAAAATAGTGGTGTTTAGAATCAATTATAAAATTCGCATTTGCAAATATGTTTTCGAATCCGTAATTTTGTAGTATGTGAACTGAAAAAATATTAAGAATCATCGTTATGGAATTTCTATCAGATGTAATAAGAAAAAACTCTGGACGCAGCAAGTGCGTTATGGAAGTGCATTTTAATTTTTAAAAATTACAAATATATCGCTCTAATGCGAGCAGGCATCAATTTAGTTACCGGTATAACCTATATAGTAGGAACAATGTACCATATTTTATCAAAATGTTTCCGAGAAAACTGGTCTCCTAGCCAATGGATCTTAGGTTAATAGCAAATTGAGTTATTGAAATTTGAAACATTTAATGAAAATTCACAACCAAAACGCCATTGCTGCGTTCATACAAAAATTTTCCGAAAATAAAGTTAAATGTTGGTTTCCTAACCAACACAACAAAACTTACGTTAATAGCAAATTGAGTTATTGAAATTTGAAGGATTTAATGAAAATTTGCTACCAAAACGCACTTACTGCGTCCAGATTTTTTTCTTACAAACATGCATCATATTTTGATAAAAAATGTTAAAATGCACTAACGAATTTGTTCTACTAAAATTAGCTAAAAATTATAGACCGTTAAACCATAAACTTCACTAAACCCACAGCGAAAGCATCAACTTAACTAAACCTACAGCCAAAGCATCAGAGAAAGGGTCTATTTGAAATGAATTTTCTGTAAAAATTTTAGTAAAATGAAGTGCAATGACGGTTGAATCTGAAACTTAAGGGTTCGCAGAACACTCTTCTTTCAATATTTTCTTTTAACAATATGTATTTGCCTAAACATTGCCAATTTTGACGTTTTAAGTTGAGAGTTTGACTTTTTGAGGAAAACTACAAAATTTGTTTCTTTAGCTGCCCGTAACTTTTTTGTCCTTAAACATAGAGACCTAGATTTTAGTACATGGTTTACTCTATATAATACAAATACGTGCATCAAATTCCCCTCACTTTGTTATTTCCGGAGATATGAATTTTTTTAGAAAGAAACCACAACATTTTTCGGGATAACCTGGTCCGATTTTCCTGGATAATAAACATATCCAAGCCACTTGCAGAAGGAAGGTCCTCACCAAATTTGATCAAGAGCGGTGTATTATTTCTTGAGTTAACGGTATGATATATATATATATATATATATATATATATATATATATATATATATATATATATATATATACATATATATATATATATATATATATATATATATATATATATATATATATATATATATATATACACAGTGAATTTCTTTAAGAAAATTCCCTAAAAAAGAAAATTTGAATTACCAACGACTTATGGGCCACCTGTAATTGTAGAAATATTTTTTAAGGTGTAGCTCAAGACACCCTATAATTAATGTAGACAATTTTTTGTATCTTGCATAATAACGGATATATTGACTGATTTTTTACGAAAATTCGACAATAATGATATACCATTAACCGATAAACTATAGCAAACACTACTGCCACAGTATCAGAGAGAGGGTCTATTTGAAATGAATTTTCTGGGAACATTTTACTAAATAAAAGGACAATGACGATTGAAACTAAGACTTCAGGCTTTGTAAAACATTCTTCTTGAGACATTTTCCTTCGAAAGCTCATATTAGTTTCAAGTTCATTGCCTAAATATTACTAATCTTGACGTTTGAAATCGCCACTTTGACGTTTTAAGGAAAACCCGAAATTAATTTTCTTTAAATGCCCGTAACTTTTTTCTGCTTTAACCTACAGAGCTAAATTTACTAACTTACCTATAATGACATAAGCCCGCGTACCAAATTTGGTTGCCCCTGCTTTGTTAATTCCGGAGATATAAATTTTTTTCGAGCGAAAAGACAAAAGTTTCCGGGTAAACCTTGGCGGATTTTCCTGGCTAACGAACTTATCTAAGCCACTTGCAAAAGAAAGGTAGTCACCAAGTTTTATCATAATCGGTCCATTATTTTTTTAGTTATAGGTGTGACACGTAAATAAATATATATATATATATATATATATATATATATATATATATATATATATATATATATATATATATATATATATATATATATATATATATATAAACATATAAAGTCTGAACCCGACCTCGGATTTGGGTTCCAGGGGTCCTAAATAGCGCTCATTTGAAGAAATTTTTTCAAAATTCAAAAGTCGGGATCTCCTCATTAGTGAATTTTTTATAAGAAAATTCACTAAAAACATGCAAATTTTCTATTGACAAAATATTAACTAACTCATTAAATGTTGCTGCCTAAACTTGGTAAAGCAAACCGGTAAAATTCCATACTCAATAGAGACCTTGGTATTTTCGTTGACTTTACAAATGTTTATTTTCTGCCATGTAGCACCTTTCGCTGCTGATGATGCTGTCAAGTAGCGTATTTTATATATATTTAATGTATATAATTTAGAGGTTAATTATTGTAAAATTGTAAACGGACGCTAAAGCAAATAATGCTAATATTTTAAAGCGAGGTAATATAATGGTAATTTATGGGACTAAATAAATTTTGCGGTTGGCAGGTAAGAACTGTTATGTTTCTAAATATGGTATGTGGGGTAACGCAGAGTTGGGCGCACATACATATTTCCAACCTTATTTATCACAGATCAGGCTGTAGAGAGCAGCACAATGGTGTAAAGTGAGCATAATATAAGAAGAACCAAGGACCTAAAAAAAATACGATTTTCCGTTCTGTCTCTTAGATCACCAAAAATTATTACATCGTCGATGAGAATCCCTGGGCGTCAGAACGAGAGGCTGAAATAAAAAAGGGCATAGACCAAATATTAAATCTGTGTCCGCTAGGGTGTACTTAATTCTGTATATTTCGTCGTAGTCGTTCTGAAAAGTCGCGTTGTCGGAAATTACATTTCTTGTCTCCTTAAATAATGCAATCTGTTAACGCAGACCCGTGACATCGAGGGTGCCAAGATTAAATCAAAATTTAACGACCACCTTGTAAGCGGTAAAGATCTTTATGCATATAGACCGGCTCGTAATCGTGACAATCTTATTAAAATTAATTTTCCGTTAACACTGTGTTTCAGGCCTTGTCTCGTATATAATCAAGAAAGTGTACCGTATGCAGGAAATTCTGCTGCGAAAAGCTGAAAATATCGAATTAAATGGGAGTGGAATTAAATTTACATAGGAGAGATGCCTCACGCGCTGTCGAGTAGTTCCTTGAGTTTATACACAGAATTCACCTAGTTTTCTTTGGTAAAGAATCAACTATTCACATCGCAGAATCCTTTAGCCTAAGAGTATTTATTTGTTAAAAGCCTACACAGATTATGTATGGCTTTAACTCATATTGCCTTGAGATGAATACAAGTGGCCCGTCTAACACTATACCAGCGGGTTTTAGATCATTTTGAGTTATCTCTTGAAAACAAATCCGGGCGCAGCACGTGCACTATGGTAGCGATTTTTGTTTCAAATGACCTACACATTTTTAATTTATGTATATACAGGGTGGTCTAGACTTTACCTTTGAAAATTTGAGCATTATTGGAAAATTTGAAAATAATTTCAGTTTGCTTAGTAAACCTATATCGAGTCCTCAAGCACTTCAGAAATACAGGGTGTTGAAGATTCAGATTTTCTTTTTAGTGAATTTTGTTTGAAAAAATTCACTAATGGGGAGATCCCTAATTTTGAATTTTGAAAAAACTTCTTCAAATGAGCACGGTCTAGGACCCCTAGAACCCAAATCCGGGGTCAGTTTATATGTTATATATATATATATATATATATATATATATATATATATATATATATATATATATATATATATATATATTATTATTATTATTATTATTATTATTATTATCATGTAAAATGTCAAAATTTCTGTGCTAAAAAATTATGTTTTTTAAGAAGGTTTGGTTGAAATGAAGAGAAATAGTGAGGCGAGAGTGAAAATAAATTTTTGTAACGGCTATAGAAATGTTTGTGGAAGAAGAAAATTTTTGGACACAGCAAGTGCGTTATGGTAATGAATTTTCATAAAAATGTTTTTAATAGCAAATATGTGTTTTTTTCTTCAGAAAGCAGGCATCAAATTTGATTACTAGTATAACATATATAGTAAAGATGTTTTATCAAAATAACTTTATTGTTTGAAAACGTACAAAAATTTCCGAAAGTAAACTTAAAGTGTAACCGAAAAAATCCGTTTCTTGGTCAACCTTATAGATTAATAGCAAATTGAGCTTTTCAAATATGAAGCCTTTAATCAAAATTCGCTACCATAACGCACTTGCTGCGTCCAGAATTTCTTTACTTACAAACATACATTTTGATGTAAAATGCAAAAACATAAGGCGTTTTCGACTAAAAAACAATTATTTGTATCACCAACGACTTATAGGCCAGCCTGTGATTGTAGAAATATTTTTTTAAGATGTAGCTCAAGACACTCTATATTTAATGTATACAAATTTTTTTTCTTATCCTGTAGAATACCGGATATATTGTGTTTTATTGATTTTTTACGAAAACTCGACAAAAGTTATATACCATTAAACAATAAACTCTATAGCTAAGGCTACTGCCAAGCATCAGAGAAAGGCTCTATTTGACATGAATTTTCTGGAAAGATTTTAGTAAAATGAAGGACAATGACGGTTGAAGCTAAGATTTCAGGGTTTGTAAAACATTCTTCTTGACACATTTTCTTTCCATAGCCCGTATTAGATTCAAGTTCTTTGCCTAAATGTGCATTTGGCGTTTTAAATTGTCACTTTGACGTTTTGAGAAAAACCCCAATTTATTTTTCTTTAAATGCCCGTAACTTTTTTGTGTCTTGACCAACAGCGCTAAATTTTTGTAGGTAATTTATAGTGATATAAAACGACGTACGAGATTTGGTTGCCCTTACTTTGTTACTTCCGGAGATATTAATTTTTTTCTAAAGAAAACACAAAATTTTCCGGGAATACATTGGCCGATTTTCATGGATAACTAACTTGTTCAAGCCACTTATAAAAGGAAGGTACTCACCAATTTTTGTCAAAATCGGCCCATTATTTTTTGAGTTATCGGTGTGATACCTATATATATATATATATATATATATATATATATATATATATATATATATATATATATATATATATATATATATATATATATATATATATATATATATATATATATATACATATAAGAATCGAAACTGACCCCGGATATGTGTTCTAGGGGCCTAATTTGCGCTCATTTGAAGAAATTTTTTCAACACTCAAAAGTCGGGATCTTCATTAGTGAATTTTTTTTAAGGATATTCACTAAAAAGCAAGATTGATCAAAATTCAGAAAGTGACATTAACTAAAATTGTTTTGACAGTTTGATTATGTGAGGATTTCTACACAATTATGTTGATACAAGCACAAGCACAGCCTCTATGTAAGACATAATGTATAATTTTGACCACTAATAAATGAGTATATATATACATATATGTATCACACCGTCACACCGAATATATATATATATATATATATATATATATATATATATATATATATATATATATATATATATATATATATATATATATATATATATATATATATATATATATATATATGTATCACACCGTCACACCGATAACTCAAAAAACAATGGACCGATTTTGATAAAATTCAATATGTACCTTACTTTTGTGGCTTGGATAAGTTTGTTATACAGGAAAATCTAACCAGGTTTTCCGGGAAAATTTTATTTTCTTTGGAATAAAAATGTCATCTCAAAAAATAAGGAAGCTATGATAACCGAATTTGGTACGTAAGTTTACGATATTAAAGGCAAAGTATATGCCAAAATTTATATTTCTATATTAAAAGAAAAAAAAAGGTATAAAAAATATGTGGTGCTGATCATTTCTATGAAAATGCACTACCATAACGCACTTTCTGCGTCCACACTTTTATAAATCCAATATCCCCGAAGGAAATGAAATATTTTATTCACATTTTGTAAAAGCTTTTGTCTTAATAAGTAACACATTCAATCATTATTTTCATTTCTTTACTTCAAACAGTGGCGTAACCACAAGGGTGTGATTTTGCCTTTTGAAACAAAAGACGGTACGCCGAAAATTTAATTTATGTTTTATTTTTTATCTAATCTGTGGTCAATATGTCTGTGAAAGTTCCCCTAGAGATTGTTGGTAAAAGCAATCGTTTTACAGAAAAAAAATTATTGTAATTAATTGCTCTCTCTGGAAAAAGACAAGTAGGCATCTTCTACCCATGCATTTAAAATAAATAAAATTAATAACAAAACCAAAGTGAAGATTATTTTATAACAGAAATTTAAATTGATTGACGAGCTGCTCAAAACGTTCACCACGGACCTCAATACATTTCTGACACCTTCGAATTATGTAACTCACGGCCAGAACTTTATAGTTTCTACCTTCCTTCATCTGTTCACATACTAATTGAATTCTCGTAATCAGCTTCTATCTGGTTGCAACTGCTTCTGCATACACCTTGTCTTTTAAACAACCCCTTACGTAAAATATTATACGACAGCATAATATATTTATGCTGCGCTAAAACTGTATTTGAGGTCGCTCATTAAGCTACAAATATAGTATATTTTAATAATTGATTGAATCCCTCAGTTGAATAACAATTACTTGGCAAATTTTTAATTTTATCTCATCTGTTATTTTCCATAATTGCGGCCGAGATTTCACGATTGTTGGTTCGGGTAGTATGTATTATGCCTGGTATATATTTAGTTTGGTTATAGTTGACGTATGGTTTATACATGTTGTATGAATCAATATACGCGTGGCAGTTAACTACTCTGGCTGTCAGGCATTGGACTTTAACCACTAAATCGTATCAACGCATATACTTGGGATTTTATTTTTAATTTGTAATAAATTTAAAGGTAAAAAAAAACTAGTTTAGAATCATGTTTATAGAGACTTGGCTTAATTTTGTTTACAATTCTTCTATATTATGCGGCAGCATAATATATCTATGCTGCGTTTAAACTGTATTTGGGTCCGTTCATAAAGCTACAAATATAATGTATTTTAATAATTGATTGAATTCCCCAGTTAAATAACAATCACTTGGCAAATTTTAAATTTAATGTCGTCTGTCATTTTCCATAATTGAGGCCGAGATTTCACGATTGTTGTTTTGTATAATATGTTTTAGGCCTGGTATATAATTATTTTGGTTACCGTTTAGGTATGGTTTATACCTGTTGTATGACTTAATCTATGCGTGGCAGTTAACTACTCTCTCTGTCAGCGTCTCTATTAGCAAATTTTTCTTAATGAAAATTCGCCAAAATCATAAGATGTACTACTATCAGAAGATCAGGATGACCATGCTACCGAATCTAATCGCCCTCTCCAATGTTCCAATTTTAAACAGAAAATTTGCCAAATTATTGTACTAGATTTAAAAAATTCTTCAAATTCCTGCAAAAAATTATTTAAATGAAAGTTGAAATGTATGACCTAAAAATTTAAGGACATTGAGGACACGGAAAAAAATTATTGAAAAATGTGATACAAAAGTATGTGTCTGATCTTTATCTAAAATATTACTTTAGAAACATTGAAATAAAGCTCCACCAGCCCCACCCAAGAATACATATTTTATTTACCTTAATTTTACACGTTTTAAAATAGTTGGTGTGTTCTTTGACAACATTCAGTAGCGATGCGCAAGCGCAAATCCTGTAAGCCCGTGGGCTGAGTTTAAATAATTCTGATTTTTAGATGCCCCCATAAAAAATCTGTTGGTGCAAAATCCGTTGATTTGTGGGGTTACTAAATTTGGCCACGTCTTTCCATTTACCATTTTGGGAACGTTTTATCAAAATACTGTCAACTCTCTGGCTACAATGTGAACGAGCGCCGACTTGTTGCAAAACCAAAGAATTTTCGTTATATCTCCTTTCATTTTCTATAATGTCTCTCAAAATGGAATCAATGTTACCTTACATTAATTATAAATACATTTGGGAGGTCAAGTTTTCGGAAATAAGACAGCGCCAGGGAAACAGTCAACAATAATCCGCCCAGGCATTAGTTTTGTGGGTGGTGCGTATGAACATGGAATTGGCACCTAGTTAGTAGCGGCATTTGTGGAGATTTACCGTAGTGTAATTAGCAAAGAAGATGATGTATCAGAAATTTAAATATTGTACAAAACCTCTTCTTATATATTATAGTGCGCTGCTTTACCGTTTTACGAAATTGTAGACGGTGATCAGAATCGTCAAGGTGATAGGGCAGCTTATGAACTATGCTGAGGAGATAAATAAGTTACGTTATGTATTTCAAAACTTATGAATATTTGCTACCATAACGTATTTGCTGCGTCCTGACATTTGTGGTGCTATATAATCTCACTTCATAATTATTGATCTAGATATAGTTCTTTTAAATAAGGGGCGTGAAACTTGATGAATATAAAAGCGCTTTTAGGCCAGTATACAATCAAAATCAAGGTATGCATGTAAGGGCGCCGCCGTGTTGGAAAGTCGAGTAAAACTTTCCAATTCGGACTCGAAGCATGACGGTTCGTGACTCACCGGCAGCGGATGATTCTTCAAATCACTTCTGTCGACAAGATCGAGCTTAAGGTGGAGGGTAACGCACAATAGGCCAAGGGCTGTAGTGCTATCGGGGCGGCAAAGCCCTTGGGGAAAAAAGGTATGCATGTTTTCTGTGTTATTTTAAGTTAATGCCTCTTGAAATTTATCCTCACAGAACTGATTATAAAAGGCCAAGTCTTCGAAGAACATTTCTAAAAACCAGTTCATCATATGTTGAAAAGTGACCACATAGCATATTCCTAAAATGAATTAAGGCTGTTAAAAGTTGTCTTGCTTACCAAATACTTACAAATTTATACATACATATACAACAATAGATCTAAGCTACGTGTCAATTGAAGTGTTACACCTAAAATTTTGGATGATGTTTGATTTTGTAGCTCAACATCAAGTTCACCGAAGCTGCTCTAATTTTCACAGGTTGACAGATGCTTTTGGAGCTTCTAATTTGTAGACAATAAAAAAAGTTGCACTTACGTGCTACAAGATAAAGGGTGCAATAAAAGTAGATTCTTTTTCAGGAACACTTCAAACAATCGCCATTAGTCTACGAGGACAGTTATAGTTATTTTTGGTATGCAGTTTAGAACTATACCTTGATACCTCGGGAGTTTTTCGAGATTTTATTAATATCGCAGCTTACTACGTTTTTATAATCAATCTACCCTAAGTAAAAATGCAAGCAAACCCCATTTGCTTTCGGTATTCAGTGCTGAAAAATAACTATACCTCGGGACCTTCTCGATATTTTGTTGATATCGCATTCCACTACGTTGCTGTCATCACTTTTGTCTTTGAGGTTAATAAACTCTTAACCACATTGTTTTTTATTTGCAAAACGCGCACTTCAATAATGAAGGTGTTGGGTAACGTTAATTTTGGCTATGCAATTCAGAAGAACACCTTAATACCTCCGAACGTTTTTAATATTGCAGCCCACTACGTTTATGTCATAATTTTTTTCTTCATTTTCTTAAATCGTTGGTCGACGTGGAGGTTTACCCTAATTTTGCGTATTCCATTCTAAAAAAAATATTTCTATTCCTCGGGGCATTTCTGAGATTTTTTTTATATCGCATACAATTGCTATCATCAAATTTGCCTCCTAACTGTCTCGCAAAACGTGCATCACAGCAGTCAAAGATTTGGGTTAGGTGAATTTTGGGTATGAGATTTTGTTGATATCGCAGCCTACTAAGTTGATTTGATTAATATTGATTCTTAGTAGTAAAAGTAACATGTTAATAGCGAAATTTTTATTTTATTCATTACACAAGACATGACTAACACATTAGTGAGTAAATGACACCGTTGTTAAAAAGAAAGGTGAATATCTTGTAGGTCCAACATGATCGCTGATCGGATCTTCCACTCAGCTGGGCATGCTATCCACCAATCTTCTTAAGAAATCTCCTGCTTGATCGCAGTAGCCAATACATTCAAGTCACGGAAACCACTTCATCGCTCACATAATTTTAAACTGAGCCGATTCCATATATACTCAGTCGAATTCATATCAGGTGATTTGGCAGGCCACTCCATTCTCTCTATATTGTTCATCCTAAGCATATCCATAACGATTTACGCTCGATGTGGACAAGCATTATTATCGTCTAAGATAAAATCGTGGCATAGGGAATCACAATGTCTCTCACACACAAATATTGATACCTTTCCTATTCATACTTTACCTCATCAGGAATACTAAGTCTGTCCTCCCATTCCGACTTATACCACCACATATTGGCACGCTACCTTCACCGAAAGCCTCTCGTACTTCGATACATTCTTCTCTGTACCTTTCACCAGTTTCTCTCCATACCAATATACACGCCCATCATTTCGATACAGTTTACGATTTTGGCCCCGAAGCCTCTGCCTTCCCGTCTGAAGACTTTATTTCGATACAAAGCGAATCTTGATTCATCAACAAACAAATATCTCTGCCAGTCTGCTACTCCCCAGTGGCTGCAATGATTAGCCCAGTTTCTGCGCCCAGTGCGGTGTATAGTTTTCCAGAGTGGGCATGCCGCTCATCGTCTGGCTCTTAAATGTCTGGTATGGAGTCGTCAGCATATTGTCGACTGCGATACTGCAATTCCCACAATTATTGATCTGAGATCTGACGAAGTTACGTTTCTGTTTCTGCGTACTGTTATCGCAATTCAGTTTTCATCTCGCCTAGTAGTAACTCTTCTTCTGCCACCTCCATGTATGTATTGAGAGTGGCCGGTATTCACGACACGGTCTATCGCCCTTTTAGTTGTCGACTGGGATTTGGAATAAATTTCGGCTATGTACTTATACGACCAGCATTGTCTCCATAACCTGAAACCGCACAATAAAACTATTAATAGTTCAGAATTTTATTTAAATTAATACTTCATCTATTACCGTAAAAAAAATTCGTTTTGTGAGGCAATAATCGAAGCTGCACCATATTTTTATTGTAAATAAAATTACAAGCCACAAATTTGCGGCATATGTGAATGTAAAATGTGAAAACTTGATTTTTGCCATTCGCAACGCAATTGGTTTTTGCGCAAATCATAAATCAACGTAACTAACCTTCTGTATCAATGGGGTCCGCTTGCATTGTTGCTGATTGAAAATTTTACCTGTAATCCAACATTAATTATAGCAACATATTAGGCTGCGATATCAACTAAATCTCAGAAACGTCCCTAAGCATTGAAGGTTTCTCAACTGCATACCCAAAATTCACCTGACCCAAATCTTTTACTATTGTGATGTGCGTTTTGCGTGTTAACTAGGAGGCAAATTTGCTCACAGAAACGTATTCTAATGCGATATTAAGAAAATCTCCAAAATATTACGAACTATAGAGATGTTTTTCAGAATGGAATACAAAAAATGAGCGTAAGCCTCCAGTGGACGAATAATTTTAAAAAAAGAAAGATAAAAATATTGATGATATAGACATAGTAGGCTGAGATATTAATGAAATATCTAAAACGTCTCGAGGTATTAATGTGGTCTTCTGAATTGCATATCGAAAATTTACGTCACCCAACTCGTTTAAAAAAAAAAAAAAATAATATGTTTAAGTGTCTAATTTAACGTTAAAGACAAAAGTGATAACAGCAACGTAGTGGAACGCGTGATCAACAAAATCTCAAGAAGCTGCCGAGGTATAGATCTCTATACCTTAATATATTCTCCATCACTGATTACCAAAAGCGAGCATAATCTGCCTCATCGACCAATGTGGTTTGAACTTAATACAAAATTGATTATAAAAACGTGGTGGGCTGCGATATTAATAAAATCCCGTAAACATACCGAGGTATCAAGGTAGATTTCTAAATTGCATACCAGAAGTACAATTAGCTTCCTTGTAGACTAATGGCCGTCGTTTGAAATGTTGCTGAAAAAACATCTACTTATATTGAACCCTGCATTTTCTAGCACGTGAGTGCAAATTTTGTTATTGTCTACAAATCAGAAACCCTCAAAACATCAATCTGCCAGCCTCTGAAAATTAGAGCAGATTTGGTGAACTTGATTTGAGCTACAGACAATCAAGCAGAATCCAAAATTTAAGGTGTTCCACTTCAATTGACGCGTAGTTTAGTTTTCGGAACATGCTATTTCTTATCGCATTTGTTTGAAAAAACAAATTATAATTGTTATCGTTGGAGGTAAACGCACCAACAAAACCGTGTTACTAAATTCTACATGCATTTTTAGTATGCATGTTGTAAAGAGTAATGTCATTAAAATTATTGTGTATTTCTTATTTCTCAAACTGGGCAGCTTATAAAGCAGCTAGTCCATTTACATCGGTGCGCATAGGCTTGGAGTATATTTCAAACCTTGCAGCATATCTGTATTTTAAAGTTTCAGGTTAACCGTCATTCTATATAGGGAAAATGAAACTTTCCACTTAACAGTCTTCCCTCTAGACATCATGCCCAGAGTATTATCCTAATGATGGAGCTCTACCCTTTACAACATTGGTTTCTCAGTTGTAATACATAATCTGAATTCCTCGTGGGTATTAGGAAAGTAGGGAGCAGGGAGTATTTCACAATACTGACTTCTATCTGGTGTTTGTTGTTAGGCTACAAATTTATCACAAGATTTGCGCAAATAAATAATTTAGTCGAAACAGAAAATAACAATCGATGACAGTAATTCTAAAAAAAATTATGTTAGACCTTCCATCTGGTTTTATCAAATCAAATCTGAATACAAATATAGAGACTTATTCTCTGGCTTCACAAGTCTTGATTTTCTTAATGATAACGCGATTTTCTGATCACCAGTGACACGCAGTTTTTCTCTTTTAACTAAGGTGCCTGAATTTGGAATGTCGGATACGTTTTATAATAAAAATCTGCGTACGAAACTTTTCGTTGTTATTTCTGAACAAACCCAAGAGTTTCGATGAAAATCTGGTGTGATTTTCCTGGCTTACGAACTTGTCCAAGCCACTAACGATATATATATATATATATATATATATATATATATATATATATATATATATATATATATATATATATATATATATATATATATATATATATATATATATATATACGATATATATATATATATATATATATATATATATATATATATATATATATATATATATTTATATCGTAGCGATAACTCAAAAAATGGGCAGATATTGAAGAAATTTGGGGCATACCTTCCGTTTGTAGTTGGCTTGGACAAGTTCGTTTACCAGGAAAATCGCACCAGCTTTTCATGGAAACTCTTGGGTTTTTTCAGAAAGAACAATGAAAAATTTCGTACGCAAATTTCTATTATAAAACGTATCCGACATTCCAAATTCAGGCTTCTTAGTTAAAAGAGAAAAAACTCTGGACGCAGCAATTGCGTTATGGTAGTGAATTTTCATAAAAATGTTTTTAATAGCAAATATGTGTGTGTTTTTTTTTAAGAAAGCAGGCATCAAATTTGGTTATCAGTATAACCTATATAGTAAAAACAATGTGCCATGTTTCATCAAAATAACTTTATTGTTTGAAAATGTATAAAAATTTCCGAAAGTAAACTTAATACTTTTCCGAGAAAACTTGTTTCCTAGTTGACGAACCTTAGGTTAATAGCAAACTGCGTTATTAAATTTTGAAGCGTTTATTGAACATTCGCTACAAAAACGCGCTTACTCCGTCTCCATTTTTTTTACACACATGCATCATATTTCGTGAAGAATGCAAAAATTCAATAGGGATTAATTAAAAAAAATTGTAGGTATCACCAACGACTTATGGGCCATCCTGTGATTGTCCAAATAATTTTATAAGATGCAGCTCAAGACTCCCTATAGGTAACGTATACAATTTTTTCTCGTATCCTGCATAATAACAATTATATTGAGGTTTACCGTAGAAATGCGTCATCCTGTATATATGTAAATAGAAAGTAAACCCGGATATGGATTTAAGGGGGCATAGTTTGCGTTAATTTGAAGAAACCTTTGTGGAATTCAAAAGCCGCGGTCTCCTCATCAACGAACTTTTTCTACGAAAATTAGCTAAAATTTATAGACCATTAAACCATAAACTTAACTAAAACTACTTCCAAAGCATCAGAGGAAGTGTCTATTTGAAATGAATTTTCTGGAAACATTTTATTAAAATGAAGGGCAATGATGGCTGAAGCTGATACTTAACGGTTTGCAGAACACTCTTTACATTATCCGTATTGCTTTCAGGTTCTTTGACTAAAAGTTGCCGATTTTAACGTTTCAAATCGCGACTTTTTACGTTTTGAGGAAAACCCCAATATTTTTTCTTTAAGTGCCTATAACTTTCTTGTCTTTAAACTCACAGACCTAAATTTTGGTAAATCACCCTTTATATATAGTGTGGTCAGTTTCAAATATATATATATATATATATATATATATATATATATATATATATATATATATATATATATATATATATATATATATATATATATATATTTATATTTATATTTGAAACTGACCAGACTATATGTCCTAGGGGCCTTAGTTCGCGCTCAGTTGAAAAAATGTTTCCTAAATTCAAAAGTCCAGATCCCCTCGTTAGTGATTTCTGTCAAGAAAATTCACTGAAACAAGCACTTGTGAAGCCACGGGAAAAGTCTATGACTGTATTAAATATGGAACGGTTTCACTAAGTTAGGGCAAAAACAAACAACCAGATATGCATTTCAAATTGAATAAAGTCTTAAAACTTGTATCTCCTCTTTATCAAATTAATTTTTATACAAGAACTTGCTAAAAAATTCATCGGACTAACAACAATCTGATTAGATAACGATAAGGTAAAATGAGACAAAAAGAATTGATAAAAAGTAAAGTCAATAACTAGGATTAGAACTCGTGGTGTAGGATTCCATTATCCGATGTACAACGGTTAGCCGACTTAGCTACGATCGATATGTATGTACCAACAGGTATATCCCATAATACATGTTAATTGTTCAACGTTTTACAATTTACACAAAACCATTTTGATTTACAATGGGTTTTTTGCTCATATTTTAACGAAATCGAGGAAAATAACGACTTAGACACATATCTAGGAGCTCGCTAATCATTTATTGTAGTATTTTTCATTCCCATTCCTACTCCATCAATTTTGACTTTTAAACTTCCTTGAATCAGATTTAATTAATTAAAAATTGATTTACCTCTAACTTTTTTTCTTCTTAGATAGAGATCTAACTTGTGGTACAGAGGATGCTATTTATGATACAAACCAGCGTACCAAATTTGTTTGCCCTTGCTTTGTTATTTCCGGAGATATAATTTTTTTTTTCGAAAGGAAACATAACATTTTCAGGGAAAACCTGGGCCGATTTTCCTGACTAACGAACTTAGCCAGTTGCAAAAGGAAGGTATGTGACAAAGTTGATCCAATCGGACCATTATTGCGATATATATATATATATATATATATATATATATATATATATATATATATATATATATATATATATATATATATATATATATATATATATATATATAAGCATATAAAAATCAAAACTGGCCCTGGATATGGGTTCTAAGAAGCCTAGTTCGCGGTCATTTCAAAAAAAAAATTCGAAATTCAAAAGTGGGGATCCCCTCATTAGTGAACTTTTTTAATAAAATTCACTAATATGATAAACCCTATTCAGTTTTCATAAATTCACTTGTTAAAACTTTAAGAAATGTAGGAACCATTCGTGGTAAATCGTATCAGTGTTGAAAGTACTTATATTATCAGGCAGCTTCAAAGCAAGCTTTGAAATATAAGAATAAAAATAAACCAAGTCACATTCCCAACCACCATGTCAAACTTTGAATAGCAAAATATATTTCAACTTTGCACAGACTTCGATCCAACTACAAGTTTTGAATATAAATTATTTCATATACTGCTATCAACTTCAAAGTTAGACTTTGTTTTCATTCTTTTATAACCAAACTATTTTATAGTTGCAGGGTAGTTTGTCCCCCAAACTGTGAAAGTGTGTTCGATAATATTTTACAACAGCTTGTGTTTCAAAGCGGTTTGAATATCTGTGGCAGCAGCTTCACTATTAGAGTTTTCACCGCTCAACTTACAGTACTTCTACAAACATATGTCTCTATATTCATTTTGTATTTTTAGAGGCTACTTCGCCAACAAAAAGTTTTGAGACGTTTTACTTAGTTTATAATCGCGCGCAAGAGTCTCATGCTAATATTAAGTGTACTATAGGACGTCTAGTGTTTTAGATCTACTTGCCGGACACCTCTTTTTTTACATACAGACCAGCGCTTAAGCTAACTGGAGCAAGTGGCACTACGAATTCTGGAAGTTCTAGGATGTTCTTCAACGTTTCTGAGACTATAGTTTCGCTGCTTGACAGCATTCTCAGACAGATTAAAATTGAATTGGTACGAAATCATGACAACTACAAATAAATATCTGTTGCTATGTTATGATATGATGTTTTAATCAAAAAATTTATCAAATTGAAAATAAAAATGAAATACAGATGACAGATGAAGTTTTCAAAATGTCTACGTGATGTATGTCAATATTTAACATAAAAATAAAACTAGCCTATGATAACTATGATAACAGTTACAGCAATAAAATAACTAAACAATAACAGTATGAAAATAGTCTCTATACAACGAAAATATCGACATACATCTTATTACAACTTTTTTGAAAGAATAATTGAATTAATTTTCTTTGACTTATTTAATTAGAAAGAAGAATATCCAAGAAAGGGGAATTCATTAAATCAGTTTGCTCATTTAAAACAAGGTAGCTATTGTTGTGTGTGTTTGATAATTTAAATTTGTAAAAGTTATATATTCTATTTTTGGACAAATATATAGACACTAAGTTTATCAGTTTACATTTTTTATTTAAATTACTTTATTTTTACCTGACTATAAATTTTAGAACGAGTATTTCCAAACTAATTACGGACACTTGTACGATATTTTATTTTTGGTTAAGGTTTTTAAATAAATTATAAATGTAAATATAAAAGATTTAAGCATACTTTGCAGTTTAATGATGTGGCGAGCTCCTTCACTAAATTTTACAAAAAATAATTAATCTGCTAATGATGAGCCCCAGACTTATATTAATGTGTCAGAACGAGAATTTAAAGAATACGTAGCCAATTTTGATAAAATTTGGCTAGAATTTTAGTTTTGTAAATAGCTTGGGTAAGTTTATTTGTTAGCCAGATCGTATTGAATTTAAATCACTTCCGGAAACGTTATAGCTTTAGACAAAGTTGAAAAAGTAATTACATAAAAATTGATGGGATTTCACTTATACAACCAATACTGAACAAGCTTATCAAAGATGTATCTATAGCTTCATGGTGAGGAACTACATCTATAAACATTCCAAATATCTAGTGGCTAATTACTGGGAGAATTATAAACAATAAACTAATGGTGCAAATAAATAGGGTATTGTAGAAACATATGGTTGGAATATAAAGACTTGAAGACTACTTCTCTGGCTTCACTGTTGGTTTTCGTTGGTGAAGGACATAGCCAGCGCGTAAGCTAACTGGAGCAAGTGGCCCTTACGAATTCTGGATGTTCTAGGATGTTCTTCAACGTTTCTGTGACTATAGTTTCGCTGCTTGACAGCATTCTCAGACAGATTAAAATTGAATTAGTACGAAATCATGACAACTACAAATAAATATCTGTTGCTATGTTATGATATGATGTTTTAATCAAAAAATTTATCAAATTGAAAATAAAAATGAAATACAGATGACAGATGAAGTTTTCAAAATGTCTACGTGATGTATGTCAATATTTAACATAAAAATAGAACTAGCCTATGATAACTATGATAACAGTTACAGCAATACAATAACTAAACAATAACAGTATGAAAATAGTCTCTATACAACGAAAATATCGACATACATCAGCTCATTATCTTATTACAACTTTTTTGAAAGAAAAATTAAATTTATTTTTTTTGACTTATTTAATTAGAAAGAAGAATATCCAAGAAAGGGGAATTCATTAAATCAGTTTGCTCATTTAAAACAAGGTAGCTATTGTCGTGTGTGTGCTTTTTGACTTTCAACGCTTCAAAAAACTCTAGTTTACGCTTGTAATTATAAAAATGTTGTGGTTGTATGCGGTTATCTACTGTAGGTCTATGTTCGGTATCAATAATATGTTTTGAAAATGTATATTTGTCAGGGTGGTCATTTCTAAATGTAGAAATATGTTCTTTGTATCGGGTGTTAAAATTTCTAGAAGTTTGACCTATGTAGATTGCGTTACAATGTGTACAAGCTAATTCATAAACTCCAGCTTTTGTTAGGAAACAAGATTTTTCTTTAGCGTTAAATAGTAAACAACGCGTCGTGTTGTAAGATTTAAAAGCTAGCTTTGTATTTGTAAAGGTATTTAAAATTTTTGAAATGTTTTCTGAAATGGTTCCAAAATAAGTTATCGAAACGTATCTGTTGTCTTCTTTGTCTCTAATATTTGGATAAATTTAATTAATCCCTAATTTGTATTCTTTTCTCTCGATCATTGTATCTATTATTTTAACAGAGTAGCCATTATTAAATGCTGTTTGCTTATTTATTGAAATTTCTTTTTCAAAATTGTTTTGTGACATAGGTATTGAAAATGCACGATGTATCATAGAATGATAGGCTGACAGCTTTTGTCAAAAGGGGTGACATAAATCGTATGGTATGGTTGTGTCAATGTAAGTTGGTTTCGTTTATATTGAAAAGTCAAATGAATTATCTTCTAACTTTCTAATTGTTAAGTCGAAAAAATTTATACAACTGTTAGCTTCTTCTTCTAAAGTAAACTTAATATTTGTGTGAAAGTTATTAATAAAATTCAAAAATTCATTTAATTCTGTATGACCACCTTGAAAACATGCTAAAATATCATCTACGTATCTGTACCAAAAGACAATATTATGCGAAAATTCTGATGTAAAAATTTGGTTTTCTAAGTTTTCCATAAATATGTTGGCTAATAAAGGTGACAATGGACTACCCATAGGTAGACCTTCATTTTGCATATAAGTTTTATTATTAAATTTAAAATAGTTTTGTTTTATACATTCGTTAAAAAGATTAATTATTTCTTGTCTTTTTATGACATTTACGTTATTTTCTATTAAAACGTTTTCTAATAGAGGTAAACATTCCCTAGGGGGTATCTTAGAATACATGCTACAAACATCAAATGAGACTAATTTACTATTTGTGGGAATAATGAAGTTATTTAATTTTTGTGTAAGTTCATAAGAATTCCTAAATGAATATTTTGGAAAATAATTGTATTCTCTAATAATTGAAACCAGTTTGCTCGCTATCTTATGATTAGGTGTATTAACATAGCTAACTACTGGTCTCACCGGTATGTTTGGCTTATGAATTTTCAGATGGCCATACATTTTTGGTGGTTGTGGGCTTTTATATAAAAGATATTTCTTTTCTTGTTGACTAAACAGAGACACATTTTTAAGTTCATTTTTTTGGTTTGTCTGAAATGCGTTTGTTGGGTCTCTCCTAATTTCTGTTAAATTTTCTGTAGTAATAAGATCATTAATTTTAATGCTATATGCGTCCCTACTTATAGCTACAGTTGTATTTCATTTATCAGCTTTAGTAAAAACTAGATCATTGTCTAATATTTTTGCCCAATTTTGAAAAGTTGTTAGCAAGAAAACCTACATATCTGACTCAATATAGGAACGGCAATTTTGAAACCCATTACGTTAATAAGGACTAAGAGATAACTATTGTCAGCTGCCCCTCAGTTTACTCAAAATAGCCTAAAAAGCTCTGCAAAAAATTTAAGAGGGCATATATTTCAACAACAAAACTCTAGAAGTCATTGATGATCCTGGGTTGCTTCTTAGATGCCCACTATGGACACTTATTTTATGTTTTGACTGGTTTTCACTCGCAGTTATTTTATAAACGTAAAAGTTGGGTTGTTGAGCAGAACAAATAATACCCAATTATCACATCCAAACTTTGTCAATTGCACACTCATTTCCACTTAGTTGAATTGCCAAAAATACTACTTGTCTTATAGAAAGGTTGTCAAGTTTCATTCGAATAAATGCAACCAAAAATATTCTTCCCATACGAACTTTTCCACCTTCTTGGAACAGCTTAGTGTATTTATTTTTATTCTAAAGTAAACAGGGCAGGAAATACTTTTTTCTGTTAAAATTTTACATCCGCGTTCACTTCCTTAAATGTTAGATTTACGAAATACGTTTATTGTAGAGAAATAAATTTGACCATTTTTCTATCCTAGAATGACCGTAAATCACCGCTTTATCTTGAAAGGTATTAAAATAGAAAACATCATTACTTACGCACTTATTAGTGAATTTCCTTTAAAAAAAATCACTAATGAAGAGATCCCGACTTTTGAATTTTGAAAAAATGTCTTCAAATGACCGCGAACAAGGCCCCCTAGAACCTATACCCAGGGTCAGTTTTAATTTTTGTATGTTTGTATATATATATATATATATATATATATATATATATATATATATATATATATATATATATATGTATATATTTATGTAGGTATTACACCAATAACTCAAAAAATAATAGTCCGATTTCGATAAAATTTGCCACATACCTTCCTTTTATAAGTGGCTTGAATAAGTTCGTTAGCCAGGAAAATCAACCAAGGTTTTCCCGGAAAATTTGGTGTTACCTATTGAAAAAAAAATATATCTCCGCAAATAACAAAGCAAGAACAATTAAATTTGGTACGCTGGTTTCCGTCATAAATGGTATACTCCGTACCAAAATTCAAATCTCTATCTTAGAAGACACAAAAGTTAGAAATAAATTAATTTTTAAATAATTAAATCCGATTCAAGAATGTTAAAACGTCAAAATTGATCGCGTACGAATGTGAGTAAAAAATACTATAAGGAATTACTAAGAAGCTCATAGATATGTGTCTAAGTCGGTATTTTTCTTGATGTCTTTAATATATGAGCAAAAAATCCATTGTATATCAAAATGGTTTTGTGTAAATTGTAAATCGTTGAACAATTAACATGTATTATGGGATCTACCTGCTAGTACATACATGTCGAGCATATCTCTGTGGGCAAAGTCCCTGCACATCGTATAATCGACTCCTAAATGACGAGTTCTAATACTAGTTAGTCATATATATATATATATATATATATATATATATATATATATATATATATATATATATATATATATATATATATATATATATATATATATATATATTATATTGCGGTATACATACGTGTATGTAGATGTTTGTATATGACTGTGTAAAGCGTTGTGTTTTTTACTATTTTTTTTTGTAACCAAACAGCAAGATTGTTTTCATCTATTTATATTTATTGTGACAAGCTTATCCATGTATTATGTCAAGAAAGCAATAAAAGATCTTATCCTATCTTATTTGCATAGAAGATCCACATTTAAACCTATACAACCCGTTTTTCCACTATTTAATGTTATCTATTTGATAAACGCTTGTATAATTCAATTTTGTTTTTAAGGGAGGCACATTTTTGCGTAAATGTGAAAGTCCAAAAAGGTAATCGCCTGTTTCAAAATTTTACATGGCAAGTGACTGACAAATCTCTAAACTGCTATTTAATCTCCATTCAATTGTATACCATGTTTTAAAAATCTTTAAAAACCTTACGGAGGTGATTCAAAATCAAATTTACTATCAACAGTCACAGTTTTCAGCGAGCGCGATATTTTATAATTTGTTGCAACTATATTTGGCTAGGTAATTTTGATAATAAGAGTATTTGGATTGTGTAAACAAGGAAAATGAAATTCAGTGAGTTTGTTTGATACACTGCTTCATTGCATATTTTTATTATTTTGTTGTATCAAAATCATGATGTGTTTGATTCAGTGACGTGTCGAAATTGTTGCATTATTGCTCGGAAATGGCGCGAAAATATATTGATGCAATTATTTTATCAGCAGCATCCCTGACAAAGCGACCACTAGGAATTACATTTTAAACTTATAAGAAACGTTTAGAAATACGTGTTACAGCGCAGCTTTCTTAGTAAATATTTTATGCACTTACCCTATAGAGTAAAAAAATAAATAAATTCCATACATATTCAAAACGAAGTCGCAAGAAGAACAACATCAGGACGATTTTGATCGCATCCGACAATCTTGTGAACAAGAACGCAACGTGGTATAGAGAATCATAGATTTTTTATATATATATATATATATATATATATATATATATATATATATATATATATATATATATATATATATATATATATATCAAAAAATTGTGGGAACGCCGTCAGTTTTAGAATAAAACTCTTTATTATACGCCGAGCTTTCGGAAAAATTTATTCCTTTATCAGAATGTTCAGTGACTTTAGGTAACTGTCCCACTCGTCCTTCCTTCTTACACATAAAATGATGCTGACAGATATAATAGAAAAACAATATAGCTAAGGAGAAATTTTCTTGGTATTGCAATAAGACAGAGTTTCTACACACTACGCCCAGGCGGTGTGGCACTCTCATGATTATATATCTAAAAACAGACGAATAGGAAGACGTGGCGAAATGCGAGGGTCCGTGCGGTCACCACTGGACTTTTCTGATTGCGACATTTAAAAAGCAAAATGTACGCAATTCCGTCCACGAATATGTGAGATTTACCAAAATTCTTCAAACCGTGAGAAATCAATTCAAGCAAAATCTGTATTTTTGTATGTACTTGCGGTAGAAAGTACAAAAACAAAAGATCGCAGCCTCCTACCTTCCAGGTGGTAGAAAAGGTGATCAAGGATTACGAGAACCCCGTGATCTGTCATTGTAAGCTACCAAATTAGAAGCTGAGCAGCTACAAGCTGTAACCGTTTATTGTAAAATATGCAAAATCGACTCTCGCATCAACCAAAAAGCTTCCGGTTCTTTTAGGTTGGCATCTAGGTCGGTCCAGAGTGGAATCAAGAAGCCCTTCGTCAAGAAGGTGAAGAAAACTGTTGCGGCGGTAAAGCGAAGGCGGCAGTCAAAAAGCGAAAAAACTCTCTTTTAGGTCAAAGGTGAAAAAACTCTCAGATGTCGGTGATGACAAGAAACCACGTCTGTGGCAGGGAAACTTTTCACGAAAGCAAGAAAATGCCACAACTAGCCCCATAAAAACACTAAAGTCACCGAAACCGAAAATGACCAAGAGAAGTCCGAAACCAGAAGCTTTATCAAAAAGAATAATAATTAAATGTATCCCGATATTTGTATGGGAGACTTACTCCCATACAAATAAAGGGATATTTAGTAAAAGTAGTTTACGTAAACGGAGGCGACGACGTATCACCGAGAAGAAAAGATAACGGTGTTGGCCAACCAAGGTGGTATCATCGCAACCATGACTGTATGTCATGGTTGATGTTCGGGTAAGGCTGCAGCGTGTCACCTTTTGCGAGTTAGATTTTCGATTAACAGGAAAAACTTTTTTAAAACTATGTATTTGACTTTTTAAAAATACATTTTAACCTTTATCATATAAGTTACAAAATAACTAAATATCAACATAAGTGTGATATAATAATATAAAGAACGTAGCACGAAATTACTCAGACTAAGCGGTGACGAGAAGTGAGCAAGAGGTGAACGTTTTTCGTTGGTGATTAGTCCTTTGCATTTTATTATCTAAAGCGTTGGTTATTCAATTATTGCTTGAATGCAGGTCTTTTTTTTAGTATAAGCTATTCCTTTGTTTATTGTAAGTTGATTTGGATTAGCTTTAATTGCTTCGCTTGTGGGTCTTCTGTCTATCGCTTTATAAATTATTATTATTTTCTATTAGAGGTTATTGCACTCGAAGCTGGTACTACGCACATAAAGGTAACAGCAGCACACGAAGTTGGCAAGTGGTCACCCATTCAAGTGCTTTGTTATAAAATAAGAAGAAATTATAATAAGTGGGTTATATCCTTAGCCCACTTGATTAATTAACCTATAATTTAAAAATTGTGTTGAAAAGTACATGGGATTTATAAAGATTATTTAGCGGGTTGCGCACGAATACAGGGCCATCAATTACATAAATGGAAACCCGACTTGGGATATTTTAAAGTAATCTAAAGCACATTTTCAGTTTCTGAGAGTAACGAAAAAAAGTCCCCATAACTTATATTATATAAATTATACGTCCACATCTCAATGAAATATCACTCTGTCAAAATTGATGAGGCGGGAAATATAAGAAAGCGGAAAAAGTGTAAAGCAGGGATGTGTTAACCACTTTGTCGTTTGTCTGATAACTAAAGCAGGAAAACAAATTGCGGTCCCGAAATGTTTTCAACGAACATTATTATACACCAGAGACTTAAATGATGTTTCTTAGATTACAAGTTTATCATTAGGCAGAATTGCGCCTAAGGTAGTATCATCCAGAAAGAAGGGAAAGCTACACAAAAGATATAACAGTTTTATTTATAAATCAGGCTAAGTTTAATAAAAGAGCATATATGATATTATACTTATCATTATTTCTTTTCCCAATCTGATCTATTTTAGATTAAGATCTTTGACTCTAACGATACACACCACATCAAGATATTAAAAGTTCGTGACGCAGCAAGTGCATTCTAGTAGTGAATTTTCATAAGAAATGTAAACTATTAGTAAACGAATTCTCTAAATTTAAACGGATCATGGAAATTGGTCTTAGAGGTCGCAGTAAGCGATTACTTGAAAAAATCTCTATTTTCTATGGAACTAGAAAATTAAAATTAGGCACATATATGTAAATCCTGCAAGTCGCTTTAAAAAATTGTGTTACAAATTTAATTACTTACAAAAGTTTTCCAGAAATTTTTTTATCATTTACAAACATAATGCACGTACGCAATTATCAATATTATCGGCTTTGAAATCTTTTGGCGGAAATTCTCCACCACAACGTACTTGCTGCACTCAGGCCCTCTTCACCGCTTATTAACATTTGCTGTACACATACTTTTTTAAATGATAACATATTTCTGCTCCCTATGTGAGACTGATAAACAAGGTAACCTCAAATTCATTTTTGGAAAAATATTTTAAACAAATTAAATGAGGTAACAATTTAATTATAAATGAAAAATGTTGGTTCGCGGCTCCATCACGGGAGTTCTCCCCATTCTTCATGCCTACAGGCACCCTCAAAGCATAAACAAGTAACATTTCTTCAGAACAACCCCCAAGAAAGTTGAGGGACCTGCGGTGAATAAGGGTTCTGGGTGAAATAAACAGAATTTCAAGGAAGTATAGCTGAAAAATGTTTAAAAGGTAGCTTATAAAGGTCCAGCTAAGCTGTTTTTTTCTAACTTTCCGCTCACATTTCTTTCTTATCTTATCCCCTGCCGAGCACCTCTATTCATTCCCCGTCTTGTAATTTTCTCAGGGGCCGTTTTTCATATTGGACAAAATTGAGATAAACATGCCAAATTTGGTACACAACAATCTCTCATAGGTTGCCATATGTGGTAAAAATTTTAAGCTTTTCAAGTGACCAGTAGCGGATTTATTTGGCTTCTTTATAATTCAGTTACATAAAAAATATTAATAGAAATATTTTGCTGCAAATTCTGAATAACGCATCTAATTTTCTATAAAAATATCTTGACTTATTTCCATATTGGTCTTGGTTTGTCAGTAAAAAGGGTTTAGAAACAAGTTGAAAAAAATGTTAGTACGGCCCTGTAGAAATTTTTCAAAATATGTGGAAGGCAATTGGGGACCCCAAAATAATCACAAATGGTTTCATAAACATAACTCCAAAATCCTGTTCTTTTCAGGATACATTGTGTTGAATTATAGGATTATAATTAGTAATATCGTGTTTTTTCAACACACTGTATCCTGAAAACAACAGCATTTTGGATTCATGTTTATAGAACCTTTTGTGTTTGTTCCGAGGTCCTCAATCACCTTGTCCTATATGTTCAACACATTTTAAAAATTTTATACAGGGCCGTATTAACATCTTTTTTTCTTGTTAGTACGGCCCTGTTATATGTATATATATATATATATATATATATATATATATATATATATATATATATATATATATATATATATATATATATATATATATATATATATATATATATATATATATATATATATATATATATATATATATATGTGTGTGTGTGTGTGTATCCAACCGATAACTCAAAAAACACTTCAGCAAATTTGGAAATGCCCTTAATTTTGTTAATAGCTTGGATGAGTTCGTTAGACAGTTTTGACACTCCAATACTTTTTAGAAAAAAAAAAGAAAAAAACTGTTTGAAAATGCAATCTCTTTTAAATTACTAAAAGTATGAAACAAAAACTTTACACGAACGTAAATATAGTATAACTGGTCCTATCCACCAAATTTGAACTTAATCGGTTGAGTAAATTTTAAGTTATAACTAAATAAACGATATGGCTTTAAATTACCACTGAATGGCTGCCTATTATGTTAGACAAGGTGAGACAGATATATAAGGGTTACACTGCCAACAAAACCTACAAACCAAACTTCAAACAAACAGGCTACAAAAGTATGTCACAATAAACAATTGGCGGGGTTGACATTTGCCAATACTCTTATCTGAGTCTGAAGGTATTAGACGAATATATAGTAATAAATAAAAAGTTTAATGAAGGTGATTCAATTTGTTTAAAGGCAATTTAGGATTACATTTTATGTATGAATATTAAGCTTCACATTCTTCCCGGTATTTAAAAGCCGTCTCCCTCTCCTAGTTTAATTTGACAACACCAGTTGCCAGTTAGCTATTTGTCATTTGTTATTTTGCCAACCGACAGTAGGGGCGGAGTCCACCTCGAGCTTATATTCTTCTTCTTTGCTTACAGACGTCATGAACAAAGAATAAGGGAATAATCTTGAAATCGACTCTGCTAATCCACTAATACCTTAGACTAAGGTACTTATTGTTTACTTTTACTTTCTACTCTTCATGTAGTGCGTGGAAAATTTGGGGTGCATAAATGAAACTATATAATATCATAAAGTAGTTTAAATTATACCTAAAAACAGAGGTTAAGTGTAAATTATTAAAATTCTAATTTCAAAATTTTGTATTGTTTATATTTGTTTATTTCATTTTCAAAAATATGTATACAGTGTTAATTAGAGTATATATATAAAAGCAGCCTGGGTACTAAATTTAAAAAATTACACACTGAGCTTGACAGGCAAACACAAATTTGTTTAAAAAAACATTTTTGTTATTTTATATGCAGGAACGGGTACGATTGAGTTGACTAAAAGGGATCATCTAAGCGACTAATAAGGAAAAATACCTGCCACGTTTACAATTTGACAGGTACATTTCTTTTGTAAATAAAAATTATATTTTCGGAAAATTTGCAGATTAGTACATTGGGGCTCAAAAAAATTGAAATATGTTTAGATCTCGTTCTGGATGCACAAACCACAAGAAAAATTTCTTGCTATCGGTCTCTAAGAAAGTGACGGGATAAGGAGTGAATAGAGGTGTTGGGCGGGAAGAAGATAAAAAGGAAATGTGAGCGAAAAGTGCGAAAAAACAGCTTAGTTGGACCTCTATAAGCTGCCTTTATCCATTTTGCAGCTATACATCCTTAAAATCCTGTTTGCCCAGCCCAGAACCCATATATTTACCGCAGGCACCGTAACTTTCTTCGGGGTTGTTCCCAAGAAATTTGTCTTGTTTAGATTATTCTTGTTTATGCAAAAGGAGAAGGAGAACCCCTGCGACAAAGCAGCGAACCAAGATTTTTAATTTGTGTTTAAGTTGTTAGCCCATTTCATTTGTTTAAAATATTTTTCCTAAAATGAAATTGAGGTTACCTTGGTTGTGGGGCAGAAAGAGCTTGTTTTCTTACCCCAATGTTTTGCAGGTGGATTGATCCCACCCTCGCTAACTAGTCGGCTTTGCTAATTAGGGTGTGAAAAAGAATATGTTGAAGATGTGGACTGTATTTATAATTCTAGGTGCACTGGATTCCAGAAGATTTTAATAATACACTTTTTTATATTTATATATGTTGTATTATTACTATATACACTTTGAACTTACATTTATTTACAATTTGCGGTCTTACACTTGATTTAATGGGTTATTCTGAAGTTTTCACAATCTTATTAGCTACTTGCTATAGTATTTAACGGCGCGTATACTTTCTAATTTCGAAGAAAACACTGACCTTTCACTGTATTACTGTGCGAACGGAATTTCTGTAGGAATATTGGAGCTTGAGCTGAAGTGGCGTAATCACACTTGCGATGTTTAGGTAGAATATCGGGATCTTAGAAGTCCCAAAAAGCGATGCAGATGATATTCATTGTAGAACGGCACTGTAGAATTGAACTGGCTTAACACACGAGCGGTGTTTAAGTGGAAGATTTAGAAGTCAGGGTTCCAAGGAGCGAAGAAGGACCTCCAACACCTATCTCCAAGGTCCACTTAAGTTTAGAGAATTAGTTTTAATAATATACCGTAATATACATTATAGTCTAAGAGCCAGAGGTGAAAAAATTATCTGAGTTTACAAAAGCTGATTTTTTGATAGTTAATTAGTTACGCTGTGCACATAAACATATTCTGGTCAGCCAAGCGAATCTTAGAACAGGTGCCACAGGTGCGCCAACAAAGATGTCGTTTTTACTGGGGTAATAAAATGAATTTACAAAAGCTGATAATTGTTATACAGATTCTATATTGTATAACAATAAAAGTTATGTCAATCAGTCAACTGCATACGGGAACAGAACTGGTCAGTCAGTTCGAAAGTGTCTATGAAAAATAAATAAGGTGCAATTTAGTTACAAAGCTTGGAAATTTTTTTGTGGGTATATATTGATCTGTTAAACATTAAAAAAATAATCAGTCAACTGTTTTGTAAAACAGCGCCCGTCAGTCAGTGAAAAAAGATATAAAAATTTCGTGCGCGCCGGCGGCGTTACAGGCGGCATGCTCGCCCTTCTCCTCCCATTATTATTATTTAAAATATCAGAAAACTATGTGAAATTATAATTTGTAATTATAAGTTATTAATTGGTATTTTTATTGATTATATATATATATATATATATATATATATATATATATATATATATATATATATATATATATATATATATATATATATATATATATATATAATCAATAAAAATACCAATTAATAACTTATAATTACAAATTATAATTTCACATAGTTTTCTGATATTTTAAATAATAATAATGGGAGGAGAAGGGCGAGCATGCCGCCTGTAACGCCGCCGGCGCGCACGAAATTTTTATATCTTTTTTCACTGACTGACGGGCGCTGTTTTACAAAACAGTTGACTGATTATTTTTTTAATGTTTAACAGATCAATATATACCCACAAAAAAATTTCCAAGCTTTGTAACTAAATTGCACCTTATTTATTTTTCATAGACACTTTCGAACTGACTGACCAGTTCTGTTCCCGTATGCAGTTGACTGATTGACATAACTTTTATTGTTATACAATATAGAATCTGTATAACAATTATCAGCTTTTGTAAATTCATGTTATTACCCCAGTAAAAACGACATCTTTGTTGGCGCACCTGTGGCACCTGTTCTAAGATTCGCTTGGCTGACCAGAATATGTGTACGTGCACAGCGTAACTAATTAACTATCAAAAAATGAGCTTTTGTATATTCAGAGAGTTTTTTCACCTCTGGCTCTCCATATATTACTAATAGTGTACAATTTCAATGAAGATTAGCTACTCAAATGCACTTGTTGTGTCCCGAACATTTTTTACGTCATAAGTTTACAATTGAAGAGATAAAATTATCTTGCCTGAGCGTTTTTCTTGGAAAATTTAAATAACACATTTATGAACTATGTTCTAAACTTTATCATCACACTGTACGTTTTAAAGTGATAGTGCATATCACGAAATCTTAGTTTCTTTATTAAGAGCAGGATTCAAAGTGGTAGTTGTTGAAATATCCGTGTGGGGGGCTACTGTATCAATACCTGAATATTTTTAAATTATTAGCATTGCTCAGAACCATGAGAATTAACGTGTTTATTCAATAGGTATTAACTCCAATCGCCTAGTAACAAAGATTTATGAATGAAACAGCAATTTACATTGTGTGTATCCTAGGTTGCTAGGAGACGCATAAATTACTTAGCAACGTGAGCCGTAACTTAGTAACCTACATTCCTTTGTCAATTTACAAAGATGCATATTATAATATTATCACTGGATAAACTCATTTTAATTCTACACCGCGAACAAGAAATTTGACATCCCTTCCTTCAAATCTGACAGTAAGCGGAACCAATCAAATACGACGAAACATGTGGCGCGAGTTTCAACCTTCTCATAATAAAGTTCGAAGAGAGAAAGCAGAGAGTTACTGTTTATAACTCTGAGCGATTCCATAATGTTTAGTATCCTGTAACTAATAAGTAGGTATTCTGTTATTATTAAGGCGTAAAATTAATAAATTAGAAAAAAACTAAAACAACGTTATAAACATTACATTTCCCTATTCTAGTTTATAATCAGATGGATTAAATGTAAGCAATACCCTTATACCCTTATGTAGTGTGTAGACATCAGTTTTAAACGAGGTTGTACTCTAGTTTTTGATAGAATATGCGTTTCATTTTATATTTGACGAAGACATAATTAATATATATTGTAACAGGCACCTTTTTTATTTTATTTCTTTTTATTGCATCTAGAATTTTAAACGTTTTCCAATGATATTTGTTCCAAAACGTGTTAACGTTTTGGCGCGTATGCAGTCGATACTTTGGAGTCAGATGATTATAAAACCAACATGATTGGGATAACTACTCTAACATTATTTTTAGCTGTTTGTTTTTAATTTTTGACACGAAAATACATTCGTTATTAGTTTTTTGCAAATATTTGTAGACAATTCTGTATATATACTCTTGTTTCATTTATTTTTTAAACGCATTTATTTTAAAATTGGCGGTCATCTAAAATCAAAGAAATTTTTCTTGGCTTATTATAGTTAGGTGATTAAATGACTTGATTTCTGCATTTCACTCATTCCGATCTTCATAAGCAATATAGCCCATTTGTCGAAACGTCGAGATATCAATAATTTCAATAAGTTTTAAGCGGGTCCGCCACAGAACCTACACTATTTCACACATTCAAAACGGGAATATATATATATATATATATATATATATATATATATATATATATATATATATATATATATATATAGAGGGTGAACCATTTACCAAAATTTGGGTCTGTAAGTTTAAAGAAAAAAAGTTAGAGGCATTAAAAAAAAAGGGGGTTTTCCTCAAAACGTAAAAAGTCGTATCAGCTGTTTAAAAAACTCTTTTTTTAAAGCTTCCGCAGTGATAATTATTATACATTACTGCTTCGTCAGTCACTAAAAGGAAAGAATACAAGTAAAAATTCAATAATTATTATAGAAAGGTACAAAATACTTTCTCAATTTTTTGTAAGTAAGTTGTTTTGTGCATTTCTATATTAATTATTGTATCGTTACATGTACCTATTCTTTTCAGTGATTGGGGAAGCAATAAACTAATTGCGAAGGCTTTCACAAATAATTTTTAAATATCTGATACTCGCCAGTGAATAACACAATTTATTTCCTAATATAAAATTCAGCTACGAAATATCTCATTATACAGGTGTTTCTAAATTGATGCGAAAAATTTTACAGGGCGATTCTATGGAGAAAAATAAGGGGTGTCTTTTCTATAAAGTTTTTCTTAAAACCCCTTCTCCTCCAAGTTACAGCCCTTTGAAGTTTTGGCAAAAAAAGTTTTCATTTAATTTCTCCGTTATGGAATAATTTTAAAAAACAAAATTTTGCAGATGCATGAGGCTAACAAAATGACAGTTTGAAAAGGATTTTATAACCCTATAATGTTATCACAAGAGGGTGAAAAAACCTACCCTTACATTATTTTTCATCAGTACTTTTTATTGTGTATACCATTTTCTATTAAAAGAAATGATTCAGAAAGAAGGATTCATTTAGCAACTTTTTTATATCTTGACATTTTCTTATAAAATTGTTAGTTTCATCACAAAAACATAAAATAACTCTGTAAATGCATGTGACATCGATCTGAGTAATATTTTATTTTTTTTATGATGAAACTAACAATTTTATGAGAAAATGTCGAGACATAAAAAAGTTTCTAAATGATCCCTTCTTTCTAAATCATTTTTCTTTAATAGAAAACGGTACACAAAAAAAAGTACTGATAAAAACAATGTAAGGGTAGTTTTTTTTCACCCTCTTGTGATAACATTATGGGGTTATAAAATCCTTTTAAAACTGTCATTTTGTTAGCCTTATGCATCTGCAAAATTTCGTTTTTTAAATTTATTCCATAACGGAGACATTTAATGAAAACTTTTTTTTGACAAAATTTCAAAGGGCTGTAACTTAGAGGAGAAGGCGTTTCAAGAAAAACTTTATAGAAAATACACCCCTTATTTTTCGCCAAAGAATCACCCTGTGAAATTTTTCGCATCAATTCAAAAACACCCTCTGTATATATATATATATATATATATATATATATATATATATATATATATATATATATATATATATATATATATATATATATATATATATATAATATATATATTGTTGAACATGTGGTTATTATCTTATTACTGAGCATAACAAATTTAACAAAAACAAATCTAAGTCATCGACGAAGGGAAAAACATGGATAAAAAAGTACTTAATTATACATCTTTTTAGAAAAATTTGTATTGATTCCAAATGTCTCAAAAAATATGTAGTTCTTAGCAGTATAACACATCTTTATAATTATAGGGATTTATTTTAGTGAATTTTCGTAGAAAAAATTCACTAATGAGGAGATCCCGACTTTGAAATTTGAAAAAAATTTGCAAATGAGCGCGAACTAGGACCCCTAGAACCCATATCCGGTGTCAGTTTCAATTTATATATATATATATATATATATATATATATATATATATATATATATATATATATATATATATATATATATATATATATATATATATAACACCGATAACTCAAAAAATAATGGCCCGATCTTAATAAAATTTGGCATGTACCTTCCTTTTGTAAGTGGCTTGGATAAGTTCGTTAGTCAGGAAAATCGGACGAGGTTTTCCGGGAAAATTTTGAGTTTTCATTCGAAAATAATTTTTATCTCAAAAAATAAAAAAGCTATGATAACCAAATTTGGTAGGTAGGTTTACGATATAAAAAGTAAACTACACACAAAAATTTAGATTTCTATGTTGCAAGAAAAAAAAGTTATAATAAAATATTTCGTGCCAGATCATTTCTATGAAAATTCACTACCATAACGCACTTGCTGCGTCATTGAGTTTTTAAGTAGTCGCTTTTGATTTTTCACAATAGTTTTTTATTTTTTAACAAAATTTGTTTGTGTAGCTTATATAGTTCAGGAAAGAGCCCATTGATACTGTCTCGAGGAATAGCTAGCGGTATCAAAAATATTTTAAATCATAAGAATTTTTTTTAAATGCATGTTTTTCTGCTTTTCGGTTTTCTTCTACGTTTTTTTTTGTCAGTACAGGGTTAGGTATGGGTTAGGTAAGGATCCGGGTCAGGTCAGGATCCGGATCAGGTCAGGTCAGGTTAGGTCAGGTTAGGTCGTTCAGGTCTGCTTCGTAGAGTGTTTAGTGCATAAACATGAAAAATGGTGTCCTTTCAACCCCCAAGAAGCTGCGGGGGACTAGAAGCAAATATACGTGGTGCAGGGGAAAAATATGTTTAGGAGAAAGTGTTGATACAAAAAGTGAAAAGGCTGCTTATAGAGGTCGAACTAAGTTGTTTTTACTGATTTTTCCTTTATATTTCATTCTCCGCCGAGCATCCCTATTTACTCCAGGTCCCGTAACTTTTGGAGGGGTTGATTCCACAACATATCTCTTGTTGCTTATGCACACATTGAGTCTTTTAAGCATGTCTACTGAAAGATTTTTCAAAAATCACGTATGCCGATCATCTGTATATTTACCGTTAAATATCTTTTACTTGCACAAAAAAAGAAATTAGTTTTTGTGAATTATATTCATTACTGCATCCATACGCACCAGCAAGATTAACCATTTTTACATCTATTAAAAAGCAAAGGTCAAACCGCTTCAGTCGCGGAAGTAAAAAAAGTCTGGACGCAGCAAGTGCGTTATGGTAATCAATTTTCATTAAATGCTTCAAATTTGAATAACTCAATTTTCTATAAACCTAGAAGGTTGAATTTTGGCACGTGGTAAGGCCTTTACCAAGACAACATATTCACATAAATTTCATCAAAATAGCTTTGTAATTTTCGGAGATAAACATTTTTTCGAAAGAAAACTTAACATTTTTATTTATATTATATTTATATAAACATAAAAATTGAAACTGACCCAGGATATTTGTCCTATGGGTCCTATTTCGCGGTCATTTGAAAAAATGTTTGTCAAATCTTACCATAGATACCTCTCCATTTGAATTTAGTTAATTTTTCCTAATAAAAATTTACTAAAAGGATAAACGGACCGGGCCGGACTCGAACCAGCATCGTCCGCTTGACAGGCAAAGTTTTCTTCGAATGAGCTTTCGACGCTTCGTAATAAACGAATTCTATACATTGTATTTACACATACGGCACCTTACCGTCAGGAAATTAGTATCGGAAATTATATGTAAGTGGCTAGCTAAATAGCAAATTGCAGAATTGATTGATTTATTTCGCCGATCGCTGAAACATATTCGAGGGTAGACTGTTTCGGTCTGATAACATTCAAATGTCACTAATGGCATGTAACCTTAAAGATGATTTGACATATTATGAATGAATATGAAATGCGTTCCTGGAATCACATTTTTAGTGCGCCATCTTTTAGAAAATAGCTGGTCTACGGATGGTGCCGAAACGCGCTAGTTTGACAAGACATATTGACTAAATAATTATGGTATGTCATATTTTACATTTCACTTTGCATTACGTTTTTATTTGGAATCCAAAAGACCTGAAATTTAAAAAACTTATTCTTGGATACCCAATCTAGGCAAAGAGTGATTTTGAGCTAATTCTGTGACAAAAAATTGTCAAATCATGGTTTGGCAAAAACGTTCTATTTTCGTTATAAACGGGATATTTGCTTACAAAAATCTTCATTGCCTTCCTCAAACCTCAATCTAGCTATTATATACTATATTTTCAGTCTAAGGCTTTAATTGGGACAGTTCAACAAGCTACAAATATAGTGTATTTTAAGCATTTTATTGAACCCCCCTCTTAATAGAATTCACTCCCATTTTCAGCTATAATCCTAAAAGCTGATTTACGCAAAATGCATACAGTAACCTAAAATACTCGTGGAATGTTTGAATAAAAGCCAAATCGAGTTGGAGTTCTAGTAGGATAATTTAATTTTAACTTTCGGTAGTGAAATATGATAAATTATAACGCCTAATTGAGTAAGAGCTCAACAAAATATTCATTTACGTCCCGAGTCAGTGAACACAGAGCAGACTATAACACTTTATTTAAATATGAATAAGATGACTGAAAATCGATATTCTGGCATTCTCGACGGCTACACTGAAATAATTAGTAACATTTGCATCCTCTTGAAATCTAGAGAAACTTTAGAAACCTCTCCAGTATTTTGTAGCTGCACAGTACTTTACAATCCAACAATTTTAAATTAACTTTTCTACTTTCTTCTTTCTTTTTTACTCACAACTTTGAGTTCTTACAATTAGCTTCATCATAATGTAACTATTAAAATCGAATAAATAGAAAACTTTTTAAGCTCCATCTCGGTACCGTTATGATGTAAAAAATTCTACGTACAAACTTTTTTCAAGTTTTTTGATTAATAAATTATCCTAAGGCGTCACACATTAAGTTGGTTCGTCGGTATTAAGTGTTACAGCTGGCGCTAACTTGGTTTTCAGATTTTATGGAGCACTTGATGAAGGTCGAAAACACGTGGGACAGCATCTAGATTTCAGTAAACCTTTTGCAAATTTTCATGAAAAAAAATTCGCTACTAGAGAGGTCACGATGAAAAGCTTTTGAAAAAATTTCTTGATATGAGCGCGAATTTGGGTCCTTAGAACCAATAACCAAGGTCTGTTAAAATTTATTTATATATATATATATATATATATATATATATATATATATATATATATATATATATATATATATATATATATATAATATTAATAATATTTATTGTTGCACATTAGTTACAAAACAATACAAGTTACAAGAATTTGCAAAAAGTACAGGTTATTAAATAGGACAAATAATTCTGAATAAAATGAGTCACAACAATACATAATTTAAACAGTCCACTGAAGGCGAACCTTGTTAGTGGAAATACTTAAAATTTGACACCGTTGTCACCTGTTTCGCTCGCTTGACCCTGCCGTCAGCCGTACATGTCTCACACAATCAGTACGCCAAAGGCGGCGCGCACACTGAACCTCCCTTTGCAGACATAAATGCACCTGAAAGCGCACAGACAAGCTTACAGTTGCACAATCATACTCACGCGAAAATACACACACACACATACAGTCTCAAACACACACACACACATGTACACACACACAAACCCACACACACCATCACATATATACACACACACATATAAGCACAGATGCGCACATACATTACCTGCATTCACCCATCTACACTCATTGCAAACACCTCTGAACTGATCGAGCTCGTCAACCGATCCTCGACATAAGCAACAACCGATTCTAAACCAAAATCAAACTACTTAAATCAATCAACCCATGGACTTCGCCTCTAGGTAGTGATGCTATCCACCGTCTGATTCTTGTCCTGAAGAGCTTGACGGAGTCTAATTCCATAATCTCAGGTGGAATTCTGATGTACAATCTTGGAGCAAGGTAAGTCAGCGATCTCTGCCCTATAGATTTCTTGCTTCTCGGTATACTTCCCGAGGTTTCCTTTAACTTTGTACTCTATGGATGATCCACTGTGTTTAAGACATTTCTATTTTTGAACTGCCATGTCAGAATATATATATATATATATATATATATATATATATATATATATATATATATATATATATATATATATATATATATATATATATATATATATATATATATCCGAGCGATAACTAAAAAAATACTAAACTGATTTCAATCAAACCTGGTAAAACTCTTGGTCTAGTTCGTTAATCAGCCTTTATGTCCACGTTTATCCGGTGGGAAATCTAGGAAAACTTTTTGAAAACGCCATATTTGTGTAAGTATCAGAGTAACTGGAATGAGACTTCACATGTGGCTATAAATAGTGCAAATATACCTATGTTGTGAATTTTAAGTAATTTGGTACACAATATTTAGAGTTTTCCAAATTAAAAATAAAATCCCAAAGACATGCGTTGAAGCGACTAAACGGTTTAAGTCCAATGCCTGACAGACAGAGAAGTTAACTGCCACACCTAGATTAATTCATACAACAGGCATAAATCATAGGTCAACAATCGTGTAATCTCGGACGCAATTATGGAAAATGACATGAAATTAAAAATTTGCCACGTAATTGTTATTTAAATGGGGACCTTAATCAATTATTAAAATACACTATATTTGTAGCTTTATTAGCGGACCCAAATACAGCTTTAGCGCAGCATAGATGTATTATGCTGTCGTATAATAACTCAGCAGAAATTTAAACAAAATCAAGCAAAGTCTCTATAAAAATGATCCTACAATAGTTTATTTTATCTGTAAACGTAAACATAAGACGTCATATAAGACCGAAACAGTCGTCGGATGTGTTTGAATGATAATTCAACTAAATATGTGATTAATAATTGTTACGTATACTTTGAGTATAATATCCCGGGCATAAAGCTGATTTAAAGTGTCACGCAAATAAAACGTTAGTTGAGGTGTATCTAGATGGCACAGGGCGCTTCCCGCTTGCCTCCTAAGCAGAAGGTTATGCGATCGAATCCAGCTTGATTAATGTATATTTTGTATGTTTTATTTTGACGTCTGTATGAACAATAGTGCACAGATTTCATACGTTTTGAATAAGAATTAATTTTTGTTTAAAACGCCTAAATAAGTTTGTCACCTTTGAGTCTGAAATAACAATATTGAAAAAATCTGGATTGATTAGGTTGACTAAAACGAAATCATACTAGCGGTTCCTAAGGAAAAATAACTGCTACGTTTATAATTTGGCAGATACTTTACTTTTCTAAATACGAATTAAGTTTCCTTCTGAAAATCTTCTGTATAACTTTAAGGAAATTTCTAATAGAAGTTTCTTTTTTAAGAGACTTACACTATCTATAGATATAGCAAAATTTAGTTCTTTAGCTTCATAGAAAATTTAGTTTTGGACATTTTTTTCAAAATGAGTTAGAACACAAGATTTTGTTGATAATAGAGAGATATCGATGGTAACACTTTCGAAAGAATTCTTCAAATATGCGCGACTAGGACCTCTAAAATCGATCTTCAAAGTCTGTGTAAGTTTAAAGTATTAACTTTACTAATATGCTGTATAATAATTTTGTCCAATTCTTATGAAAATTCGCTACTATTACGCACTTTCTGCGTCCCGAAATTTTGATCTTTGTATTACTGAAAATTAATGGAGAGGTTATAAAACTGCTGTGTTAGCGATTTAGCGTTAGAGTGGTTTAAGAGTTACATATAAAATAGGCGACATTACGTTGTTATGAGTAACGAAAAATTCAGCTAGTTTAGGATAAAATGGAAGTCCCAGAAAGCTCAGTCCTTGGTCCTCATTCGTGTCTCATCGATATCAGTTTAGAGATAGACGGTATTGCTAAATTTGCTGACGATATATCTCCATTAGTGGCATTTAACTACAATGAGTCTGTAAAAGGAAATTCCATTCTAAAAGATCTAAGTGATTATTATCTCGAAACTCATCAGGCATTAAATACAGAAAAGTCAGTCTGTTTCAAATTATATATTTCTCGAGAGGAACAGCTTGCTTGATTCCTTATTTTTGTCAACGATTAGGAAATTCCGCGTGTTTCAGGGGTCACACTTCTGGGCGTTATAATTGGGTTGAGACTGAAGACGAGACCCTTAGATTCAATATAATGTAGTAAATTACCAACGAGCTACTTTACCAAAAAAATCTGATATTATTGAGTTGTGTAAACTGAGACGGATTTGAAGCTGAAAATTGTCCACGACGCACTGACAGGAAGCCCCTAATGATGGCCAGATTTATGGGCCGAAACGCGTAGGGCTTTTACCTAATAAAAATTCAGTCTGGAGTATAGCCTTGTTCTGTTCTTTTCTACCTTGGAAATATGTCTAACCCAGATAAGAATCTTTCAAAGTCTTCACTCGCACTGTCACTGAGAATTTGGTTCCTAACAACCTGCATCAAGAAAGACTTGTGCCCCAAGTCCATCCAGAACATCGTCAACAAGTCCATTCCAACCAGTTTGGTTACACTGATTCAAAGGTTCAAAAGGTCAGCACTGAGGAGAGAAGTGAGGGCAGCATACTCAAGGAAAGATAAGACGGACTTGAAGCTGAAAATTGTGCACGACGCACTGACAGGAAGCCCCTGATGATGGCCAGATTTATGGGCAGAAACGCGTAGGGCTTTTACCTAATAAAAATTCAGTCTGGAGTATAGCCTTGTTCTGTTCTTTTCTACCTTGGAAATATGTCTAACCCAGACGTTGTGACGTTCAGAAATTACATCTCTTCAGCTAGGCTGCCAATAGTCACAAAAACTTATAAGAATCTTTCAAAGTCTTCACTCGCACTGTCACTGAGAATCTGGTTCCTATCAACCTGCATCAAGAAAGACTTGTGCCCCAAGTTCATCCAGAACATCATCAACAAGTCCATTCCAACCAGTTTGGTTACACTGATTCAAAGGTTCAAAAGGTCAGCACTGAGGAGAGAAGTGAGGGCAGCATACTCAAGGAAATATGAGACGGACAGTCTGCAGTATAGCCTTGTTCTGTTCTTTTCTACCTTGGAAATATGTCTAACCCAGACGTTGTGACGTTCAGAAATTACATCTCTTCAGCTAGGCTGCCAATAGTCACAAAAACTTATAAGAATCTTTCAAAGTCTTCACTCGCACTGTCACTGAGAATCTGGTTCTTAACAACCTGCATCAAGAAAGACTTGTGCCCCAAGTTCATCCAGAACATCATCAACAAGTCCATTCCAACCAGTTTGGTTACACTGATTCAAAGGTTCAAAAGGTCAGCACTAAGGAGATAAGTGAGGGCAGCATACTCAAGGAAAGATCAGACAGTTGTGTAAACTGAGACGGACTTGAAGCTGAAAATTGTGCACGACGCCTTGACAGGAAGCCCCTGATGATGGCCAGATTTATGGGCCGAAACGCGTAGGGCTTTTACCTAATAAAAATTCAGTCTGGAGTATAGCCTTGTTCTGTTCTTTTCTACCTTGGAAATATGACTAACCCAGACTTTGTGACGTTCAGAACTTAAAAAAAAGTGCAAACTGAAGACATATTACGGTGTGGGGTGGCGAGGGGATCTCAGTAGACATGGTAGGTGTTTAGCCGATACGGAATAGGGCCATATGGCTTACATTAGACCAAGAGCCACATGATAGTTGTGGGGATCATTTTCGTAGCTTGAGGGTAATGACTGTTGATAATTTGTACTCTTGTTATACAGTTATACCACGACTAAAGCACGGATTATATTTTATTATATCATTTTTTTAATGACGAAGGATTATGTTGGTCAACAAGGGCTACAATTTAAAAATTATTTACGAGCATACAGGGTAGTCCAATAAAGCGTGACACCTCAAGGTTATGCTTTTCTTATGGAACATAATGTATTTGATAACGATTTTAAACTGTATAGAAAAAAATAAAGCTCATTTTCTTAAATGTTCCCTATACCTATCTATTATCGTTTAACAGATATCTCATCTTCCTTGTAACACAACATCGAAGGGAAAATTCACTAGCTTGCCACGATGGACTTGTTACTCCATCAACCACTGTAGTCAATACTTCGCAATAATTTACAGTGTGTTGACAAATTCATGTTCAATTATTGACACATCCAAAGTTGACTAGCTTATTTATGTTAAATCGAACACCCTATATTTTGTTGATCCGTCTTATAGAAAAAGTAATTCTCTTCTATATGACACCAGGGCTCCTTTTGCCTGAGTGCAATAGTTTTGATGCTATTCATACTTTTATGATTTTAACTGTCATTTTCACATTGAAATAAAACTTTCAAACACAATTTAGTTGGCTACAGTCATTTTTTGACAGGTCTCTAAAATCAAATCAGAATGTCTGAACAGTCATAGTTTAACACTAAGTGAGTGGTGAGCGTGACGCCACCTAGTTGCGGAACCAAGTAGTATGTTGTCACTCCAGCTCCAAATAACATAACGTGTTGAAAAATAAAGACTGTATACAACCAACTAACAATTTAATAAATTATCAGTCCTGGTCCATTTTCACCCTAATATAGGGACAAAGTATGTAAGGCTAGATGCGTTCTCACAACTATTAAAACCGTAGACCAGTTTCGCTCTCCTTAGAGTTCGTCAGTACGGCATACTAATTGCAGCGAAAATACACCTATAAAGTAATACGGCTAAAGTAGACAGCCTTCCAAAACTAAGTGAGTGGTGAGCGTGTCGCCAGCTAGTTGTGGAACCAAGTAGTATGTTGTCACGTCAGCTCCAAATAACACAAAGTGTTAAAAAATAGAGACTGTATACAACCAACTAACAATTTAATAAATTGTCATCCCTGGTTTATTTCAACACTAATATAGGGACAAAGTATGTAAGGCTGGATGCATTCTCACAACAATTAGAACTGTAGACCGGTTTCGCTTTAGAGCTCGTGAGTACAGCATAGTAATTGCAGCGAAAATACACGTATAAAATAATGCGGCTAAAGTAGCCAGCCTTTCAACACTAAGTGAGTGGTTAGCGTGTCGCCACCTAGTTGTGGAACCAAGTAGTGTGTTGTGAGAATGCATCTAGCCATACATACATCGTCCCTATATTAGGGTAGAAATGGGCCAAGGCTGACAATTTATTAAATTGTTAGTTAGTTGTATACAGTCTCTATTTTTTAACACTTTGCGATATTTGGAGCTAGCGTGACAACATACTACTTGGTTCAGCAACTAGGTGGCGACAAGCTCATCACTCACTTAGTGATGTACATTCCCTTTGTAAATCATTAATTTTTTTCTGAAAAACTTTGGTAACTTTAATTGAATACATATTATATCTAAGACCAAATTTTAATTTTTTAGCTACATATAAAATATGATTTTTGTCAAATAATCGCTAACTGGGACTCTAAAACCGAAGTTTAAGACCGTTTAAATTTAAAGAATTAGTTTTAATTATATATCTTACTAATAGTGTACAATTCTCATGAAAACTCACTACTGTAACGCACTTGCTGCGTCACGAAATTTTTGAATATTGTTTGTAGGTATAGTTGTCTTGCAAAACACAAAAAAAAACATTTTTTTTTAATATTACTAAATCGTAATTAACTGGTAATATTACGGTAGTAGTCACGTTCCGGCTATAGCTGCTGGTTAGGTAAGACTAGATGCATTCTCGCAACAATTAGAACCGTAGACCGGTTTCGCTCTCATTAGAGCTCTTCAGTACGGCATACTAATTGCAGCAAAAATGCACCAAAAATAACACGGCTATCGTATAGCCAGTCTTAAAACACTAAGTGAGTAGCGAACGTGTCGCCACCTAGTTCGGAACCAAGTACTTGTTGTCAATTTTTTAAATTGTTAGTTAGTTGTATACCGTCTCTATTTTTAATACTCTGTATTATTTGGAGCGGGCGTGACAACAAGTACTTGGTTCCGAACTAGGTGGCGACACGTTCGCTACTCACTTAGTGTTTTAAGACTGGCTATACGATAGCCGTGTTATTTTTGGTGCATTTTTGCTGCAATTAGTATGCCGTACTGAAGAGCTCTAATGAGAGCGAAACCGGTCTACGGTTCTAATTGTTGCGAGAATGCATCTAGTCTTACATACTTTGTCCCTATATTGGGGTAGAAATGGGCCAGGGCTAACAATTTTTTAAATTGTTAGTTAGTTGTATACCGTCTCTATTTTTAATACTCTGTATTATTTGGAGCGGGCGTGACAACAAGTACTTGGTTCCGAACTAGGTGGCGACACGTTCGCTACTCACTTAGTGTTTTGCTGGTTAGGTACTTTTTAAGATATAGCTGGTGCTTTCGATCAAAATCCGCAAAAAAGCTTCTGCTTCGGCAACTTTTTTGTATTTACGTTTTTAGTGCATTTTTATTTTTAAAAAAATCACTATTAGAGAGGTATACTTTGCAAAAATTTTTGAGCGCGAATTTGGGCCCCTAGAACCCATATCCGAGGTCAGTTTCGATTTTAATATGTTTTTTTTAATATATATATATATATATATATATATATATATATATATATATATATATATATATATATATATATATTTATATATGTATGTATGTATCAACCGATAACTCAACAAATTATAAACCGATTTTGATTAAACTTGGCAAGTGCCTTTCTTTTATTAATAGCTTGGATGAGTTCGTCGTATACGAAAATCGGACAAGGTTTTCGGGAAAATTTTGAGTTTTCTTTCGAAAAGAATTTTTCTCCGAAAATTACAAAGATATTTGGATGAAATTTGGTGTGCGTATTGCTTTGGGAAAAACCTAACTATTTGCCAAAATTAAGCTTTCTAGGCTTACAGAAACTTGAGCTATTCAAATTTGGAACATTTATTTTTAATATCACCGCGTTTCATTGACAGTGACAAACCTGGCTTATATGAGATCTAGTATGTCGTTGCCAGGCGACGGAACATTTTATATTATTGCGCAGGTCTGTTAGACGCTGTAACTGACGTTTATCGTATGGTGTGAGATTGTTTATATGTTTATCTGTTTTAGCCGAGAAATTATTGTGTTATTTGGAAATTTTTTATATACAAGTGCAAATTATTCCTTTATTAATGTTGGTGGGTGGACTGAACAGTGTTTGTTATATTTTATCAACACATTTAAAGGATCGAAGTTTTACAAAAAAGACTGATATGCAACAGGTTACTTATTTTCTCTCTGATGCTTTGGCTGTAGGTTTAGTTATGTTTATGATTTAAGGGTCCATAATTTTTAGCTAATTTTCGTACAAAAAATTCGTCAATGAGGTGACCGCGACTTTAGAATTTTACAAAGATTTCTTCAAATGAGCGCAATCTAGGCCCCTGGAATCCATATCCGGGTTTACGTTCAGTTTTGATCTGCTTACATATATATTTTACAGATCCGCAGTTTTGAAATTGTCTACTATTCGTTTGACGGTTTTACGTGACGGTTTCTCTTTATCTGGATATCTATCAGCAAATGTATCACACGTTCGCGAAATTACTTTATTACATTCTCCTTAAATAGTAAATAAAATTTAAATAATCTTCGTGTGTGTCGTTTAACCGTGCCATTATTAGCAAGTTAATCAACAAACTGTCAGAGTTTCCATAGAAACACACTCGGCAATGTATTTTCCATGTCTAACGCTTATGGTAGGAAATTTATCAAATTATCAGGCTTTGAAATGAGTTTTTTCAAAATTAAATGAAAACCGTTTGATTTAGGTATAGGTAATTATATAGAAAGTATCAGTGATTTTTTGAGCTTAACACGATCGTGTTATAAAAAAAGAGTATTCCAATTTGAAAATCGCGAGATTTTTGCAATTTCTCATTGTAAAATTCAAGAATTTTTTTTGAACACTCTGTATACTCTATCGTTAGTCTCGATGTGGAAATAGATGAAGTGAAATATCTTTCAGAAGAATTCTAAAAATCATAACGAAATATGTTCTTATTATAAAAATATCGGTATCTTTATGACTGGCCATAAATGTCAAATTTTATCTTAAAGTCTAAATATCTTCTGGACGGTTGAAGATAGGTATAAAACATTATTTACAAAAAGTGTTCAGAGTGTATTATAAAATCCGAAACTGCAATAAAATATAGGGTGTTCCATTTAAAATAAGCGAATTGACATCTACTTCCGGTATAACCGGAAGTGCCGCTATCTTGAAAATATTTTTAACCTATGGCCCCCAACGACTTTAGTGTAATATCCAATTTTCAGGTTTTTCCTATTGATAGTTTTCCCGCAATCGATCGTGGGACCTCCCGGAGGACCACCCTCATATATACACATATATATATATATATATATATATATATATATATATATATATATATATATATATATATATATATATATATATATATATATATATATATATATATATATATATATGACGCGTTTCTACGGAAAAGCTCAATATAATTATTATTATACAAGAGACGAGAAAAAATTGTATAAGTTAATTATAGGGTATCTTGAGCTGCATCTTATAAAATTATTTTGACAATCACCGGCTGGCCCATAAGTCGTTGGTGATTCCTACAATTTTTCTTCGAACAGTCTTATTTTATTGCATTTTTATCGAAATATGTTTGTAAGAAAAAAAATCATGACGCAGTAAGTGCGTATAGGTAGCAAATTTTAATTAAATGCTTCTAATTTCAACAACTCAATTTGCTATTAACCTAAGGTTTGTTAGCTAGGAAACCAATATTAGAAGTTTGTTATCGGAAAATGTTTGTACATTTTCAAACAAGAAGTTATTTTGATAAAATATGGCACATTGTTTCTACTCTATAGGTTATACCGGTAACCAAATTGGTGACTGCTTGCATTAAAAAGACATATTTAAAATTCAAAGCATTTTTATAAAAATTCACTGCCATAACGCACTTGCTGGGTCCAGACGTTTTAGACTTTGAAAAGGCAACAAAACGGTTTTGTTCTGGATTTTTTTTTTGTGTTGACAAGACAAGAGCTAAAATTTTAAGTGCTTTTTAGTGAATTTTCTTAAAAAAAATTCACTAATGAGGAGATCCCGACTTTTGAATTTTGAAAAAATTTCTTCAAATGAGCGCTAATTAGGCCCCCCAGAACACATATCCGGGGTCGGTTTAAATTTTTATATGTTTATATATATATATATATTTATATATATATATATATATATATATATATATATATATATATATATATATATATATATATATATATATAGATATATATGTATCACACCGATAACTCAAAAAATAATAGGCCGATTTTGATTAAATTTGGTGAATAAATTCCTTTTGCAAATGGCTTGGATAAGTTCGTTAGCCAGGAAAATCGGTCCAGGTTTTCCCGGAAAATTTTGTCTTTTCTTTCGAAAAAAAATTATATCTCCGGAATTAACAAAGTAAGGGCAACCAAATTTTATATGCGGATTTATATCATTATAGGCAAGTTACGTACCAAAATTTAGCTCCGTAGGTTAAAGGATAAAAAAGTTACAGGCATTCAAAGAAAAATAAATTTGGATTTTCCTCAAAACGTCAAAATTGCGATTTTAAACGTCAAAGTTGGTGAGTACATTCCTTTCGCAAGTCGCTTGGATAATTTTGTTAGCCAGGAAAATCCGCCGAGGTTTTCCCGGAAAAATTTGTGTTTTCTTTCGCAAAATATTTATATCTCCAAAATTAACAAAGCAAGGGCAACCAAAATTGGTAGGCTGGTTTATATCGTTATAGGTGTGTGCCACCTACCAAAATTTAGCTCTGTAGGTCAAAAGACAAAAAAGTTATGGGCATTTAAAGAAAAATAAATTGGGGGTTTCCTCAAAACGTCAAAGTGACAATTGAAAACGTCAAAATTCGCAACATTTAGGCAAATAACTTGAATCTAATACGGGCTATGGAAAGAAAATGTCTCAAGAAGAATGTTTTACATACACCGAACTCTTAGTTTCAACCGTCATTGTCCTTCATTTTACTAAAATATTTCCAGAAACTTCATTTCTAATAGACCCTTTCTCTGATGCTTGGCAGTAGCCTTAGCTATAGAGTTTATTGTTTAATGGTATATAATTTTTGTCGAATTTTCGTAAAAAATCAATAAAGCTCAATATATTCGTTATTATACAAGATATGAAAAAATATTGTATACATTAATTATACGGTGTTTTGAGCTACATCTTAAAAAAATATTGCGACAATCACAGGCTGGCCTATAAGTCGTTGGTGATACAAATAATTTTTTTTTGTCGAAAACGCCTTATTTTTTTGGATTTTCAATCGAAATATAATGCATGTTTGTAAGTTAAGAAATTCTGGAGGCAGCAAGTGCGTTGTGGTTGCGAATTTTGATTAAATGCTTCATATTTGAAAAGCTCAATTTGCTATTAACCTATAAGGTTGACCAAGAAACGGATTTTTTCAGTAACACTTTTGGTTTACTTTTGGAAATTTCTGTACGTTTTCAAACAATCAAGTTATTTTGATGAAACATGGCACATTGTTTTTACTATATATGTTATACTGGTAATCAAATTTGATGCCTGCTTTTTCTATATAGGTTATACTGGTAACCAAAATTGATGTCTGCTTTCTTAAAAAGAAAACACACATATTTGCAATAAAAACATTTTTATGAAAATTCACTACCATAACGCACTTGCTGCGTCCCGAGATTTTTTAAATTCGAGTAACGAATAATTATTATTCCTTATTTGTCAGCATTTAAAAGAACTATATATTTTCCTAAGAATATCATAAGCTTGCATCCGCTGAAAAAGACATTTACGTTACATACCGAATAAAATCAATCACGTTATGGAAACAAAACATAACATAATACACGACGTTGCCCATCGTTCTTGTAGATCATTTTATTTTATGGCAACATTTTGCGAACATTTATTCCTACATATGTCTTCCAAAGACAGATATGGGGTTTGTTTCTGAGAACACTGCTTTAGAACTTTATCCGCATCAATTTTTAAAAAGATCCGCTTTTACGGTGCCGCTTACCCGGTTGATTTCGGAGTTAAAGTAATAGCAGACATATCTCTGCGTTAAATAATTCAACGCCTTTTGGCTTCAAACCAATCTGCTATCTGTTGGATATTGTTTCTGCAAACTAATAAACTTGGAGCTATATCATAAAAACATACAATGTATAAGTCGGATTCGAGTACTTTAAATGTACACGGAAGGAATTAAATGGTGAACATTAAAAATTCAGTGTGAACATCTGCTATCAGGATTTCATTCGAGAGATTAAAATGTACAGAAATAGACTCTTGGGAATGTCTTCATCTGAAGACGCCGAGTGAAATTTCATTCACCATTTTACATTTTTTATTATGCAACTGTGGCAGTAGACGTCGGAATGGAATATTTAGTCTATTTGATTCCTTTCTACTTTTAAAGTTTTCAGTTAACTCATTAACGCCTAATGTATTTATTCCTTTTTTTATTCTTAAAAATTTCAATATATTATTGCTAGGTTGTTCCTAAAGCCTGCAGTAATGATCAAAATGATTAAAAGCATCTAGTTTTACAAAAACACGCTGTCCTATAAATAGGACGCTGGGAGGATATGAATAGTTGTGTGGACTGAAATCAAAATTTCAAGTGTAACAAAAAATTTATTCCTCAAAAACTAAATCAATCTGTCAATTATTTAAGTAGAAAAAAAAAAGGTAGCATAATACAAATAATAAATAAAAGTAAGTGTCCTAACAAAGTCATAGTTAAAAAAGTCTAGTTATTTCGGTATTTGCCAGAAAACAAAAAAAAAAGTCTGGACGCAACAAGTGCGATATGATAGCGAATTTTTTTTAAATATTTTTTATAGCAAATGTCTTTCTTTTGTGAAAGCAGGCATCAAACTTGGTTGCCTCCATAGTAGAAACAATATACCATATTTCATCGAAATAACTTTATTGTTTGAAAATATATAAACATTTTTCAAAAGTCTGGATGCAGCGAGCAGACATAAATCTGATTACCGGTATAGCCTATGTAGTAGAAACAATGTACTACATTTAATTAAAATTACTTATGGTTTGAAAATATACAAAAATTTTCCGAAAATAAACTTAAATGTTGGTTTCCTAACCAACAAAGCTCACGTTAGTAGAAAATTGAGTTACTTGAAATTTGAAGGATTTAATTAAAATTCGGTAAATTTCAAAAAATTGTTTTAAAAAATATTTCTAGGACCCCCCCTGGATGCACAAACCACAACTAAAATTTCTTGTTCACACCCCCCAAGGAAGTTACGGGACTGGGAGTGAATAGGGGTGCTGGGCAGGGTAGGTAGTAAAAAGGAAAAATGAGCAGAAAATGCGAAGAAAACTGCTTGAAAGCTGTCTATTTGAAGCCATATCCCCATAAACCCTGCCTACCCCGCACAGCAACAAGAAGTTTTTCTTGTGGTTTATGCAACGAGAATGGTTGTATGTACACGAGGGGGGAAGGAAAATGCCTACGAAGAAGCAGACACCCCCCTCCCCAGTTCGTATTGCGGCAGGGGTGGGGGATTGGGGGTGGCTGCTCGGTCGTGGAGATTTTCCTTCCTCCTCGCGTCCATACAACCACCCTCGCTTCATAAACCACAAGAAAAATGTCTTGTTCCTACCCGCCAAGGAAGTTACGGCACGTGCGGGGATAGGGGTGCTGTGCGGGGTAGGCAGGGTTTAAGGGGTATATGGCTTCAAGATGTGAAAAAGACAGCTTTCAAGCCCGTTTTATTCAAATTTTCTGCTTATGTTTCCTTTTTACTACCTACCACGCGCAGCACCCCCTCTCACTCCTGGTCCCGTAACTTCCTTGGGGGATGTGAACAGGAAATTTTTCTTGGGGTTTGTGGATCCAAGGGGGGCCCTAGGCAGGTTTCCGAAAACAGTTTTTTGAAAAGCGTTCGGGAGCTAAACAGCAAACTTACCGAAAATTCCCTACCAAAACGCACATACTGCGTCCAGGTTTTTTTTCTTACAAACGCATCATATTTCGATAAAAAATTCAAAAATGCATTAACGAATTTGTTCTACGAAAATTAGCCAAAAAAATTATAGACCGTTAAACCATAAACTTCACTAAACCTACGGCAAAAGCATCAACTTAACTAAACCGACAGCCAAAGCATCAGAGAAAGGGTCTATTGAAATGAAGTTTCTGTAAATATTTGAGTAAAATGAAGGGCAATGACGGTTGAATCTAAAACATTAGGGTTTGCAGAATACTCTTCTCGCAACATTTTCTTTTCACAATCCATATTTGTTTCACGTCCTTTGCCTAAACATTGCCAATTTTGACGTTTAAAATTGCGAGTTGTACGTTTTGAGGAAAACTCCAAAATTTGTTTGTTTAACTGCCCATAACTTCTTTGTCTTTTAAGATAGTGAACTAGGTTTTGGTACAGAGTTTACCCTTTATAGTACAAACATGTGTACCAAACTTGGTTGCCCGCACTTTGTTATTTCCGGAGATATGAATTTTTTTAGAAATTTTCCGGGAAAAAATGGTCCGATTTTCCTGGCTAACGAACTTATCCAATCCACTTGCAAAAGGGAAGTACTTACCGGTCGAATATATATAAACATATATATATATATATATATATATATATATATATATATATATATATATATATATATATATATATATATATATATATATAACATAGATCTCCTCACTAACGATTTTTTTTTCAAATTCGCTAAAACTAAAGTTGGAAATTTCCGTTCTTTTCGAATAATTCAAAAACTAAAAATGACATCTCAATTTTTTTCAGATAATTGATTAGCATAGAAACGTTCAACTTTGCCCCAATTCATCCATCGTCGTATCTTTAAGGTTTAAAAGAACGCAACTTTGAGGCTCAAATTTGAACTATCCTGTATATATATATATATATATATATATATATATATATATATATATATATATATATATATATATATATATATATATATATATATATATATATATATATATATATATATAAACATATAAAAATTTAAACTGATCCCGGATATGGATTCTAGGGGTCCCAGTTCGCGATCATTTGAAGTATATTTTTCTAAGAAAATTCACTAACAAGAAAACTAACATTTGTGAAGCCAAATAAATAGTCTCCACCTCTGTATTTACTTTACATATGTATTTACAAAGCTATTTACTTTTAAGTAAACATTTTTTGAAAATATACGTTACAATTTCGTCAACTAGTGTAATGCCTATTAAGCTAGTGCCATTGTAGAATTCTTTTTAGTTGCGTTTCTCACTGGACCATTTAAACCCGACTGCAACTTAATTAAGTTCACAGCATAACATTTTCAACCCGATGGTAACTGGAAATCAACCGCTTGAGACTATAACCGGAAAGTGTGATTCGTTTACCGCGGTTTCAGTTTAACTGAGTCGCAGATGAGTAGTCATATTACCCTCTTCAACTAGTATTCCCTATATTATTAAAACATCGTGCTCTTCATTCTAAATGCTTGGACTTCAGGATCTAAACTCTAAGTTGGTTGAACTTTCAAGTGTTTACTTACTAATAACTTTTGTTAATCGCCAACATCCGAATTCAACCGGTAAACTTTAGCTGTTGTACTGATGGGACTAACGGGGAGAAATAGAAGATCGCTGAAGCGTTAAGAAGCTCGGCGGAAGACGATCTGCCTGAATGCTGGGGGTGGCTTGAACACTGAGAATGTCAAGAACTCCCTCTCAACCCCTTCACTTCGCAGGATACAGGTCCGGATTACCTAATGGACATACAGGGTGATTGCAGATATTAATGAGGATGATGCTCAATTACTATTTTCTACCTAACTTGTTACCTTGTTCTTTACGAAAAGAAAAAAAAAAACAAATAAGTGTAAAATTATTGATACATACTTGCTTGGACGATTGTATACCACAGATTAATTGCGTTGATGTATAGGATGGCGCACTGAAAACGTAACAGACCGATTTGCCCCAGATATTTTTTTTTTAAGAAACGCTATAAAACACATCAATTGTAATATTGAGGGGGACATGTTTTGACATAAAACTCAACTTTGTCACATCAACCCCTTAAGGGTGGTGATAACAACCCTTTTATTTTAAATAGGGAACATGAGTCGAGTGTTACACCATTTGAAAGCTCTTTCTTTTCTGAATTCAGCACATTAATTTCTTTGCAAGTTTCATCAACTCGTTTAAAAATTATTCACAGTTGGAGATGCAAAAACGCATTTCACTCATTCCGATAAGAAATGTGCTGATAGTCAATGTTTTGTTGGTTTGTAAACAAAAAATTGACTATCAGAACATTTCTTACCGGAATGAGATAAATGCGGTTTATTGTTTCAGTTTATCGGTCGGTTTGATACCTGATAGTACTACCGAAAATTAATTTCACAATGGTGTATTCTGTAGAAGAAAGAGTTGAAATAATTACTCTTTTTTTCAAAAACGATGACTGTGCCAACCGTACCGCAAATTTGTTTAATGAACGACATCCGAACCGACATGTTAACAGAAAATATATTTTGGAGTTAGTTGCAAAGTTTCGACAAAGTGGTTCAGTAGCCAACAAAAAACGGGATCCTGAACGTGAATTTCCGGTTAGAAATAAGACTACTGAGATTGGAGTTTTAGGACAAATTTCTGCAGACCCAACTTTGAGCACGAGAAAATTGGCCACTGTTTCAAACATCAAAAAAAGAACTATTAATCAAATATTTAAACATCATAAATTTCACCCGTATAAAATTCATCTTGTACAACAACTGAATGAAGATGATTTTGATCGGCGGTTGGAGTTTTGTGAAGTTATGACTGCACGAATAGCTGATAACGAGAACTTTCTGTTCAATATCTGTTTTTCAGACGAGTGTACGTTTTTATTAAACTCTACAGTCAATCGTCATAATTGTCGTTATTGGGCAGATAATAATCCAAGAAATTTTCAAGAAGTCCACACTCAAATTTCACAGAAATTGAATGTCTGCACTGACATTTTTGGAGACCGTTTAATCGGACCAATTTTTCTTGATAGCAATTTGAATGGCGAAACGTATTTAGAGCTACTAGAAGATACCATTTACCCTCTACTAATTGACATGGTTGAAAATGATTATCGCTATCAAGAAAATCAATTAGTGTTTCAAAAAGATAGAGCTCCTCCGAATTTTTCACAGCGTGTTAGGGGGTTTTTGAACAGAGAGTTTCCAGGACAATGGATTGAGGTGCTATTGAGTGGCCTCCTAGATCACCAATTTTAACTCCATTAGACTTATTTCTATGGGGCCATTTAAAGAGTAGTATTTACGCAACAGAACCGGAGTCTCTGGAAGAAGTACGACTACGCATTGTTGAAGAATGCCGTCTGATAACTCCATAAATGCTCCAGAATATCAAAGCTCGTTTTGAACAAAATTTGTACTTTTGTATGGAAGCTGGTGGTCAACAATTTGAACACTTGCTTAACGAATAAACATTTTTGAACGTATGGTTTTGTTTTTTAGTTTTTTTTAAACGAAAAATTGACTATCTAGTGCATTTCTTATCAGAATGAATGAAATACGTTCGTGCAATTCCAACTCTGAATAATTTTTAAACGGGTTGACAAAACTTCCAAAAAAATTAGTGTACTGAATTGAGAAAAGAAAGAGCTTTCAAATGATGTAACACTCGATCCATGTTCCCTATTTAAAATATAAGGGTTGTTATCACCACCATGTGACAAAGTTGAGTTTTATGTCAAAACATGTCCCCCTCAATATTAAAATTGACGTGTTTCAGCGTTTCTTAAAAACGCAAATCGGTCCGTTTCGTTTTCAATGCGCCAGCCTGTATAGGGTAGCGCATCAAAGCGAAAGAGACCGAAACCAAGGCAAGGACGCCAATGCGAATTGTTTTTTTACACGGTTTATTTTGAAAGCTAAACACATCGTCAACTACATTATAATACTAAAGAAGTGCGCCATATATGGACCAGTCCTATAATATAGACCACCGGCGTTTCTCAAAGAGCGTTCGTTCTATCGTGTCGAACCTCACCCCCACCCCAACAACCCCGACAGTCGCTTGCTGTAAGGTAGCCCACACGCACGTATTTAGCGGGCCATTTTTAGTGAATTTTCTTTAAAATAAATCACTGATGAGACATCGACTTTTGAATTTTGCAAACATTTCTTCAAATGAGCGCAAAGTAGGACCTCTAAAATCCATATCGGGGATCAGTTTCAATTTATATATAAATATATATATATATATATATATATATATATATATATATATATATATATATATATATATATATATATATATATATATAGGGTTTTATTTCGAAACAAATTCATATCTCCAAAAATTAAAAAGATATGGTAACCAAATTTGGCACGCTGGCTTCTGTTATAAAGAGTATCCTTTGTACCGAAATTCAGATCTCTGGGTTAAAAGACAAAGAAATTACAAGCTTCTGATTAAAAAAAAACTCTGGACGCAGCAGGTGCGTTATGGTAGTGAATTTTCATAATAATGTTTTTAATAGCAAATATGTTTTTTTAAGAAAGCAGGCTGCAAATTTGGTTACCAGTATAATCTATATATTAGAAAAAATGTGCCATGTTTCATCAAAATAACTTTATTGTTTGAAAATTTACAAAAATTTCCAAAAGTAAACTTAAAGTGTTCCCGAAAAACTGGTTTTCTGGTCAACCTTATAGGTTAATAGGAAATTGATTCAAAATTTGAAGCATTTAATGAAAATTCGCTACCATAACGCACTTGTTGCGTCCAGAATTTCTTTCTTACAAAGATGTATTATATTTCGATGGAAAATGCAAAAATGAAATAACATAGCGCGTGTTCGATTAAAAAAAAAAGAAAATTTAAATCACCAACGACTTATGGGCCACCCTGTAATTGTGGAAATATTTTTTAAGATGTAGCTTGAGACACCCTCCAATTAATGTATACAACTTTTTTTAACTTGCATAATAACGGATATATTGCGCTTTAATTATTTTTTACGAAAATTCGACAAAAATGATATACCATTAAACGATAAACTCTATAGCCAACACTACTGCCAAAGCATCAGAGAAAGGGTCTATTGGAAATGAATTTTCTGGGAATATTTTAGTAAAATGAAGGACAATGACGATTGAAACTAAGAGTTCAGGCTTTCTAAAACATTATTCTTGAGACATTTTCCTTCCATAGATCATATTAATTTCAGGTTCATTCCTTAATACTAAAAATTTTGACTTTTTAAATTGCGACTTTGACGTTTTGAGGAAAACCCAACTGTTTTTTTTAAATGCCTGTAACTTTTTTGTCCTTTAACCCACGGCGCTAAATCTTGGTAGGTAGCTTACCTATAATGATGTAAATCCGTGTACCAAATTTCGTTGCCCTTACTTTGATAATTCCAAAGATATATTTTTTTTCGATTTTTTTCGAAAGAAAACACAAAATTTTCCGGGAAAACTTCGGCCGATTATACATATTATATATATATATATATATATATATATATATATATATATATATATATATATATATATATATATATATATATATATATATATATATATATATATATATATATATATATATATATATATATAAACATAAAAGTCTAAAACCTACCTGGGATTTGGGTTCCAAGGGTCCTAAATAGCGCTAATTTAAAGAAATTTTTTCAAAATTCAAAAGTCGAGATCTTCTCATTAGTGATTTTTTTTTAAGAAAATTCACTAAAATGAAACGTGAAAGTTGATAATTCTGGTAGTCGTACATTAATAAGTACGCATTAACGCTTTATGAGTTGAAAATACGGTCCGAAATTACATTTCGTTAAAATATGAGAAAAAATCAATTTTAAACAAACATTGTATGGTGTAAATAATTAAGACGTTACAAAATTAATATACAAGAATATACACCTGTATATGTATATGTTTGCCAATTTAGTTACTTGTAAATTACTAAGTTTGAAGTAATTTTAATAGTCAAAAACAAGGTAAAGTGGCACTTATATTTTTCTTCATTAAATGCCTATTTTTTCTTTTCTTTTAAACTAGACATCTATACTCTGGCATATAGTTTAATTTTCACAATGTAAACCCGCTTACCATATTTGGCTGCCACAGATTTGTTATTTGCAGAGACGCAAGTTGCTTCCGAAAGACAACTCAAAATTTTTCTGAAAAACCTGGCCAGATTTTTCTGGCTAACTAAATTATCCAAGCCACTTACAAAAGTAAGGTACCTGTCAAATTTTCATCAAAATCGACCTATTATTTTTTAAGTTGTGTGATACGTACATACATACATATATACATACATATATATATATATATATATATATATATATATATATATATATATATATATATATATATATATATATATATATATATATATATATATATATATATATATATATATATATATATATATATATATATATAAGTGTGTATCTATATATACATATAAAAATGTAAAAAACTCAACTGGTTCTAGGGGACCCAGTTTGCGCTTATTTGAAGGAACCTTTTCAAAATTAAAAATTCGGGGTCTACGAAAATTCACTAAAAGGGAAGGAAATATCTAGATGGCGTAGACCATGTTGTACAAGTTTATTATGATTCACAAATCCTAACAAATTATGGTATACGTATATAAATTACGGACAGTTAAGTCACTGGACTTGTATATTATGACAATAATAGTGGAAAGCGCCTTACAAATAAGTACTTTACTTGTATTTGTAAACAGCGAAATTTAGTCCGTTTTTATCCATATATATATATATATATATATATATATATATATATATATATATATATATATATATATATATATATATATATATATATATATATATATATATATATATTCGAAAGAATTACTAATGTCTGAGAGTCAGTTGAAATTATGGACATGTTTGGTAGTAGATATGATTAGAGAATAGACCGTAGCACAATTTTTTGTTATTACTTTTATATGTTTTACTTACAAAACCCAGTTTATTTTAAGAATAAGCCAAACCCTTGCTAACAATAGCTTTCATGCATTCGTTTTGAAATGCAACGATTTATTAGTGCTTGATGACACCTAGTAATTTAGAAATTTAGACAATCCGCCCCTGAAATCTAATTCTCCAATTTAAGCCCCGCAACCCCCTAGATTTCCTTCCCAAGCCAGTGAGTGTTAAAGTGTGCATGGTGCGCACGTATGTGCCCTGTTTGTTAAATGGTACACAAGAAGATGCTCGAAAGCTGTTTAAACTTACTTCATACGTGTTTCCTTTCACACTCCTCTGACAAATAAATGGGTTACCTCATGATAAAATGTAATTATCTGCTCTCTGATTGTGTTATTGTTTACTTTCGCCTGCTCGTAAACAGCCAGTTTCGTATTGGTTCATCAGACAATACTCTAAAGACTGGTGTGTGAAATGAGCAATTCGTAGTATGGAGCCCCATCCGGAACACGTGCGGCTTTTTGTGCTTCATCAAAATCAAAACTACTTACCTTATTTTAACTTTTATTTACCGTTATTCTAATAAGAGTAGAAATATTGGATAGCTTTTAAAAAAAAACTTTATTTTTTGTATGAAACATTCAAAGCGGCCGTGATTATACGTTCTAAATGTGATAGATCGCACTCATGATGTAAGATACCAACAGTACAGGATGTTTATTAAGTAGTGGTCAAAAATCTAGAGCGTATTCTGTGGACAAAATAAGTTTTTTGTTATATACATCTTAAAGGAACCGTTATCTAGTTAAAGAGTGTAAAAACTTGTTATAAAATGCATTGTTTTATTTCCAAATCACCTACGCAAAGCTACCAAATTGGGTGGGCTACAGGCATGAAATAACACCGCCTAAAAAAAGGAAACGTAACAACCCTACAAACAAGTCTTTAAATCAAGTGAAAGCAATAAAACTACCTAGATAAGTGTGGACACTCTTAATCTATACCAGTTTTCATGACCCAGGCAATGGACATACGAAAAGCAATACAACAAGTAAGTGCAGCATACAGCAAAGCCTTCTGGACTTTTACTAAATCTCTTGTCTCAGGGGATGAAATTGTTTTTACCGCCCTGGGCAAGGCTGAAAATTTTGCCCCGTTGTTCGCCGGGAATTCTACAATCAACCCACCTCCAAATATTCAACCACCAACAGTCCCCAATGTCGCGCATAAAATGACGGCTATCATTTTCAAAACTAAGAAGGTACGAAAGATGCTATATTCTCTTATTACGAGGAAAGCCTCTGGCCTTGACGAGATCCCAGTAATTGTTCTCAAAAAATGCGCACCAGAATTTGCTCCTGTCCTGGCTCGTTTGTTTCAGACATCTTACAATAAAAGCACATTCCCAAGTAACTGGAAAACTACCGGAGTACAACCCGTCCCCAAAAAAGGATACAAAGCCGTTCCTCGCAACTACAGGCCTATATCTCTCCTTTCAGTCACCTCTAAAGTGATGGAAAAGTATATAAACGCCCAATTACTAAAAGTCCTTGAAAAACACAGTCGAATCCACGACAGGCAGTATGAATTCCGTCAGCGCAGATGAACTGACGACCTCCTTTCCTTTGTCACCCATTCTTGGAACAAGTCTATGGAACTACACGGTGGATCCCTGCTCAGTAGAGCGTTCTTCCATAGTTCCTCCACCTGCTGTCCCCAACAGATCTACCAGGGGAACAGAGTGAATGCACCCTTTTACTCTCCAGGTCACCAGACATCGAACATCCTGTTATGACCGCTCTTTTTTCCCGAGGACTTCCAAGTTGTGGAATTCCTTGCCGGCACATGTTTTTCCTTCTCATCCGAACCTCCAAACCTTCAAGTCTAGGATTAAAAAGTTGCCTCTTTCCTCCTTGTCGACACACACGGTTCAATAGTATTCAGACTGTGAGCCCTCTTGGTGTTTTGTGGAAATAAGAAAAACAGAAAATATATAAACTGAATATTTTTCAATAAACAATTTGATCCGATCTTTGTTTTTTATTTGTACATCTAACACCATTCCAATTATTATGAGTTCAAAACGCCACGCATTTCTGGTTTAATGTACATTAAAGCTCAATGCTCTCGACTGAATAGCCCCATGAATTTTTTAGTAATCCTTATAAAATATTTTATTCATTCATCAGTAACTAATTACGTTAAACTGGCGAAACTAAACTAACGAAATATAGCGACAATAGTAAATAATATGGACACAAATATAGTAAATATTGCTATGGGGTATACAGGCTGTCCCACGGTCGATGGTACCTTGGACGTATATGAAAACTCAAACATGCGATCGATCGGAAAATTTGACTGCTACTGTTCTATCTATACAAAGTATTTTCGATTACGCGGTGTTGCCGCTTCTAGTCGTTGTAGCTCTGTTATTCCAAATGAAACACCCTGTATATATATATATATATATATATATATATATATATATATATATATATATATATATATATATATATATTGAATTCCTTGTTTAGTTTGATTAACTTTTTCCGAATAATATGTTCCTATACTATCGGTGGTGGTTTTCTAGATATTAATTAATTTTCACATTTTTTTAAGCAAAAGAGTCATCATTAAACCTGAATAGATTTGTACTTCTACATACTGTGACGGTAAATTTGTGATTATAGCTTAAGAATAGTACAAAAATTTCATTCTAATAGAGAAATCGATCTAATATTTTACCCCAAGCAATATTTAACGTCAAATTGACGTAAAAGCGCTCTAATAGGTCGGCCACCAAATCAGCACATGTCAATTTCAAGTAAAATTAAACTGTACTACCAATGTGGAGAATAAACTCAAAGTAATATGGAAGTTAATAGCTCCAGCAAGGCATTTCGACTAACGTGTTTTAGTTGTATGTAGGGCATTTTCATTCAACACTGGGCCAGTGTACTTAATTTATTGGTAAATACGTGCAACGCTTTACCTGAATCCGACATATAGGCACCAAGTGCCGTAACGTTCTTGACAAAGAACTACGCATGTGATATTATTCTGTAGGATCTGTGGTTATGTATGTATAAACAAACAGTAGATATTAGCCACTAGGTATATCCATCTTTGTTAAAAAATGACAATATATTGAATGATCAAAGAAGATACTTAAAATATTTGGATCAAGTATAAGGGTAATTCGCACTGTCTAAATAAAAAAATTACTGCGGTTAATTTTGTTTTGTTAAGATGACTATGCTAGCGTCATTATATACAAGCATTATTTTATGTGTTTTTACGAAGTAAGATTTGGTTTCACCACATTCAACAAAAAATTGTTTTTATTTTCCAGTATAATCAAGGTGGATACCGCAAGCATAGTTTAATATGGCTGACTTTGTAACATTATTGACCTGAATGTTAATTTTGCTCTATTTTTTACCTATATGTTACAATTCGCAATGACAAGGCAAACTAACCTAACTTTAAAGGCGTTTTGTCCTATTATGGGAATTTCAACTATGGTAAACGAAATTTGTTTCATTCATATTAGCAATCATACATTTTTATGTATCGAAATATATATATATATATATATATATATATATATATATATATATATATATATATATATATATATAATACCTATATACGTGCACACCGAAGGGACAAATAAGAATGATTATACAGCGTTTTTAATCTTAGATTCAATAATATATTATTGACATCAATAGAGAGAAAATAAGTAAATAAATTTAAACATGTCACTGCTGACGTGTTGCCAATTCTTTATTCCACTGGCATAAAAAGCGATGTATATTATATTGAAGATGGAAACGTACTGATTTCAAATCAGCATGGAATTGAAATTCATCTGGATTATGGTAGTAGCCGATAAAGTTTCAATACATTTGTAGGATTTACACAAAAAACACTATTGAAAAATACAACTTTTATAATTAAGTTTATCAACTGGAAGACACAAATTCACAAATTTATTTCACCGATGTACACTTTGAAGTTCGAAGACAAGTCATATCTTATGAATATTTTCAATTTAAATAGGCAATTTGACTTGGAAGACCCTGTCAGCAGTAACTATGACTGTATGACCAATCAGAAAGCCAGGTTGTCTCAGTGCCCAAAATATTTCCTGTGCTATATTGCAGTTAAATTGGTAATATATATGTATTCGGGAGTTCAGCAGAAAACCTTCAATTTACTGTACCACAGAGACGTATTGCAGGCTAATATTAAGTAATAAATTACCTCAAAAAAGGTATTTCAGGTATCTGGATTTAATAATCAGTTTTCCGTCCAATTTAGCGAATACATGACCTAAAAATTACCAATTATGGAACTGAAACTCAAAATTATATCTAAGTATATTTTATAAGTAAAATTGAATAAATTTGTTCCCAGTTTAGTTGCTTGTAAATTACTGACCTTGAAGTAATTTTAATAGTCAAAAATTGGCTAATTGGAAGCTGCATTCTCAAATTTGCAGCGATTATGACAATCAAGCCAACGTTTTCGTTAATTATGACTAAATTACAACTGGGTTAGGTTATTTGGACTCGAGTGCTGGTTAACATGCCTTAATGTGTTGCTTGGGACAGGCTGTTTCAGAGGTATTACCTTCTCTGCTACATAGAAAATGACAAAACAGCTATTTTTCAAATAGAACCCCCTGTATATAACCTAAAACACTAAATGAAAATTAAATTTTATTTCGAATGATATAGAGTGTTTCTATACCCAAATCTTCAGGATTTCCGAGGACAAGGGATTTTACTGAAAAAAATTATTTAAACTTTTATACTAGTTGAGTTGAGTTGAGTTTTGAGATGGCCTTGAACTCTTCGTCCCTCAGCCATTTTATACTAGTACATTATTTAATTTTCACTGCAACTAAAACTATCAGTGTCAAACCAGCATAAGATATTCTGGCCTTTTGATTGGTTAAGCGACTAAAAATGGCTAAAATTGGGATTCAAACGAAGTTTTAATGTAATTATTCATTCTACATGCATCATTAATGTGATAGATGTTGTGTTAAAATATATCAAGCTCAAGGGTAATATTAGTAAACAAAGTTGATAAAGATAGGTTAAGATAGGACTACAAAATTGAATGTAAATTTAAACAATATGAACAAGTAGAGATGTTAACGTACCTTGGTAGTATTATTACGGATAATGGTAAATGTAGCAAATATCTGAGAAGCTGGATCGCAAAGAAAAATGAAGCAATGAAAAGACAACGTACTCTTTATTTAAAAATATTTTAACCTGGATCCAAGGAAAAAGTTTATCAATTTGTACGCATGGTGCATGCTAGTGTATGGGGGGAAATCTGGGCCATGATTAACGAGGACACGAAAAGAATACAAGCTTTTTAATGTAGACTTGAACAAAAATGGCAATGACACCCTACATCGATAGAAATGCAAACAAAAATGTGGTAGAAGAGGTGAAAGACGAACGATGCTTGCTGAAACAAGTTGAGGAGAAAGGCAAAATTTAAAGAAAACTTTTGCAGAACCTGTCACAACGGATAAAGTAGAAAATTAAATGAGGAGAACTGCTGAAGGAAGAGAGAGAGAGATAGAGCGAGAGAGAACCATGGTTGCGACGAAAGGCGACTTTGCATTTATACTCTGATAATATTGATGATCTAGCAATATATAACCATTTTATCCGACTTTGGAAATTAATTCTATGTATCATAGTTTGTGCTTTTTTGTACTTTTTTATCTTAAAGTTTCTAACGTCTCAAAGGAGAATATTTTCTACAAAAATTTTCTAAAACCTATACACAAAATTCTAATTGCTTTTTGCTACAAAGAAACCAATGAGGGTGAAATGTTTACTTCGGTTTTCTTTAATTGTGTTTTATTGTATTTCTAAGAAGTGATAAATATTTTTCTGTCTGCATTTTCTACCTCTCATGCTGTTCTGCTGCAATAAAAAACACGCTATTAATATACCGAAAGTGTCAGTATTGATGAAAAAATATAATAATAACGAAACACCACTTAAAGGAGTTACATTTGTGATTATTTCAAAGCGATCCTTTTCCATGTCTGCAGGCAAAATGAAAAAATTCATTTGCTCGATATTAGCTAATGTTATACTTTACAACATGAAAAACATGGCGAGCTCAAACAGACATTTGAGTAAGAAATATTCTGAAATGTCTACTAAAGAAGTTCTATTTCACAAAGATAAATGGAAAATGTTTTTTTTTACGTTGAAACCATAAAAAGTGTTTCATTTGCTTTTATCTGAATATATTTATTAAAACCTTTACAGAAATTTGCCGTATTCAATATGGGTCTACTCTAAAATAAACTAACTTTGGGATCATATTTCTGAATTAGGTTTCTAAAAATTCAATATTACTTCCACATCGTCACAACGTGTGGAAGTATCGCATCGGCGACAAAAATTTCAAACAATTTTGTCGCTTAAACTTCATAAAATGTGTCAAAACATTTAGAAAACAAGATTTGGGAACGAATATTTTGGTTATCTGTCGGTCGTTGGCAACACGGTCAGCTGTGATCTGTTTACGTTTATTTCCTTATTAGTGAATCTTATTTTAAAAAAATTTACTAATGAGGAGATCGTGACTTTCCAATTTTGAAAACATTTGTTCAAATGACCGCGAACTAGGCGCCCTAGCACCTATATCCAGGGTCAGTTTCAATTTTTATATGTTTATATATATATATATATATATATATATATATATATATATATATATATATATATATATATATATATATATATATATATATATCACACCGCTAACTAAAACAATCATTTTGATCAAATTTGGCACATACCTTCCTTGTGCAAGTCGCTTAGATAAGTTCGTTAGTCAGGAAAATCGGCCCAGGTTTTTCCGGAAAATTTTGTGTTTTCTTTCGAAAAAAATTTATATCTCCGGAAATGACAAAGTAAGGACAACCAAATTTAGCAAGCTGGTTTCTGTCATAAAGTAGATCCTGTATAGCAAAATTCAGATCTCTATCTTAAAATACAAAAAAAGTGAGGGGTAAATTAATTTTTAATTAACTGAATCTGATTAAAGAAAGTTAAAATGTCAAAATCGATTGAGTACGAATGGGAGTCAAAAATACTACAAGAAATGAGTAACAAGCTCCTAGATATGTGTCTAAGTCGTTATTTTCCTTGATTTTATTATAATATGAGTAAAAAATCTATTGTAAATCGAAATGGTTTTGTGTAAATTTTAAAACATTGAACCAATGTATACGGGATATAGCTGCTACTAGACACTCTTAGAACATAACTCAGGGGCCTAAGTCGTTCAAAATCCGATAATCAAATTCAATTGACTCTTGCATGACGAGTTCGAATTCTAGTTAGTGACTTTACTTTTTTCAATTTTTTTTAAGTCTCATTTCACTTTACCGTTATCTAATCACATTGTTGTTATCCGGATGAATTTTTTAGCGAGTTTTTGTATAAAAAATAATTAGACAAAGAGGAGATGAAAGTTTTAAGACTTAATTCACTTTTATCACTTTTAATAGCATATCTGTTTGCTTGTTCTTGCCCTAACTTAGTAAAACCGTTCCATATTTAATACAGTCGTAGACTGTTTCCGTGGCTTCACAAGAGCTTGTTTTAGTGAATTTTCTTAAAAAAAAAATTAACTGTCGAGCAGATCCCGACTTTTGAATTTAGAAAAAATTTCTTTAAATGAGCACGAACTAGGCCCCTAGAACCCATATTCAGGGTCACTTTCAACTTTATATATATATATATATATATATATATATATATATATATATATATATATATATATATATATATATATATATTATATATATATATATAAAGAGTGTGAATAATTTACCAAAATTTAGATCTGTAAGTTTAAAGACAAAAAAGTTAGAGGCACTTAAAAGAAAAAAATGGGGTATTTCGTCAAAACGTAAAAAGTCGCGATTTGAAACGTCAAAAATGGCAAGGTTTAGGCAAATAACCTGAAATAAATAAAGATTATGTAAAGAGTGTTCTGCAAACCCTTAAGTTTCAGCTTCAACCTTCATTGCCCTTCATTTTAATAAAATATTTCCAGAAAATTCATTTCAAATAGACACTTTCTCTGATGCTTTGAAAGTAGTTTTAGTTAAATTTATGGTTTAACGGTCTATAATTTTTAGCTAATTTTCATAGAAAAAATTAGTTAATGAGGAGACCGCGGCTTTTGAATTCAAAAAACATTTCTTCAAATGAGCGCAAACTAGGCCCCCTAGAATCTAAAGTTTATAGCCAGCTTACTTTCTGTTTACATATATACAGTGTGACGCATTTCTACAGTAAAGCCCAATATAACTGTTGTTATTCAAGATACGACAAACAATTGTATACGTTACCTATAGGGTGTTTTGAGCTGCATCTTATAAAATCATTTTGACAAACACAGGATGGCCCATAAGTCGTTGGTGATACCTAATTTTTTTTGAACATTCCTTATTGCATTTTTCATCGAAATATGATGCATGTTTGTAAAAAAAATCGAGACGCAGTAAGTGCGTTTTAGTAGCGAATTTTCATTAAACGCTTCAAAATTCAATAACGCAATTTGCTATTAACCTAAGGTTCGTCAGCTAGGAAACGAGTTTTTTCGGAAATGATTTAAGTTTATGTTCGGAAATTTTTTATACATTTTCAAACAAGTTATGTTGGTAAAATATGGTACATTGTTCCTACTATATAGGTTATACCGGTGACCAAATTGATTCCTGCTGCATTAAAGAGACATATTTTCTATTAAAAACATTTTAAGAAAATTCGCTTCCATCACGCACACGTTGAGACTTTTTCATCTCTATTAATGTCTATAATATATTATGTAATCAAGGATCAAAAGCGCTATATAATAATTCCTATATATATATATATATATATATATATATATATATATATATATATATAATATATATATATATATATATATTATATATTTCAATACAGGAAAATTTATCATTGCTAATTAATTCAAACAAAATTCGTTTACCATGTAGTTGAAATTCCTATAATAGTACAAGATACCTTCAAAGTTTGGTTAATTTGCCCTATTATTGGAAATTGTGATATTATAGGTAAAAAATAGAGCAAAATTAACTTTCAGGTCAATAATGCTACAAAGTCAGCTATATAAAACTAATTTTGCGGTATTTACCTTGATTGTATTGATAAATTAATAACATTCTTGGTTGAATTTAGTGTAATCAAATTTTAGTTCCCAGAAAACATAAAATAATGCTTGTATACAATGAGAACGCGATAGTTTTGTGTTGTTTACATCACCAATCCTCAAAATCAGAATTTCAAGATTTTTAAATAATTTTTAATTTTGACTAATTTTACTTTTTACAGAGACGCTCGAATTTTATGGAACATATAATCATGTTAACATAAAAAACATAACCGCAGTGGTTTTTCCTTTATACAGTGTAAAACACCTTTACGAGTTGGGTTGTGTTTCTGAATGGCCTTGAACTTTTCGTTCTTTGGCCACAGAATTTTAAATCACCTTTATCATTGACTCAAATATGTAAAGTATGTTCTTTGATGATTCAAAGTGTTTTCATTTTTTAACAAAGATGGCCATACTTAGTTGCTAATATCTACCGTTTGTTTATATATACCTAAACACAGATCCCACAGAATAAGGTCACATGCGCAGTTCATGGTTGCTAAGAACGTCACGGTACTCTGCTCCTAGTCTCGAATTCATGTAAAGCCTTGCGAATTTACCAATAAATATCGTACATTGGCCCAGCGTTGAATGAATTCCTTAAATATAACTAAAACGGGTTAGTTGAAATGCCTTGCTGGACCTATTATCGACTTCCATGTTACTTTGGGGTTATTTCCCAAACTGGTAATATACACTTAAATTATACGTGAAAATGATCTATGGTCGCCGCCATACTGTTAAGCACTCTGCACCGAAATGTAAAACAAAACTGTTGATATTAGAAAGATAGTTGGTACGCGGGTTTCCTGTTTATTTTAAATATTATTTAACATTATGTTCAGGAATGAAGAATATTTTAACATGTCGGAATGTTATATTCGTTCTAACCGAAATACGGAGGCAGCTGCAAATTCATATCAAAACAACTACCCAGAAAGACGACAACCAAACACCAAAATATTTCGCAGGATAGTGACCAATCTATTGAACGACGGTCGCTTCCACGCAAAGAAACTACCAATGCCTAAAAATGAAAAAAGAAATAATGACGTCTTACAGGTTTCAAACGAAAATCCTCCGCAATCTGTTTTATGGTGAACAAATTGACGTTCCAAAAAGTACGGTTCACCATGTATTAAAACAAACTCATTAACATCCGTAAAAACCTACAATCGTACAAGGCTTAAATGTTGACGATTACCCTAAGCGACTTCAATTCTGCAGATGGTATCAAGGCAATGTCAGCAAGATGAAACTTTTCAGTTGAAAATAATATGGACTGATGAATCCACATTTACAAGTTGTGGTGTGTATAATCGCCATAACAGGCATTATTGGGCAAATGAAAATCCCCACCTAAAGGAAGAAAGACAGATTTGGTATTAATGTCTGGTGCGGCTTATTAGGTAAAAAACTGTTATTTTTATTTGTAGAATTGACAGTTAATTTTAAAAAATTTCAGGTAACTTCATTGTTGGTCCGTTATTTTTTAAAAATAACTTATCTGGGGAAAGGTATCTTAATTTATTGAGAAATTATATCTTACCAACAATTAGAAGAGTTCACGATAAATAAGACGAGGTTTGGTACCAACAAGACGGTTGTCAAGCTCACAATGCTAGGATCGTCAAAGAATTTTTGTACTAAAATTTTAATAATAGTGTCATTTATAACAATAGGCCGGTTCATTGGTGGGCTCGAAGTTCTGATATAACATCCATGGATTTTTATTTTTTAGGTACTCTGAAGAATAATGTGTAAAAGTTCTATCCACCACAAAATATCAATGAATTACGAAACAGAATCGCGGAAGCTAGAAATCATATTAAACAAAAAACCCTCACCAGAGTTTGCAGGCATGTTTCAAAAAAGTGTATAAAGTGTATTGAACAAAACGGTGGCCATATTGAACAATTTTCTATTTAGTGTATTTTTAAGTTTCGACTTTACTATTTGTTGAGTTCCATTTCTAATTGTATTGTTTTGTGGAGTTTAAGTTTATATTTGTTATTGCCGGGTTTCGTTATTAGATCACAATATTTTTATATCGTGGATCATTACGGAAAATTATGTTAAAGTAGAAGTCTATTGTTAGACTCCATGGCCTACTGCTTTTTGAAAACTTTTTTTGTCATTTGGTTTCTGGTATTGGATTTCATAGCCTACTATCCTCAAAACGGTTTTTCTCAAAATTGTCAGTGCAATCACAAGATTTCTCAAGCTTGTTATACATCACTGGAAAGCTCTTTTCACAGGCTATCACATGAGCAAAAAATCCAGTATGGCTGCCACAATTAAAACAAATGTTGATACCTGCAGCCCCAAAAACAAATAACAATCCAAAGTTAAGAATAGCACAAAAAAATTACTCTATAAAAAGTGTCCTGATAATGTGCAAGTTATAGACAGGTCAGATCAACGCCTACTTAGATATTGAAGAAAAAATAAATGAACAATTTTGTTTTTTAAAGTAAATCGAAAACAAAAAGAGGCAGGGAAAAATACAAGTGATATTTGGAATGAGCATAAAATTCTACAAAACATTGCTAGTTTAACCGTCTCCCTATCTCTAATAATAACGGAGATAGCAATATATTCCAATCCAGTTTTGGGACACACTATATATATATATATATATATATATATATATATATATATATATATATATATATATATATATATATATATATGCATATTAAACAAACGGACTCTAACTATCGACAAATAAATATATAAATCGCGAAATATTCGCGAGAGTATGGTACAAGATGTGTTTTTTTTGCACAATATAAAAGGGTAACAATATACACAGTGTTTTATTTATAATAAGAGAATTTGTAGCCACTACAGAGACGTGCTGTATAAAATTTCATTCAGTGTTTTTTATAGAACCTGAGAATATAAAAAGATATAGGTAAGTGTTTTCTTATAGAATCTAAGAATGTAAAAATATACAGGATATTCTACTGAGAATTAAAATTGGTGGTTATTTTGAGTATATCCGGAAATGGCAAGTGAATTTTGCGCGAGCCTTATCTATGTCCATAACCTACTGTAAATTTATTTCTGGTATTTTTGAAGATACAGCAGATTAATGTGGTTGTGGCACACGCTGTAGAGTAGCTGCCAGCTCTAATATTTACGATATGGTTTGAAATTTAAAAGCTATTAAGATAAATAGATTAGACAGATTAAGAAATACGAGTTTAGGATTAATCTGGCATTAACTTCTTATCAATCATTTAATAATACAAGTCATCAATACAGCCGCAATAACTATACTTTTTATATCTGTTTACTTGGCCTTGCTATTGCTACTCACTTTCAGCTAAAGTATTTTGAAAAAGTATTTATAATTAAAGTTAAATTACAGTTGTATTTAAAAAACACATAACATGCGCCCTTACTCACATTTATCATCAGATTTTTCACAGACACTCCATATATACACAACAATAAAAGTTACATATCGGGATGCAAGGTAGAGAGTTTGTGTATAGGTGCAAGCATGTGCAATAAGAGATAGGTCAGTAGATGCACTCTCTGTATCGCGCTCTTAACACAGACTGATCGCGGAGCGTTGTCGACCGACGCCCCTTGGCGCCGGGACGGAAGGCGTCACTACGCCGGTCCGCTTGATTATTATCTTAGATTTGGAGTATTCTCTATCACACGAGTATCATATATCCCCAAATGTATGTAATGATACCGCTGTATGACATTACTAATGCACTACGTCCAACATTCAAGTTTCCTTCATATATGTCAAAACATAGATAAAAAATATCCCCATTGAATGTTGAATAGAACGAATACGGTGGGAGTCTGTAGTTGAAATGTATTGCCAGAAAAACAATTCTGTAAAGTGCATTTATTACTGGTGTACAGTTGTATTTATCGTTATTTACCTAACTCTTTTTATTTTAGCATTCCGTTTCATTGTAGCGTGCTTTTCATCTGGAGGTAATTAAAATATACAATAGGTTATTTTAAACGATCCCAGAGAGCAACACAGTAAGTCACGGTGAATATTAAAACATGTTAATATTTGAGTTTCGTAGACAACAGGAGTTTCAATTTTCGTGCGAGCTAAAATAGCGGGAATTTCAGGGCAAGGTCGCCAAACCCTGGGATCCCGGAACTAATCTCGAAAAGGTCTTTTGATTGACGGTGAAGGTCTGATTTATTTTTACGTTTCAATTTTAAAGAGAACACGAATATATACCAAATTTCAAAACGTCGGAACACATAGCAGGTGTTGATCAATTTTAATAACATTTATACGAAATGCGTGCTTAATAAAACTTCAAAAATTGTTACATTTTCAAAGGAATACATCAAAACAAAACAAAAGAATTTAATGATGAGTGGGTCTGCTGCGGTTTATTATGTGTTCGATAACTTTTCGAGGCATGCATAACCACAATCAAAAACAAAGTCCTCTCAATCTCCAACGGCAGCAAACCCTTCTGGACTCTTGCTAAATCTATTGGGAATAATTTCTGCAAGAGCACGTTCCAACCGCTTCTTTCAGGGGACTAAATTGTTTCTACCAACCTAGACAAGGCTGAACTTTTTGCCCCGTTGTTCGCCAGCAGTTCTACTCACAACCCACCTCCAAAGGTTCAACCACCAACAGCCCCCAATGTCGCGCATTAAATGACTGATATCATTTTCAAAACTGAAAAGTCTCTTAATACTAGAAAAGCCACTGGCCTTGACGAGATCCCTATAATTGTTCTCAAAAAATGCGCTACCAGAACTCGCTCCTGTCCTGACTCGTCTATTTCAGACATCTTACAATAGAGACATCGAGTACAACCCGTCCCCAAGAAAGGACCCAAAGCGCTTCCTAGCAACTACAGGCCTATTTATCGCCTTTCAGTCGTCTTTAAAGTGATGGAAAAGTATATAAACACCGAATTACTCAAATTTCTTGAAAAACACAGTATAATCCACGACAGGCAGTATGGATTCCGTCAGCGGAGATCAACTGCCGACCTGTTCCTTTATTACCAATTCTTGGAACAAGTCTATGGAACTACACGGCGAATCCCAGAACATATCCAAAGCATACGACCAGGTCTGATACGCAGCGCTGCTTAATAAACTTCCGGCCTATGGCCTACCACCAAAACTCTGTACCTGGACAGCAAATTTTCTTTCCAACCGGAGCATTTCTGTTGTCGTGGATGACCATTCCTTTAAACTGTTTTATGCTACTTAAACTAATTAATGCAGGAGTCCCTCAAGGTTCAGCTTTAGCCCCTATTTTGTTTCTCCTACACGTCAATGACCTCCTCCCTAGCGCATCCAAACCAGTTCACAGTTAAGCGGACGACCGCACCCTCCACTAAAATATACAATATTCTAAGCCTGTCTCTTTAGCCTATTAGATGAGGATCTCAGACTCATGGAGGGTTCTGTGTCTGTGAATCTCCAAAAAGTATTAGACTGGGGAAGTAGATATCTTGTATAATTCAACTCCTCCAAATCTCAGTCTCGATTTCTATCTCATAAGAGATACACCAGCCCTAGACCCATCACAATGAACAACCAATTTATTTAAAGTAATGAGTCATTTTCACTTGTTGACATTTCTGTGGATCGAAACCTCAATTGGCACCAACATGTCGCATCAATTGCAGAAGCGGCTGCTAAGAAATTAGGTTTCCTCTTCCGGACTCGCAAATACTATTCACTAGATAATCTGTATACCTTATATACTTCACAAATAAGGCCAAACCTCGAATACTGCTTCCACATCTGGGGTGCCGCTTTTAAACTCGCTATCCTGGACTCCATTCAGGACAGGGCTATGCATCTCATCGGTGACCCTACGGCACCGACGTGCCGTTGGTGACAGCTCTCTATCTCTCTTTTACAGATATCTGCACGGGCACTGCTCAGAGGAGCTTTCTTCCATAGTTCCTCCACCTGCTGCCCCCAACAGATCTACCAGGGGAACAGAGCTAATGCACCCTTTTACTGTCCAGGCCACCAGAAATAGAACATCTTATTATGTCGGCTCTATTGTCCCAAGGACTTCCAAGTTGTGGGATTCCTTGTCGGCAAATGTATTTCCTTCTCCTCCGAACCTCCAAACCTTCAAATCCAGATTTAACAAGTTGCCTCTTTTCTCACTGTCGTCACCCACGGTACGATAGTATTTAGGCTGTAAGCCCTCGTGGTGTGTTGTTGAAATATAAAAAAAGACCTGACCTGACCAGAGGAATGTCATCCCAGGCTTCTTGAATTCGGTGACGTAGCCCAACTAAGCTATTTGGTGGTTGAGGTAAATTACCCCATCGATTGCCAATCATTTCCCACTCAGGTTCGTTCGGTGCCAAGTCTAAGGAGTGAGAAGGCCACGGAAGCATTTGCAATTTGTAACTTTCTTCCTAAGTCTTTTTATCTTTATACTCGTTTTTGTCGTTTGAAGAAACGACTATAAGGATAGAGTTTATAACGTCATAGAGAAAGACAGGACCGTATAAAAACTAAATAGAAACCCGCCACCAAAAAAGATTTCGGAAGTTAAAAGTAGTCTAAAGAATTGTCACAACCTTATATAAAAAGACTTAAGAAGAAAGTTACAAGTTGCAATGCTAAAGTCCCGGAAAATAATGTCTCCCAAAAATCGATAAACCGGGAAAATCAATGAGGCCTATTGTTTCGGCTATAGATGAGTTTAAAAGCTTGTCCGCCAAACAAAAAGTTTTTCAGTAACAAATTCACTTGTACTTATTAATAAAATTAAAAAGGTTAAATTAGTAGAAGCCAAGGTTTTGATTTCATTTGATATAACCTCATTATTTCCCACGAAGGCTCGGTAATGGGCAACCCGCTGTTGCCATTTATTGCAGACCTTTTGATGAGTAGATTTGAAACAGATCTTAAAAGCGTCAGTAATTACTTTCCTAGAGTGTAGTTTCGTTACGTGGATTATATTTTCGCAGTGTTCAACACAAACATTTGCAGAATAGAAAATATTATTACCAAATTAAACATTAAATTTGATTCCATAAAATTTACCCACCAATTATAAATTAGTAATAATAAATTACCCTTTCTAGATTTACTAGTTATCTAAAATAAAAACACTTTAGGATTCGATGTCCGTAGAAAGCAAACCACCACTCTAGTCTACATTTCGAATGATGCACATTATACGTACGTACAAAAAATGGCCAGTCTGAATTTTTTAGTAAACAGGTTAATTAATTTTCCTTTAAGTAAAAGTAGATATAGCGAAAAATTAAAGTATATTAAGAACGTGGCCGAATAAGACAGATACACTGCTCCCCTAGTGGAGAAATTAATTAACAAACAGAAAACAAAGGAAATGTTAGCGGAATCAACGACTTTCAGAAGAGAGAGAAGAAAAAGCTTTGTTTGCGTACCATTTGAACCTCGAATCACGAGGGGTTCAGAGAGCATTTTCAAAAAAGCCAATTTACAACTAACATTTTCGACAAAAAAATACTTTACAAAAAGTTGCTAGGTAACAAAAGACAAGGATAGTACGGCCAAAATGTCGGAAATTTATGAAATAAGTTATAAAGATTGTGATCCTAAATATGCCGGACAAACAAAAATATGTATTAGAATTAGATTCAAAACGCATATAGCACAACTTAGATATGGTACTACAGATAGATCTTTCGTCGCCCGACATATTGGGGATAATAATAACCATGTTAATGCAAAAAATCTAAAATTAATCAAAAATGTTGGATAACCAGGACAGCTAAACGCCTATTATTGCTAAATATAATAATAATAAAACTTGTATGAATCTCGCTCCGCCGCCTATGGGTACACTCCTGATAGATTGTTTTACAAAATAAATACGGGCAGAAGCACGTCCAATAGGTATTAAAAGAATACATATATTTCCGCCAAACGAAATATGTTAATTTTTGGCGTCGTTGAACCACTCTAATCGTTAGGAATCGACTACCTGCGAAAGAATATAAATAAAAGTCTGGACGCAGCAAGTGCGTTATGGTAGTGAATTTTCATAAAAATGTTTTTAATAGCAAATATGTGTGTGTTTTTTTAAGAAAGCAGCCATCAAATTTGGTTATCAGTATAACCTATATAGTAAAAAGTCTGGACGTAGCAAGTGCGTTATGGTAGTGAATTTTAATAAAAATATTTTTAATAGCAAATAGGTGTGTTTTTTAAGATAGCAGAAAGCAGGGTTCAAATTTGGTCACCAGTATAACAATGCACCATGTTTCATCAAAATAACTTTATTGTTTGAAAATGTACAAAATTTCCGAAAGTAAACTTAAAGTGTTCCTGAAAAAACTCGCTTCTTGGTCAACCTTATTGGTTAATAGCAAATTGAGCTATTCAAATATGAAGCATTAGATCAAAATTCGCTACCATAACGCACTTGCTGCGTCCAGAAGTTCTTTTCTACAAACATGCATTATATTTCGATGGGCAATGCCAAAATGCAATAACACAGGGCGTGTTTGATTAAAAAAAAGAAAATTTGTATCACCAACGACTTATGGGCCAGCCTGTGATTGTAGAAATATTTTTTCATATCCTGTATAATAACGGATATATTGAGCTTTATTGATTGTTACGAAAATTCGACATAAAATGAAGGACAGTGACGGTTGAAACTAAGACTTCAGGGTTTGCAAAACATTCTTCTTGAGAGATTTTTCTTCCAAAGCCGGTAATAGATTTAAGTCCTTTGCCTAAATGTTGCCAATTTTGACGTTTTAAATCGCAACTTTGACGTTTTGAGGAAAACCCCAATTAATTTTTATTTAAATGCCTATACCTTTTTTTCTTTTGATCTGCAGAGCTAAATTTTGGCAGGTTATTTACACATAATAATATAAACACGCGTACCAAAGTTGGTTGCCATTACTTTGTTAATTTGGGAGATATAATTTTTTACCCCGGATATGAGTTCTGGGGAGCGTAGTTACCACTCATTTGAAAAAATTTTTTCAAAATTCAAAAGTCGGAATCTCTTCATTAGTGATTTTTTTTAAAATTCACTAATAGTGGATATAAGATATTTAGAATTATTCATCCTCTGATGATGTTAACTGCGTTAGTGAAAGGATCGTCAGTTTTTTTTTTTATAATGTGTTGTGGTGATCGGGTTCTCCAAGTGTCCTTATCAGTGCTTATCACAGGTTCCAATCTTCACTTAGTGATATCCATTTTGTTTATTCTATTAAAGATAATGATACATAGTAATGTGTTCTTCTAACAACAGGGTATGTATGTTGCCAGATTTTTAGAGTTCAGTAAAATTAATTTCTGGAAAAACTTGAATTACATTTGTGCAACTATAATGATATTTGGAACGTTAAATCTCTGGTTTGATGCTTAGAATACGCCAACAGTCCTAGCCTTCGAAAAGAATTTTCCACTGTAATGAAAAATACCGAAAACCTCTAGCTGGCGTAGGTGCTTAGCAAACATTACAAACATGTGAAGTCTAAAACTGACCGCAGATGTGGATTCCAAAGGTACAAATTATTAGCTCTCATTTGAAGAAGTTTTTCGAAAATTTGAAAGTTGTAACCTTTTAAAGCAAAAATTTCTTTACTAAAATTAGCCTTTTCCTTTTTGATGAATTTTCTTTAAAAAAATCACTATTGAGGAGATCCTGACTTTGGAATTAAATTTTTAATCAAATGTGCGCTAATTAGGCCTCCTAGAACACGACATATCCGGGGTCAGTTTCAATTTTATATGTTAAATGGGCCCGATGTTGATCGAATTTGGTAAGTGCCTTTCTTTTGCAAGTGGCTTGGATACGTTCGTCGGCCAGGAAAATCGCCCTAGGCTTTCCTTGAAACTTTTGTGCTTTCTTTCGGAAAAAAAAATATATCTCCTGAAATAACAAAGTAAGGGCAACCACAATTAGTACGCGCATTTGCATTATAAAGTGTGAACTACGTGCCAAAATGTACGTCTGTGAGTGTAAAGAACCAAAAGTTCTGGGAAAACAAATTTGGAGTTTTCCTCAAAATGTCCAAGTCGCGATTTGAAACTTCAAAATTGGCAATATTTAGGCAAAAAACCTGAAACAAATACGGATTATGAAAATAAAATGTTGCAAGAAGAGTCTTCCGCAAACCCTTAAGATTCAGCGTCAATGTCCTTCATTTTCCTTCAATAATTACAGAGAATCCATTTCAAATACAGTAAGTCGTCGCATAATGTCGTCTCATTTAACGTTATTTCATTATAGCGTTGCAGTTCGTTGTAGGCAAATGTATCGTTTAACGTTGAAGCTGATTCGGTATAACGTTGTTATCCTAAAAGAGTCTAAAATAGTGGGTAAAAAAGGAGCATATAATAATGTAGGCATGTACATAATACCTACGTAAATGAATACTGTTTTTTAGTCATTTTGCAGTCACAAATATGTACATATTATGTATGTACATTATATTCATTCCCAATGATTCGTTTTACGTCGTTTCACAACGTCAAGGCTGTTAGATCCCTAACTACGACGTTAAGCAGTGACTTGCTGTAGACCCTTTCGCCGATGCTTTGGCGGTAGTTTCAGTTAAGTTTATTGTGTAACGGTCTATAATTTTAAGCCAATTTTCGTAGAAGAAATTCGTTGATGAGGCGACGGCGACTTTTGAACTTTAAAAAGGTTTCTTCAAATGAGCGCAAACTAGGCCCCCTAGAATCCATATCCAGGTTTACATTCAGTTTTTATCTGTACATATATACAGGGTGCCGCATTTCTACGGTAAAGCTCAATATAATTGTTATAATACAAGATACGAGAGAAAATTGTATACGTTAATTACAAAATTATTTTGGGAATCACAGGTTCGCCCATAAGTCGTTGGTTGTACCTAGCATTTTTTTTTCGATCACCCTTCTATTATTGCATTTTTACATTTTTTATCAAAATATGTTGCGTGTTCGTAAGGAAAAAAAACGGGACACAGTACGTGCGTTTTCGTGGCAATTTTTCATTAAATGCTTTAAATCTCAATAACCCAATTTGCCTTTAACCTAAGGGTTGTTGGCTAGGAAACTAGTTTTCTCATAAATATTTAAGTTTATTTTCGGAATTTTTTTTACATTTTCAAACAATAAGTTATTTTGATAAAATTTGGTACATTGTTTCTACTATAAAGCCTATACAGGTAACCATATTAATGCCTGATTGAATTAGAGAGACATATTTGCTATTAAAAACATTTTTATGAAAATTCACTTCCATAAAGAGCCTCGGTGGTTCAGAGGTAAGAACGTGTGCCTCTGAACCGAAGGGTACTGGGTTCGATCCCAGGGTTCTCCGTTCACTTTTTCAGTACAAACTGTTACATTAATATCAACCGAGGTTCTCTCATTGTATTTGAGCAAGTCGAATGTCTGCATGTTCCGCCCTTCGGAGGGGGCGTAAAGCCGTCGGTACCGTGTCCATGAGATGTTGGGCACGTTAAAGATCCTTACCCTCCTTACAGAAAGGCAGGGATTCGGCAAAATTTCGAGGATGGTGAGGTGAAACTGCTCCCTTGCGTCGGTGATTGGCCATACTCGCGGAAATAGGCCGACGTTAAAGAAAAAACACACACACACTTCCATAACGCACTTACTGCATCCAGTTTTTTTTTTTGTAGGAAAGCTGCTCAATACTATTGAAATTTCACGCAAGAATTACGATTATGGAAAGAATGTTTTCTAATCTATTTTGTCAGATACCTAATTTCTGACTGACAGAATTCCTTTGCAATTATGTAACGAAAATGTTAATTATTTGGAATATCTGCTAAAGAAATTTGCCTAGGGTTTTTATCCAGTAGCGTCTAATACTGTAATTTGTCCTTGAGTGGCATCACTGGCCGGAACGGCGTGTAATTAAGACGTTGAAAATGTTTACGGTCCTTCACGCTCACCTTATCCTTGCTCATTGCAATGTAAAAAGATCTAGACCTTCTCAAGAAGGGTTCTATTAAAGCGCCAACCATTCGCGTCCTTCACCCATCACCCAGGATGCTTCTACCGTGTATAGGAAATTTATTTATTAATTAAAAGTGACGCGTCTAAATTCGATATGTTCCATTATTACTAGATTTAGTGAAATTATTTTAATACTTGATATATGTAGGCATACAAGATATGTATACACAGTGTTCCAAAAGTTGAGGCACATACATTAGCAGTAGATTTTTGCATTAAAATTATTGGGATTTAACTTAAAACATAATCAATTTTAAGCACACTTAAAAAACCCAAATCACCACAACACATTTCAAAAACTTAACGATCGTTTCACTAACCAAGTGAGCGTCATCAGAGGATGAATAATTCTAAATATTTTATATCCACAACTCTATTTATATTATTCTGCAGGTCACTAACGATTTAGGGAGGTTCAACGACATCTAATTAACATATTTCGTTTGACGGAAATATCTGTGTTCTTTCATTATCTATCGGACGTGCCTCTGTAGGTAATTATTTTGTAAAGCAATCAGTTAGGAGCCCACTAGTAGGCAACGTAGCGAAATTCATACAATTTTTATTATTACCACATTTAGCAATATATATATATATATATATATATATATATATATATATATATATATATATATATATATATATATATATATATATATATATAGGGTGGCGCATTGAAAACGAAACAGACTGATTTGCGCCCAGAGAATTTTTTTAAGAAACGCTGAAACACGTCAATTTTAATATTGAGCGGGACAGGTTTTTACATAAAACTCAACTTTGTCACATCCACATCTTACGGGTGATAACAACCCTTATATTTTAAATAGGGCACATGGGTCGAGTGTTACATCATTTGAGAGTTCTTTCTTTTCTGAATTAAGCACACTAATTTTTTTGGAAGTTTTATCAACTCGTTTAAAAATTATTCACAGTTGGAGTTGCAAGAACGTATTTCATTCATTGTGATAAGAAATGCACTGATTAGTCAATTTTTCGTTAAAAAAACTAAAAAAACAAAACCAAACGTTCAAAAATGTTTATTGAGTTAAGTAAGTGTTCAAGTTGTTGACTACCAGCTTCCATACAAAAGTACAAATTTTGTTCAAAACGAGCTCTGACATTCTGGAGCATTTACCGAGTTATAAGACGGCATTCTTCAACAATGCGTCGTCGTAATTCTTCCAGAGACTCCGGTTCTGTTGCGTAAATTCTACTCTTTGAATAGCCCCATAGAAATAAGTCTAAAGGAGTTAAATCCGGTGATCTAGGAGGCCACTTAATAGCACCTCTAAGCCCAATCCATTCTCCTTGTAACTCTCTGTTCAAAAACTCTCTGACACGTTCTGGAAAATGCGGAGGAGCTCCATCTTGTTAAAACACTAATTGACTTTCTTGATAGCGATCGTCATTTTCAACAATGTCAATTAGTAGAGGGTAAACGATATCTTCTACTAATATCCAATAGGTTTCGCCACTCAAATTGCCATCAAGAAAAATTAGTCTGATTAAACGGGCTCCACAAATGCCAGTCCAGACATTCAATTTCTGTGGAGTTTGAGTGTGGACTTCGTGAAAATTTCTTGAATTATTATCTGCCCAATAACCACAATTATGACGATTGACTGTAGAGTTTAATAAAAAACGTATATTCGTCTGAAAAACAGATATTAAACAGAAAGTTCCCCTTATCAGCTATTCGTGTAGTCATAACTTCACAAAACTCCAGCCGCCGATCAAAATCATCTTTATTCAGTTGTTATACAAGATGAGTTTTATACCGGTGAAATTATAATGCTTCAATATTCGCTGAATAGTTCTTCTTTTGATGTTTAAAGCAGTGGCCAATTTCGTCGTGCTCAAAGTTGGGTCTGGAGCAATTTGTCCTAAAACTTCATTCTGAGTAGTCTCATATCTAACCAGAAATTCACATTCAGGATCCCGTTTTTTGTTGGTTACTGAACCACTTTGTCGAAACTTTGCAACTAACTCCAAAATGTATTTTCTGTTAACATGTCTGTTCGGATGTCGCTCATTAAACAAATTTGCGGTACGGTTGGCACAGTCATCGCTTTTGAAAAAAAGAGTAATTATTTCAACTATTTCTTCTACAGAATACACTATTGCGAAATTAATTTTCGGTAGTACTATCAAGTATCAAACCGACCGATAAACAACAGAAATAATAAACCGCATTTCTCTCATTCCGATAAGAAATGTTCTGATAGTCATTTTTGTTTGTTTACAAACCAACAAAACATTGACTATCAGCACATTTCTTATCGGAATGAGTGAAATGCGTTTTTTCATCTTCAACTGTGAATAATTTTTAAACGAGTTGATAAAACTTCCAAAAAAATTAGTGTGCTGAATTCAGAAAGGAAAGAGCTTTCAAATGATGTAACACTCAACCCATGTTCCCTATTTAAAATATAAGGGTTGTTATCACCACCCTTAAGGGGTTGATGTGACAAAGTTGAGCTTTATCTCAAACATGTCCCCCTCAATATTAAAATTGACATGTTTCAGCGTTTTCAAAAAAAAAATTTCACTGGACGCAAATCGGTCTGTTTCGTTTTCAATGCACCATCCTATATATATATATATATATATATATATATATATATATATATATATATATATATATATATATATATACATACATATATATATATATATATATATATATATATATATATATATATATATATATATATATATATATATATATATATATATATATATATATTCAAAATTGTTTAGCTTTCCTGGTTGTCTAATATTTTTTATTAATTTTAGATTTTCCTCATTAACGTGGTGATTAGTATCCCGAATATGTCAGGCGACGGAAGATCTATTTATAGTACCGTATCATAATTGTGCTAAATGTTCTATGGATATAACTCCAATAAGTCTTTTTGTTTGTCCGACGTATTTAAAATTACAATCTTTACAACTTATTTCGTAAATTCCCGGCATTTTGGCGGTACTATCCTTGTATTTTGGGTAACCTAGCACGGTTTTAAAGTATTTTTTGTCAAAAATGTTAGTTGCAACTTTGCTTTTTAATAAAATTCTATCTAGACCCTTCGTGACTCGAGGTTCAAATGGTAAGCAAAGTTTTTTCGGCTTTCTCTCTTCTAAAAGTCATTGAGTCCGCTAACATTTTCTTTGTTTTCCGTTTGTTAATTAGTTTCTCCACTAGGCAAGAGGTGTATCCGTTATATTCGGCCACATTCTTAATCTACTTTAATTCTTTGGTATATGTTCTTTTACTTAAAAGAAAATTTATTAGCCTGTTTACCACAAAATTCAGGCTCGCCCTTTTTGTGCGTACCGATGATATGAGTCATTCGGAATGTAGCTTAGGGTTGTCAGTGGCGGATTCGCAGTCTTGGCCGCCATAGGCCCCAGGCCATGTAGTAAGTACTAGCCGCCCCTTTCTCAGCACCAATCATATAGACTACATAATGAATTTACTTTATTGCCAACATTATATACATATGTATCATATGTATCATATCTATATTTTATACATAAAATGTGCGAAAGTGATTTAGGAAGAGAAGATTATTGTTATACGATGCGGTGGAGACTGGACTGTGCAGTGCGGCCGCCATACGCCATAATGTGTTTTTTGTTACGATTGGCCGCCCTAGGCCCGGGCCTACTGGGCCTTAGGGCAAATCCGCCAGTGAGGGTGCTGGTTTCCTTTCTATGGACATCGATAAAGACACTTTAGAATCCGATGTCCATAGAAAGAAAACCACCCTTCTAACTTACATTTCTAATGACTCACATCATACGTACGCACAAAAAATGGCTAGTCTGATTTTTTTAGTAAACAGGTTATATAATTTTCCTTTAGCTAAAAGTAGATGTACCAAAGAATTAAAGTATATTAGGAAGGTGGCCGAATATGACCGATGCACTGCTTGCCTAGTGGAGAAATTAATTAGCAAACAGAAAACAAAGAAAATGTTAGCGGAATCAACGACTTTTAGTAGAGAGAAAGCCGAAAAAGACTTTGTTTGATTATCATTTGAACCTCGAATCACGAGGGGTTTAGATAGCATTTAAAAAGAGACAATTTACAACTAACATTTTCGACAAAAAATGCTTAAAAAACTTGCTATGTAATCCAAAATACAAGGACAGTACGGCCAAATTTCGGTAATTTATGAAGTAAGTTGTAAAGATTGTGATCCTAAATATGTCGGACAAACAAAAAATCTACTGGAATTAGATTCAAAGAACATTTAGCACAATTTAAACACGGTACTATAGATAGATCTCTCGTCGCCCGATATATTTTTGGGATAATAATCGCCACGTTAATGACGAGAATCTAAAATTAATTAAAAAAATTAGACAACCAAGGCAGCTAAACGCCTTCGAAAGCATAAATACGCTAAATATAGTAATAATAAAAAGTATATGAATCTCGCTCTGTCGCCTATGGGTAGTCACCTGATAGATTACTCTACAAAATACAAACCGGTAGAAACACATCCGATAGATAATAAAATAATACAGATATTTCCGTCAAACGAAATATTTTTAATTTTGGTGTCCTTGAACCTCCCTAAACCGTTAGTGACCGACTACCTGCAGAAGAATATAAATAGAGTTGATATAAGATATTTAGAATTATTCATCCTCTGATGACGCTAACTTGGTTAGTGAAACGATCGTCAGGTTTTTTAACTGTTTGGTGGTGATTAGGGTTCTCCATGTGCGCTTATCGGTGCTCATCACATCTTCCAATGTTCCCTTAGTGATAATCGATTTTTATCAGACTTGGCTAGTATATTTCTCTTGTAAATCTCTTGAACGAGTCACTTTAATAGGACCGATTTTTCGTAAATAAACAAGCGTTTCTCTGCAATTTTTTACAGCTATTCGAATGAAATTTGGTACATAGGTAGCCTTGAGAGAAGTAGTAGTAGCAGTGGTGGCGAGACCAACGCCAAGCAAGTAGGCCATAATGGGCCTTTTTTGCCAACCCAAGCAACCCAGCAATCATGCTCTACTCTTCCTCGGTTCCGTCACCAAACAGCCTCGACCTTGAGATGAAAGCCGTGACGGTCTTCAATTGGACGGTACTTACCTGGTTCCTCTGCAGAGTCCTCGATCCGAACAATTCTGCTCGAAGACTCCCAAAAGCCTCGCATTCACACAGGTAGTGGTAGGACGTTTCTTCATCCTCGCCGCATTCCTGGCAAATGGGATCCCTCTCTACCCCTATCACTTCTAAAGGCGCAGTAGCCTGTCAGCACCCCAAGGATGCGGCGAAGCGTAGGTCGACTCCTACCGAGTAGCCAGACAGCTTTATCTCTGTCCGACCCCTCCACGAAGTCCCTCGCCTGCCTACAGTCACGAACCGACCCCCAGTGCCTCTCCATTGCTTCCTCTGTCCACCTCCACCTGTATAAGGCGACAGAGACAGTCTTCCTGCTTATGCAGGGGGGGGGACCAATTATTCGCCACCTCATTCCCCGCTACGCCACAGTGTCCGGGAACCCACACCAGTTGCACCTCCTTTGTCCTGGCTACTCCTTTGAGGGCGTCAGCGCCTGAACCAGTGTTGATCTAATTCTGGCCGCGCAGAGAGAAACATATGCACGCACAAAAATTGAGGTTTCTGTGCTAATAGAAAATTAGTTAATAAAGGGGTATGGTCATTTTGGGATGATCACTTTTTTTTAGCGGCCACGTATAAAGCCAGCATGTTTTGATAGTACCTCATACAACATATGTAACAGTGGTAAAAAAAATATTTAAAAGTACGACGAGATATCCAGGGTGATTTATTAGGTAAGCGACATTCATATCTCGGTAACTATGGCAACTAGAGCTCCGTGAAAAACCATTCGAAAAGTTATTTCAATCGTAATTCAGGAAATATTTTTTATTTTCTTATTCTTGCCACCAGATGGCGCATTTTCCATTATAGTGACCCAAATTCGCGCTCATCTGAAGAAATTTTTCCAAAAGCTTTTCATTGAGGCCTCTCTAATAGCGATTTTTCGCTAAAACACACAAACAAAAATTTAACTGTACAAGGACATGGGTTAGCAAAGAAACTTTAATACACACTATTATATGGTGGAGGCCGATACTTATTGTAAATCCAGTGCCAACTTAGATGAACAAATTAATCTACACTATTATTTATTATTAAATTAAAAATTATTATATTAAACTGTAAGATTCCAATAGTGTGGAAAATATCGAAATCATGTACAGTTTACAAGGCTGGTGATAGAAGACATAGAAAATTATAGGCAGATTTTGTTAACCTGTAACTTCCTTAAAGCTTTGGAAATGTTATTATACAGGCATATATTTTTCCATATAAAGAGCTCCATCATTCCTTCTCAGCAAGCCTTCATTCCAGAGAGATCAGCAGTTACATAGTTTGCGCTACGCAATACATTCCGGAAGCTTTAGATGATCGTAGTCAGGTCGATGTCATCTACCTTGATATGTCAAAGGCATTTGACCGCATTGATAATGCTATTCTGCTACGTAAATTAGAAGCATTTGGCTTATCTGAATCACTCCGAAAACTGATTGCTAATTACCTTATAGACAGGAAGCAATATGTGGTTGTGGATGGCTGCAGATCAAAATATATTTCAGCCATATCAGGGTTCCCTCAGGGGTCGATTTTGGGTCCTTTGTTCTTTAATATTTTCACTAACGATCTCGTTGGTGGTTTGAGGGTTAAATGTATCTTGTATGCCAATGAGATCAAAATTTTCTGTAAGGTGAAGTCGATGGATGATTGTATTCGACTTCAATTAGCATTAGAGGATGTGGAGGAGTGGTGCAATATAAATAATCTTTCTTTAAATATTGCCAAATGTAGCTATCTCACCTTAACTCTTAGGTTGGTGCCCATACAATTTGATTATTGTCTTAATGATATGTCTCTAGCTAGGCCGGTATCTATCCGTGATCTGGGCGTAATATTTGATATAAAATTGTCTTTCTTATCTCATATTGAAAATGTTATATCCAACGCATTTAAAATAATGGGCTTTATTATTAGGAATTGCCGCGAGTTTAGTAATATTGACACATTTAAAATAATTTTCTGTACTTTTATCCATAATAGACTTGAGTATGCTTCAGTTGTATGGTATCCGGGTTACCAGAACTATATTTTCCAGTTGGAAAAGATTCAAAGACGCTTTCTAAAATATCCTTACTTCCGCCTTAATGGTATATATCCCTCTGTGGGTTACCCTTCGGAGTATATGCAGCGGGACTTCTTGCTACCAAGTCTAGAATCTAGAAGGGAACAAGTTGCACAATATTTTTTTTGAATGCTTTAGTAAGGGGATCTTGTGACTGCTCTCGTCTACTTGAGCAACTAAACTTTAATGTTCCAAGAATGTCTTCGCGAAATCCGGTCACCTTTTGGTTACCTACGCCGCGAACTAATCTTGTGAAGCTCTCACCGCTTTATAGATTGTGTTGTGTTGCCAACAGGCACGCGTCTACCATTGATATCTTTGTGTCGGATCCAAGGTTGCTCAAAGGGTTGGTAGTCTCACGGTTGTGAAGGACTGGTTTGTATTTCACAGCTATGGAGGACTGATTAGTGTTTCTGGTTATTTTTTTCTCATTGTTGATTCTTGTGATTTTTTATATTTTTCTGTTCTAGTTACATTCTGTTTTGTAATTGTAAATTATGGTTTAAAATGCTTATTTTTAGTTTTAATTTTAATTTGTAATCCTGTTTTTGTAGGTCATTTCTGTATTTCCTACCCAATAATTTGACTTGTCCTGTTGGGCAGTGTAATGTTAAATTAATTAAATAAATAAATTATATTGTATGTATAACTGCAGTTTCGCTAAAGTCCACAGTTTAGTCAAATACAAAAAAGGTGAGACTTTAAAATTCAAAATATTCATTCCGTGTCGAGGGAACATTTATACGAATTCAGACGTTACTAATAACCGTATAGTAGCGAAATCCGATGTGAACTGGCTGTTTTTATGATGGCATTTATGACATACGGCAGGTCTGTAAGCTCTTATCCCTTGATTATTATTTCGTAAAAACATGTTTAATAACTGGCTATTGTTAGTTTGGTCAATTTAAGCGTTTAGAAAACTTCCTGTATTTTTCTGTTTGTTAAATTCTACCGTTTCGCACAAATTTAATTTAAAACCTTTTGTGCGTAATTTGTTCAAGATAATACAATTACCTGACAAGATATTCAGTTAAGGGTTCATAGGGATTACCACGCAAGTAAGTAATATAATTATTGCCTTGAATAGTAAATTAGTTTCACTTAGGTTTGTAATTTGTATTCTAAAATATCTCTTAGAAAATGGCTATCACATAACCCAGATTACCAGAACAGATCGCTATCCTTGTTTTACATAGATCAAACACAGGGCAAACGAATACGTATTACCTTAGTTAAATTAAATTAAATACAGATATACACAATACTTGTTTGATACACTCTAATTACTACTTTATGAAAAGAGAGAAATATCAGTGTTGCTAATTAAACTTAGTAATTGAATTTTAACCAAACTTTGAAGCACTTTTAAACGTTTAAGCTTCAGAAAACAGCCAGTGCATAAAGATGTAGAATACACGTAACTCGTGTTAATCGATAAAGAGCTAATCGGTCAACTCGAGCTTTAACTGAAACATTCAAATACAAACAGCCCGCCCGATACCCAGCAAGATGAATGTGTAGTCAGGAGACAAACTCAATAAATGTTGTTTTGGACTGGGTAAAACACGACGCCATAAAGTAGTTACAAATAGCAATCAACCAATTTGCAATGCAAAGTCAAATGATATAGTGAGGAATAGTAAATTATATAGAATCAAATACAGGTTGGAAAACATAAATTAGTATTGGATTAGTTTAGACCAGGAAATACAGCTAATTGTAACCCAAAAGTTCAAAGTTTCTATTTGATTGGAGCAAAAGCAGACAGAACTGTTTTTCAAGGAATACTTTTAAAATTAAGTTTACAAGGATATTTGGTAATAAGTACCCTTGGAGAAACCCAAATCACCACAAGACATATTTCAGAGACATTACGATCGTTTCGTTGACAATGTCAACATCTTCAGAGGAAGAAATTTCTAAACTAAAAAACTAGCTCCCGTGTATTTATATCGAGTCAAGGCAAACGAACTAGTCCGAAGTAAAGTGGTCGTCCAAAAACGATCGTCTGATTATTGTGTAGTGATACTACGAGGTCAAAGACCTGCTTTTAATCTTCTGGTCGACAAATTTATGAGCCCTTATCTAATATAGGTTTAAAGGAACCGAGTTATTTAAGGAATCTGCACGTTCCCTTTCGATCTAGAAATTTACTATGTGGCTATTGGATCATGCCGACAAAAACATCCGGTGAGATAAACAACATCAACTCAACTCATCTTTTTTAAATAAAAAACTAAACCCGGGTGTCTGTCTCACCATATTAACTCTAACAAAGGCTAAATAATTCAACTGAAATACTACATAAAAACTATATTTATATTGATTTAATTCTTCGTGAAAGTATTTATATTGACTACATAGATACAAACAAAACGGACGGGTCTTTAAGTCGAAACAAACGTAGAGATTAGTATATGTATAAACCGACCGAGTTATTGACAGTAATTTATTATTCTACCAGACAAATTAGGAGTGTTTAAGCGGTCAAATGCAAAGTGAAAATAAAGGACTTGAAATTAAAGGTGCCGCACGATTCAATGAAGTTTTGTTCTTAATAGACCTTAATATAAAAGTATCTTCCAATGAATCAAGCATAGTTTGATGTTTACCATTTTTGACAAGTTTCAAATTTTCTTTGTCAATGTGGTGATTATTATCCCATATATGTTGTGCCACACATGATTTGTCCACCGTACCATATCGTAACTGTGCGAGGTGTTCACGAAATCTGGCGGCTATGTTTCCCCATGTATTTAAGATCGCAATCTTTGCAACTAATCTCATAAATACTGGACATTTCAGTGACTTTCTCTTTGTCTTTCGTATTACCCAACATTTTTTTTTATTTGCTTACAAATCTGGCTCAGTTATGTGTGTGTCTGTGATTTCAACCTTTTTTAGTGAATTTTTATTATGAAAATTCACTAATAGAGAGTTATCGATGGTGAGACATTCGGAAAATTTCTTCAAATTAGCACGAATTAGGGCATCTGGAACCCATTTTCATGGTCAGTTGAAATGTATATATATATATATATATATATATATATATATATATATATATATATATATATATATATATATATATATATATATATATATATATATATATATATATATATATTGTTACAAAGCATCTCAATAGATGTAGGTGCGGTGTTGCCACATCTTCAGAACTTCCCCAACATCTGGGAATTCTTGCACAATCTGGCAACACCGACTCCAGACCCACTGAGGGTGCCTGGGGTGACTCCCCTCAGGCGAAGTCAAGTCTCAACCCTCTAGGACCAAAAAGAGAACGAAGTTACCAACTTGTACCCCGTGTAAACGGATAACTAAAGTCTGAACATTCCAAACAGCCTGTATGCGCAGAGAACCCTTACACCCTGTATACGTAGAGATGTTATATGAGAAACACCTCTTGTGTAACATAGGAGTGATGACCACATTTGGATCATCCTGTATATACATCCCCCTGTATACACACGGGACCGATCTGTATTCACAGAACCTTCTAGCAAAAAAAGGTCCTGGAACATTCTGGAATGGAACGCTCCAGAAACCTGATGGAAGGTACGGCGAGTATATAAACGCGAAAGTAAGCCAGCCAGTTCAGTACAGTTAGAGAATGTTGAAGTGACTCGAAGTAGCAGTAACTAGTGTGAAGTGTTATAGAGTAGCGACTGTAGTGTGTTAGTGACTTTTGTACAAATTAGTGATTGTAAGGCCAGATAAACTAAGTGTTTTGTGAGAGAGACATTCTAGAACTTTTATTGTATCCATATTTAGAGTGTAAATAAAGTTGTTTTGTTAAAATTTAAAGTCTCACTTTTCCAGAACCCGGAGAAAACGCAACAATATATATATATATATATATATATATATATATATATATATATATATATATATATATATATATATATATATATATATATATACAACCGGTAACTCAAAAAATACCTCACTGATTTGGAGCAAATTTGGGAATTACCCTTATTTTGCTACTGGCTTGGATGGGTTCGTTCATCAAATTTTAGCGACAATTTTCCTTAGTAAAAAAATAAAAAATATTTTTTAAAACGCAATATCTCTCAAATCGTTTAAGTTATTGAAACGAATATTCCCAACTTAAAAGAACATAGACAGACGTGATTGGGCACCAATTTTCAAGTCATTGATCAAAGGAAAATAAACTTATTCGAAATTAATAAAAAAATATTCCTCGACATCACCTCAGATTCTGTGATGCAATATCTACAATGTTGGACAAAGAGAGATGACGTTGTATGTATTGCTATGCTATTTAGATAACTCGTAGATAAAAATATAAACCGTGGACCTTGTCGCAGGTATCAGCCTGGACAACGTTGTGAGAGATACGAGAGGGGCGCCATTTCGGTGTAGGACCAGGTAGTATGTTGTCGCAGCTCTAGTTTACCCAAAATTTTATAGATAGAGCTGTACAATCAACTGAGAATTATGTAATGTCAGCCTTCGACCATTTATTTCCTAATACCAGGACAAAGTTTCAAACGCCGTTAATTTTAGCATGCAAATGTATGCTATAAATAGAAAATTTCGGGACGCAGCAAGTGCGTTATAGTAGTGAATTTGCATAGGAATTGTACACTATTAGTAAGATATATTATTAAAACTAATTCTTTAAATTTAAATGGACCTTGGAGATCGGAGTCTCAGTTAGCGATTATTTGAAAAAAATATCCCTAGAAAATTAAAATTTCGTCTTGGATATAATATGCAAGTACTGCAAGTGCCTTTAAAAAAATGTGTTACCAATTTCATTAAAGTTACAAAAGAAAAAATTATTTATTTACAAAGGTAATGTACCACTCAAATTATAAAGATGGCAGGTATTTTTCCTTATTAATTGCTTGGATGCTTTTGCTTTAGTCAACCCATTCTGTTTTTACAAACAATAAACAACAAACGTCTGGACGCAGCATGTGCGTTATGGGTAATGAATTTTTATAAAAATGTTTTTAATAGCAAATATGTGTGTTATTTTTCGGCATCAAATTTGGTTACCAGTATAATCGAAATAGTAGAAAATAGTGACTTAAGAGGAATCATATTCAGAAATCAGATGGTTGGTTTTTCAGAAAGGTAGCCGAAGAGTTGGACAAAGTTGTTGTCAGAAGGTGACCGGTAAATGCAACAGATGAATTTAGTTTTAGCCCTCAGAGGGTGTTTCATCAAAAGTATGTCTTTTATTCCAGCTTCCAAATTGGGAAGTCTGGTGTAAGGTAGATTGCTACGGACCTATGCGCACACACCTCCATGCAATCTAAACGAAGTTAGGAGCTGATACCCAGGGAAACTAGGGTTATTAGTGGTTGTTTTGGCACTGATTTGGGTTTCGGTGATGAAGAGGAGTAAGGGCCTGTTAGCCTGGAGGAAATGCTGGGCGGAGTTCAGGTTAGAATTTAGGCCACATATATTCCAGAAGGATACCTTAAATCTTGATGCCGGCCTCCCCTGCACACCCCCCTCCCGGAGATCCGCATGGAGGGGTATTTTATCTCCGGAATCTTTTGTACAAAGAGGAGCCATCATCATTTTCTTCCATACATCAGAACCGGAAACGTCCATTGGGACTTCACCGGCCCCTTAATGTAAAGAAGTGGTACCTTCTCCGCAGTGAGAAAGAGAATCTGAATTCTCAAGAAAATAAATTATCACAGCTATGTGGAATTTATGATTCAATTTGCAGCACTACTTTTTGTTATCGGTGATATAAGTTATATATATATATATATATATATATATATATATATATATATATATATATATATATATATATATATATATATATATATATATATATATATATATACATATATAAAAGGAAAGTAGCCTCAGGGATAGCTTGCGCTTATTTGAAGAAATTGTTTCCAAAAATAAAAAAGTTAGAGAGGCAGCAAGTGCGTTATGGCAGTGAATTTTTATTAAATCCTTCAAATCTGAATAACTCAATTTTATAAAAATTTAGACAGTTGAATTTTGGTATCTCGCAAGGTCTCTCTCAGGGCAATTTATCCCCCAAGTTTCATTAAAAAATATTTGTAATGTTTGAAGAAAACTCAAAATTTAAATAACTCAATTTCATATAAACTTATAAATTTGAGTTTTGATAGGTAGTGAGGTTTTCTTCGAGGCTATATATGTACAAAGACTATTAAAATGGATTTGTAATTTTAGGAGAAACAAATTTTTTGCGAAAGAAAACTCAAAATGTTCCCGGAAAACCTTGTTCGATTTTCTTGGCTAACGAACTCATCCAATCAATTAATAAAATAAAGGAACTTCGCAAGTTTCATCGAAATCGAATAGTTATTTTTTGAGTTAGCGGTTGGATAACTATATATATATATATATATATATATATATATATATATATATATATATATATATATATATATATATAGAGAGAGAGAGAGAGAGAGATAGATATAAAAATTGAAACTGACCCCGGATATGGGTTTTAGGGGCCCTAGTTCGCGCTCATTTGAAAAAATGTTTGCAAAGTCTCCCCATCGATACCTCTCTATTAGTGATTTTTTTTAAATAAAAATTAACTAGAAGTGGCTATCTCCTTACCCAATTATTTCTACAAAAATTTGCTAAACAGCCTCTCGGATATCAAGTGAAACCTAAACCGGCTGTTTCACTTTAAAGCATGCACGTAGGTTAGTTATTAGATCTATGTAATATGCCTTAGAAATACTTCATTTATTTAACTGTAGTCAATTATAATTCGTTTGTGGTTTTTATATGTGTGCGAATTATAATTTGAACAGGGACATAAAAAGTTTAGTTTGATTGTTAATTTATTCGATGCTACCATGAATGATTCACCGTCCCCCCGCCCATACAGGAGATGCGCCCGACGGTTTGATAACCGCTGTCATAGTATATACTACCGATCTGTTATACACTAAATTAGAAAAGCATAAAAGTATAAAAATGTACTACCTACAAACGAAATGACCGTTATTTGCATAAAGTCGTTTCTTACAGAAAACGACCTCATACGGGATGCATGCTGAGTTAACAAAGATAAAGTGTATGTAGGTGTTACTTTATTTATAATATGAATATAAATAAGTGTTTGCAAACCTTATATGCAGCTTTAAAAATTGTGATGTAATGCCGTGAGAAGCAAAACAGCCCTCCTGAAGCATATTATTAAGATCAAGAAGCAATCTCTGTCTAGAATAACAAATGCAAATAAGGAAGCGACTTCGCGTGTTTCTTACAAGTTTGCATTGTCAATAAAGTTAGCGGAAGCGGTTTTCTTCTCCATTCGATGGTGCTTCTTAATTATGTATGTATCTACTCAATACAAGAGGTTAATCTACTTTACTTTTTCTTTAAAGTGACAAGTGAATCATTAACTGAAGAAGACTTTCTCGGGCGCTTTGTCGTTATGAATTTAAATTTCTCCTAACTTTCTTGATGTTGTTAAAAAGTCTCTGGTAGCAGAATTACGTCTTTAGATGTCGACAGTTACTGCTTTGTTTATCATCAAATACACTGTCACAGTTTGCTGTGGAATTGCCTCGTCAGGCTATTGAACACCAAACTTTTAATCAAAAGATATTCTAATAAGCCTTTTTATACAGGGTTCGCCGAAATCTTATACCAAAATATATACTGTATAGTAGGGATGGGCACATTTCTTAAAACATCGATGTTAACATCGATGTTTAACATCGAAACCTACTATCGATGGTAGGAAAAACATCGGCTGGAAAATATCGATGTTGGGAAACATCGATGTTTTCAAAATAATAGTAAATTTACTAATTCTATGTTCTTTCGAAAAAAAAAGTTTGTAGTTTTGTAGGTATTAGAAAATTGATACATATTTCGATGCAGATTATGGCAAGTGCAGGTTAAAAAACGGCTATTACTGGTTCTGTGTTACTGTCAGAGCCCAGCGCCATCAGTCTCCGAGCCTTAAACCAAATACTTTATAATGAGAATACAGGACACTCCGGCTGATTTCGTGTTTCCAGAATATCAGCGCCCCTAGCGGATAGTACTGATGGTACGTGGTTCGAGAACGTGTAAAACTAGCAATTTCTGGTGTTTAACTGTGTATAATTAAGTTAGAGCTGGGTTTTTTACAACAAATGTTAGTGTGTACAATCTATAATTCTTCGAATTATAACGTGCTAAATCTATCAAAGACATGGGTTTCCAAAGGATGGCGAAACGTGAATATGATTTTTTGTGTTTTCTTTTGTTACCAGCGATTTTTTTACAAATTCACCCAATAATGAATATTAAACAATAAGTATAACATGGATTGACGATGATTTCGTATCATAGATGCAAGAAAAGGGTACTGTTGTCAAGAAGAACTTCCAGTGCGTAAAAAAAAAGAAATATTAAGGCAAAAAAAGTTTTGCATTAATAATAAATGATATAAGAAAACTGTTTTTCTATCTTCTTCTGTGTCCTGTTTTATTTCAGTATGGCATAAATTGTCACATTTTTTCACATTTAAAATTATTTTGCTTGGTAAAGGCTTTTAATTATCTTCCCAAGACAAGTTTTTAAAGAGACAAGTAGAGATAGGAGATTCGGCCTTATAATAGATTTATTCACGGAAGTAAGAATTAGTATCGTCTTTTATCTGCACAATTTCTTAATTATGTACTAGGTATATCAGTTACATATTTTAAAATACTAGATTAATAAGACAGTTTTCATGTAGAGATATAACACATTGAATACTGTGCTACCATTTATACCTAGAACAATTATTAATAGGTAAGTACAGATTGTAACTTAATATCCTCAGAAACAGCTTTCAGTATATTCCTATATCTACTCTTGAAATAGTTTAACGACGGTTTCAAGGTATAACATTAAATTATGACGAAATAAGATTATGGGTAAGAGAAATTTTCAGAATTATTCATGCTGATTGTTGATACAAATTCTATTTATAACTATATAATCAGAAAAATTTAACTGTTTTGTCATGTACAAGTTTTTATATTCATCTATAATAAACCAATTGTCTAAATTAAGAATATGCAGGAAAAAAAAAACAATTCAAAGTACCCGCTCAGTTGTCAGTACTTCACGTGAGGTGGCGCTAGTGTACTTGTCACAAATATCACCAATGCTAAAGCATAATAGTGTCCTGTATTGTCATTATATAGTATTTGCTTAAACGTTCCTGTTTATGATGTTACTACGTCAATTAATCGGACAGGAGTGCCCATTTATGCCAGGTAGCCGGAATTTAATACTTACTGCGTTCACGTACAGATGTCGCTTAAGTCACAATGTGCAAAGAGTAAAGAATCAATTAGTAATTTGTTCAGTAATTTGATGTATTTTTTAGCTACTTAAAGACTTTCGAACTGAAAAATTAAAGGAAATTTGTGGGATACGTAACGATGTTTCGTGAATTACAAATAACATCGATGTTAAAAATATAACATCGAAATTACAACATCGATGTTTTAAACATCGATGTTCAATGGAAAACATCGATATTCCAAAAACATCGATGTTAGGTGCCCATCCCTACTGTATAGTAGGTATAGATTGGGGCTTCTGGACATGCGTGTGACATAATCCAAGATGGTGGTCGGATAGGTTGTGACGTAGGCTCTAACCTGAGATGACGTTATCCAAGATGGCCAACCTTAAGTGAAAAAAAAGAGGAATTTCGAATTTTAAATGACCGCTGTTGAGACCTACTGTTAAAATAAAAACTCTGGACGCAGCAAGTGCGTTATGGTAGTGAATTTTCATTAAAATGTTCTTAATAGCAAATATGTTTTTTCAAGAAAGCAGGCATCAAATTTAGTTTCCAGTATAATCTATATAGTAGAAACAATGTGACATGTTTTTTCTGAATAACTTTATTGTTTGAAAATGTACAAAAAATTCCGAAAGTAAACTAAAGTTGTTCCAGAAAAAAACTGGTTTCCTGGTCAACCTTAAAGGTTAAGAGCAAATTGAGCTATTCAAATTTGAAGCATTTAATGAAAATTGGCTACCATAACGCACTTGTGCGTCCGGAATTTCTTTTCTTACAAAAATGTATTATATTTCGATGGAAATTGCAAAAAATGCAATAACATAAGGCGTGTTCAATTTTTAAAAAATCTCTGGGCGCAGCAAGTGCGTTATGGTAGCAAATTTTCTTTAAAATATTTTTAATATCAAATGTTATTCTTTGAAGAAAGCAGGCATCAAACTTGGTTGCCTATATAGTAGAAACAATGTACCATATCTCATCGAAATTAATTTATTGTTTGAAAATATATAAACATTTTTCACAAGTCTAGATGCAGCAAATGTGTTATGGAAGTCAATTTCCATAAAAATGTTTTTAAGAGCAAATGCGAGCAGACATCAATCTGATTACCGATATAGTCTATGTGGTAGAAATAATGTACTATATTTTATCAAAATTACTTATGGTTTGAAAATATACAAAAAAATTCCGAAAATAAACTTAAATGTTGGTTTCCTAACCAACAAAGCTTACATTAATAGCAAATTGAGTTATTGAAATTTAAAGGATTTAATGAAAATTTGGTAAGTTTGCAGATAAGCTCCCGAACGCTTTTCAAAAAATTGTTTTCAGAACTATTACTAGGACCCCACCTGGATGCACAAACCACAAGAAAAATTTTTGTTCACACCCTCCAAGGAAGATACTGGACTGGGAGTGAATATGGGTGCTGGGCGGGGTAGGTAGTAAAAAGGAAATATGAGCAGAAAAAGCAAAGTCTATTTGAAGCCATATCCCATTAAACCCCGCTTACCTCGCAAAGCACCACTATTCGCAACTTCCTTGGGGGGTATGAACAAGAAGTTTTTCCTGTGGTTTATGCAACGAGGGTGGTTGTATGCACACGAGGGGGGAAGGAAAACGCATACGAAGAAGCAAGGCCCCCCGCTTTGGCTTGCGGTATGGTTGGGGGGTTGTGGGGTGGCTGCTTCGTCGTGGGGATTTTCCTTCCCCCCTGGCGTGCATACAACCACCCTCGTTGCATAAACCACAAGAAAAATTTGCTGTTCATACCCGCCAAGGCAGTTACGGCACGAATAGGTGTGCTGTGCGGGGTAGGCAGGTTTTAAGGGGAATATGGTTTCAAGATGTGAAAAAGACAACTCTCAAGCCCGTTTTATTCGCATTTTCTGCTTACATTTCCTTTTTACTACCTACCCCGCACCCCTATTCACTCCTGGTCCCGTGACTTTCTTGTGGGCTGTGAACAAGAAATTGTTCTTGGGGTTTGTGGATCCAGGGGGGGTGCTAGTCAGGATCCTGAAAACAGTTTTTTGGAAAGCGTTCGCGAGCTAATCTGCAAATATACCGACAATTCGCTACCAAAACGCACTTACTGCGACCATATTTTTTTCTTATGAACGCATCATATTTCGATAAAAAATGCAAATTGCATTAACAAATTTGTTCTACGAAAATTAGCTAAAAAATTATAGGCCGTTAAACCATAAACTTCACTAAACCTACAATTAAAAAACTCTGGACGCAGCAAGTGCGTTATGGTAGTAAATTTTCATAAACATGTTATTATTGCAAATATGTGTGTTTTCTTTTTAAGAAAGCAGGCACCAATTTTGGTTACCAGTATAACCTATATAGTAAAAACAATGTGCCATGTTTCATAAAAATAACTTTATTGTGTGAAAATGTACAAAAATTTCCAAAAGTAAACCTAAAGTGTTCCCGAAAAAACTCGTTTCTTGGTCAACCTTATGGGTTAATAGCAAATTGGGCTATTCAAATATGAAGCATTTGATCAAAATTCGCTACCATAACGGACTTGCTGCATCCAGAATTTCTTTTCTTACAAACATGCATTATATTTCGATGGAAAATGTAAAAATGCAATAACATAAGGCGTGTTTGATTTAAAAGAAAAGAAAATTTGTATCACAAACGACTTATGGGCCACCCTGTGATTGTCGAAATATTTTTTTAAGATGTAGCTCAAGACACCCTATAATTAATATATACACATTTTTTTCATATCTTGTGTAACAACAGATATATTGATGTTTATTGATTTTTTACGAAAGTTCGACACAAATTATATACCATTAAACGATAAACTCTATAGCTAAGGCTACTGCCAAGCATCAGAGGAAGGGTCTATTTGAAATGAATTTTCTGGAAACATTTTAGTAAAATGGAGAACAATTACGGTTGAAACTAAGACTTCAGGGTTTGTAAAACATCCTTCTTGAGACATTTGATTTCCACAGCCCGTATTAGATTCAAGTTATTTGCCTAAATGTTGCCGATTCTGACATTTTAAATCGCAACTTTGACATTTTGTGGAAAACGCCAATTTATTTTTCTTTAAATGCCCATAACTTTTTTGTCGTTTGACCTACAAAGCTGAAATTTGGTAGGTAACTTACCTATAAGGATGTAAAACCAGCGTATCAAATTTGGTTGCCATTACTTGGTTAATTCCGGAGATGTAATTTTTTTTTGAAAGAAAACACAAAATTTACCGGGAAAAGCTGGGAAGATTTTCCTGGCTAACAAACTTATCCAAGCCATTTGCAAAAGGAATTTATTCACCAAATTTAATCAAAATCGGCCCATTATGTTTTGAGTTATCGGTGTGATACATACATACATACATACATATATATATATATATATATATATATATATATATATATATATATATATATATATATATATATATATATATATATATACATAAATTATTACTGACCCCGGATATGTGTTCTAGGGGGCCTAATTAGCGCTCATTTGAAGAAATTTTTTCAAAATTCAAAAGTCGGGATCTCCTCATTAGTGATTTTTTTTAAAGAAAATTCACTAATATCCAAAAAAGCATCAACTTAACTAAACTGACAGCCAAAGAATCAGAGAAAGGGTCTATTTGAAATGAATATTCGGTAAATATTTTAGTAAAATGAAGGACAATGGCGGTTGAAGCTGAAACTTAAGGGTTTTCAGAAACTCTTCTTGCAATATTTTCTTTTCACAATCGGTATTTGTTTCACATTCTTTGCCTAAACATTGTCAATTTTGACGTTTAAAATTGCGAGTTTGACGTTTCAAGGAAAACTCCAAAATTTGTGTCTTTAACTGCCCATAACTTCTTTGTCTTTAAAGCTGGGGACCTAAATTTTGGTACACTCTTTATAACGCAACCACGCGTTACAAATTTAGTTGCCCCTACTTAGTTATTTCCGGAGATAAATTCAAAAGTCGGGATCTCCCCATTAGTGAATTTTTTCTACGAAAATTCACTAAAAAGCCCAACTTTTTGCAGGAAATGACGTATGTAAAGATCGTAACTAGCGCATGCACAAACTCAATTCTCTTGGTTTTTGAGTTAAGAGGGTACGTGTGTGATATAATTTTTGGAGCAAGATGATAGTTGTTGGCGTAAAAATCGCAAAAACTTAGAATTATTCTAAATGACAGTAGTTATGGTAATCTGTCAAAATAACAAGCTGAACTTGATTTTACTAAAATGAAGTTGGTCAAAATGACACCTTGCGCGTGCGCAAACTCACCACTGTTAGTTTTGAGTTTGAGGTCATGCGTAGGTGTATCCTAGTACTCGTCTCTAAAAGTAGAAAACAATTAATGCATGCAAAAAATCATCTTAGTTAGTTTTTAAATTAAAGAGAATGTGTGGGGTATCATGATACTCATCTCGATAAGTAGATTTTAAATACGGTAACTAACGCATGCGCAAACTCAACTCTTTTAGTTTTTCGCTAAGAGGCATTGTGTGTTATCATCATACTCGTCTTGATGAAAATCGGAATATGACACATGAGCAAACTTGACTTGTTAGTTTTTTTTTTAATTAGATAAAATAAATAGTTTGTTGAAAGAACCCAACATGTCGAAAGAACCCGACATGTTAAGAAATTCAACATGTGTAAATGTGACAACGATGTAATAAGACGCCAACATGGAACAGTTAACTTTCACTTCATGCATGCAGTCAGAAAACTCCTGCGTGGCCATTGACACTTCATCAACAGAAAATACCTGATATATATATATATATATATATATATATATATATATATATATATATATATATATATATATATATATATATATATATATATATATATATATTTGTGTGTGTGGTCCCACACCGATAATTCAAAAAATAGTGAGCCGATTTTGATCAAATTTGGTGAGTACCTTCTTTTTGCAGGTGGCTTAGAGAAGTTTGTTTTCTAGAAAAATTGTCCCTGGTTCTACAGGAAAATTTTGTATTTTCTTACGAAAAAAAATTATATCTCGGGAAATAAAAAGTAAGGGCAACCAAATTTAGTACGCCTGTTTGTATTATAAAGAAAACCATATGCCAAAACTTAGGTCCGTAAAATTTAAGACAAAAAAGTGATGGGCCGTTAAACAAAAAAATGAAGTTTTTCTCAAAACGTCAAAGTCGCGATTTGAAAGTCAAAATTCGCAACATTTAGGCAAAGAATCTGAAACAAATACGGATTATGTAAAGAAAATGTCGAAAGAAGGGTATTCTGCAAACTCGTAAGTTTCAGCTTCTACCGTCAATGTCTTTCATTTTACTAAAATATTTACAAAAAAAATATGTGAGTTTTGATTTCAAGCTTGTATAAAATAGCTACAGGATAAATATATATGATCAAAACTTTTTAATTATAAAATAATAGGAGTTTGTATCAAAGTTTTCGATACTGAACTCTAAAAAACATACCTGTGTTAACATTTATCCTGTAAAAAACTTTGACGAAAGCCGTGTCAAAGAGTTACGGAACCTCTGATAATTATAATATTCGTAGATTACACAACAGCATTTTCATGGGCCTCAAAGGTATTAAAAAAGCCACCCCGCCATCGAACGCGTATAATATTCATACAAAAATTCTCTTACATAATCCTTCTATGTATCAAAAATCGACAGGCATTTAAACGTACTCCAGCTTATTAACAGAGGGATCAAAACAAACAAGGTGTTGCAAAGATCAAAGGGAAAATGATAATTGCAAACGAGCGTGTGTACGAGTCGATTTTAAAAGATCTGCTAACATACACCTTTTACTGAATTAGAAATTAGCGTTACGTAATGTGACATAAAAAATAGTACGTAGAGCCCGATGACGCAGTTTCGTTAGGAAAACGAAAAATAATGTCCTTCAAGACAAAATGTAATAGGTGGACTAACTATGCTTAGTTTTAGGTTCTATATCAATCTCAATTATACTTGTATTCCTCGCAAATTGCGGTTATATTTTATATTTTAATACAGGTTTTTATGTCAGAAAATCCTTTGTGCAGCGATCAGAGCAAGTGTTTAGTATTTTCAATCTTGCCATTTTTATATCTCTGAATGCTGTCATCTTTAAACGGCGTCTTCTTAAAAAACAACTGAGTATTAATAGACATGACTGTAAGATAATTTAGTTACTATGCAATCTCTATAAAACATTTAACCAACATTTTGATTATAAGCTGATGCTCTTCTGAAAGGACCGAACTACTTTACAAGATACATGTGCTTATATTACTAGTTGGCAACACTATGGCTAATAGAAAACTTATTGTCCACTTTTATAAAATAACAAACTGAGTTTTGCTATAAATCATTTATTATTTAGTTGTAAACGTGACTAGATTATAGCGTAAAGATAAACATAACACATACAATTACTCCTAACGAGTTGGCGAATTGTTAGAAGAAACAGCTATAAACGTCATAAAAAAAGAATGCCAGTCATTACCACTGTCTCCAACTCTTCCCATGACAGTCGCTTGACATGTTTTTAAAAATTTTCTCGGTTCTTGTGAAAGTACGTTAGGAAGTCTTTCATTATTATTACGGAATAGCACTCTCAATGCTGAATAAGGGATATTAAAAGAAACTACCCATTGCCTAATAGTTATTCTAAATTCTGTTTTTGCCAACTACCAGTGCGAAATTACAATCTTCAATGGACTCTAGCTCGATTAGCTAATCACCTGTTATTTCATATTTATATAACTGGACCTGCTACTGTTTGTAAGAGAGCATTCCCATCACAAGAATTTGGTTAGTTTTCCGTTGGCGGTAAGCTAATACTTATTGGATTAAGAAAAGTATTTTGGGATACTGACACTTCCTCTGGGGCAAATGGGATACATTCTGTAGAATCCTTTGTTTTATTAAAGCGATATATTATTTTTGGATTGTTAACACTGTGGCGGTGGTTCCGACCGCAGTGTTTCCGACCGCAGTGTTTTCGCCAACACTACTCTGTGTTTCTGCGTTAATACTCTTGACAGTTAAAAGTTACGTTATGCGACAGCCAGCTGTCAAGAACTACGGCAACTATAAGATACACTAGGCGATCTCTCTCTTTCTCTTGTCTACCAACCGCTACAGTGAACACACGTCCTCCACGCTCGGTCGGTTATCTGCTATGTACTCGTGTACTGTTGTAATTGTTATTATATCATAAAGTTTATTATAGTTAAATGTATCATAAAGTTTAACCAAGTGAAGTAATAAAGTTATATTAAATGTTTACGTATGGATTTAATATCAACAAGTGCAATTAACATCCATAAACACTAATTATGTCTTTATTAAACATTATATTTAAGTAACATTATTATTTTTTTATTACAAATCGAAGACAACATTTTCTATCATGTTAGTTGCTTTAACCTAAAATGAGTTTTAGCTGGCTCAAAGTAGGTATAAAATCCAGTTACTATAAACATGTTAAATTGTGAAGTTAGCCAGAGCATATTTATATTCAAGGAAACAATTTAATCTTATAAGAATTAGGTTGTGTCTTTCAAAAGTCATAATGTGTTGTCTGCATGTATCAAAAATCGACAGGCATTTAAACGTACTCCAGCTTATTAACACAGGGATCAAAACAAACAAGGTGTTTCGAAGATCAAAGGTGAAATGATAATTGCAAAGGAGCGTGTGTACGAGTCGATTTTAAAAGATCTGCTAACATACACCTTTTACTGAATTAGAAATTAGCGTTACGTAATGTGACGTAAAAAATAGTACGTAGAGCCCGATGACGCAGTTTCGTTAGGAAACGAAAAATAGTGTCCTTCAAAACAAAGTGTAATACGCGGAAAAACTATGATTAATTTTAGGTTCTATAACAACCTTAATTATACTTGTATTCTTCTCAAATTGCCGTTATGATTTATATTTTTTTATAAAGGTCTCTATCTCAGAAAATCCTTTGTGCAGCGATCAGAGCAAGTCATAATGTGTTGTCTGGAAGTCTCCTTATCATTTGTTTACGGCAATTAGGTGGTAATATTTGCATCGTCTTGTGTTCATATAGCTTTATTTAACCCTTTACGCTTACTGGTATACTACACATACCACAAATTATTATTTTTTTCGATGCTGCTTTGCGGTATATTTTACTCACCACCTACCTGATACGTATTTTGACATGAGCCATGTGCTATGCAGCGAAAAAAATCTGATCCCTGGTTGAAGTTGCTTACTGCAAATTAATTTGTAATGCGTTGTTGTAGATTGACGTTCCAAATTATTAGTTACAAGTCTGATTGAACTAAAACAAACACTAAATGGTCAGTAAGTTACCTACATATGACTATTAAAATATATTAGTATGGTTAAAGGAAATTAAAGGCTTTTACTAGCAGACAAACTGATTTATTCTAAAAAACCCTACGCGTTTCAACACATTAACGTGCCATCTTCAGGGATTTAGACCTAGAATGTTAAAACGTGGTTGTCAGAAACTAAGTTTCTGGTAGGTCTACCATGCGAGTGACTAACACTGCAACTACAGAAAGAATACAAAGTCAAGCAAAGCCAGATGTCGAATACAGATTAGCCCTAACGGCCATGAAATATTTAAACTGACATTAGTGTCAGGAGTTATAAAAGTTATCTATAAAAATGTACAATTTGAGATTTAAAAATTTAAAACGGGACTGGGGTCCCACAAATATGAACAACACTCTTATGGAGTCACAAGAAATAAATTAAATTCACACTAATCAAATTTCATAAAAAGCTACAGACAAGCACAAACATAAAAGCAAAGCATGCTGCACAGCCGAGCAGAACTCCCCAAGAACATCTGTACATGTGAAATTCAGAAAGAAAAGAATGACATAGATGCCACATTTGGGTTAATACCTAGAAATTTCCTATCTAGTTCATCCGTTTTCTGGATCTAAAGTTAACAAGAAAAGACAACTCGATTAAATTCGAGATATATAGAAAACCAACACAAACAGACCACCTAATCCCATATTGATATTGCCACCATATGTTCCACAGATTGGCGTCCACAAGATCTCTAATTGATAGACTGTTTCGAGTCCCACTGTCGGGGACGAACTTTAATAAGGAGCTCAATGTTTTTAAACAGCTAGCAGTAAATAATAAATACCCTGTCGACTTAATAGATAGATTGATAAGAAACAAAGTGCCGTCGGCTCTTGAGAGAGACAAGTTCCAATCTCTCGCCAGCCCAACCAGAGAGTCCCTCATTTTTTTTGTTCCCTCAGGGCTCGTCCGCGGCCTTGCCGCCCCGATAGCACCGCAACCCTTGGTTGATTGTGCATTGAAAAGAGTCCCTCATAGTTTCCTCTTACATACTGTGGCCCAATCACTGCTGCAGTCTCTCGTGTCTTAAATAGAGACAATATCAAGTTCGCATACAGGCCAAGAGATACTGTTAAGAAGATTCTAGTTCATAATACGGATTATATTCCTCACCTCAAGAAGTCGGGGGTATATTGTCTCACCTGTTGGGACCCCCAATGTAACACTGTTTATATAGGAAGAACAGGAAAGGCACTGGGTACCAGGGTCTCTGAACATCTTAGAAGCAGAAATAATGTCGATAACACCACTTATGTCTTCGGTTGCCACCCCAGAGATAGCGGCCACACCTTTGACAAGGAGAACGACGCTAGAATCCTTCACCCATCTAGTTTTGGTATGGAACAGTTTGTCCTGGAGGAAATGGAGATCTACAAGTACATAAATGGCTCCAAAAATAATGTTCTTAATGCTTCAAAGACCAGCAGCATGAACTTTCCTTCCATTTACAGAAACCTGATTGAATAAACTTTTAATGGTAATGATCTAGCTACATGTAATTAAAGTGCTTCTTTTGGTACCGAGTTCAAGAATAACCTTCTTTTCACATACAGAAAATCCTGAGTTAATAGACTTTCTTTTGCAGAAACCTGACTGGAACTTTCAATGGTAGTGCTCCGAATGACGTGTGATCGATTCCAGCCATAGAGCAAATATCGGCTGTTTCTTTAGTTCTCTCTCCGCGCCGTCGACATTTTCTCCGCCGACCGTAGTTTACATGTCACTTCTGGTTGTCATGCCACTTATCACTTGTCGCCTTCAGTTTGCATTTCTTGAGATAAATATATAAAGATCCATGGGACTCCATTTTGTTCGTTTGATAAAATTAAACTAAAAAATAAGCGTCTTTTGCATTCATCCTCTGATTCCTTTAAGTCTTGTGATGTTCCTGCCTTCATGTTTTACGTAGTTTCTGTTTGGTATCCTGAGGACAATAGATGAAAAGTCAAACTTTGACAACATTTCATACAGCATCTTTATGTAATTGAGACAGGAAATTTGTAAGTATTAACCCAGATGTGGCATCTATGTCCTTCTTTTCTTTCTGAATTTCACATGTTCAGACATTCTCGGGGAGTTCTGCTCGGCTGTACAGCCTGCTTTGCTTTTATGTTTGTGCTTGTCTGTAGCTTTTTATCTAATTTAACTAGTTTGAATAAAACTTATTGCTTGTGACTCCATGAGAGTGTTGTTCATATTTGTGGGACCCCAGTCCCGTTTTAAGTTTTTAAATCTTAAATTGTACATTTTTATAGAGATGTTTTATAACTCCTGACACTGTCAGTTTAAATATTGCATGGCCGTTAGGGCTAATGTGTATTTGACATTTAGCTTTGTTGTACTTTGTATTCTTTCTGTAGTTGCAGTGTTAGTCACTCGCATGGTAGACCTACCAGAAAAATAGGTTCTGACAACTACATTTTTACATTCTAGGTCTAAACCCCTGATGGTGGCACGATAATGTGTTGAGACGCGTAGGGTTTTGAGAATAAATCAGTCAAACCCAGACGTTATGACGTTATACGATTATACCATAATTATAAATATTTACACAAAAATGTTGCTTTTGATCGTCATTTATATGTTGTGTTTCCAGTATACCACAACACCATCATTAAAATGTTGTGTTACTTCTTTTTTTTAGAGAGAACGTTACGACGTAGTGACATGGAAAAATTAGATCCCGAGGAGTGTGATGCTTTTCTGGCAGAAATACCTTCTGATGGAGATTCTGCTGACGAATTTGATGTGGAGGAGGAAGTGAAAAGTGCTGGTTCTCCCGCCGATACAAGAAGAATTGCTGTTGCAGCTACTGGTACACAAAACTTGTCCTATTGACAAGATGATGAAAACCCAGAAGTCTATCATCCACTATCCCGTCTTGTGTCAAATGACAAATTAATTTAAAAAAAAGCTCCAATCTGTCACCAAAACAAGTAATCACGGGGATGATTTTTCAGAAAAAGTAGGGCCCGCTAACATACCTGATCACATTGGATTGCCAGTTGATACAAAAACTATTGACAAGTAAAAAATTTTATATATCCAAATGTCTAAGTTATCTACTAAGAAAATACGTCTAACCTGTTGTCTCCCAATGGGTCAATTATTTTTCCAGAAATTAGTATGCCTTTTTATTTTTTATTTCAACAACACACCACGAATTCTCACAGCCTAGACACTACCGCACAGTTGGTGTCGACAAGGAGGAAAGAGGCAACTAGTTAATTCTGGACTTGAAGCTTTAGATGTTCGGAGAAGAAGAAAAAACATGTGCCGGCAAGGAATTCCACAACTTGGAAGTCCTCGGAACAAAAGAGGGGGCATAACAAGATGTTCTATGTCTGGTGACCTAAACAGTAAAAGGGTGCATTCGCTCTGTTGCCCTGGTGGATCTGTTGAGGGCAGCAGGAGGAGGAACTATGGAAGCTCCCCTGAGCAGTGCCCGTGCAGATATCTGAAAAAGAGAGAGAGAGAGAGGTCACCAGAAACACGTCGGTGAGCAAGGGATGGCAGCCTTTGGGTGAGGGCACCAATGAAACGTATAGCTCTCTCCTGAATGGAGTCCAGCATAGCGAGTGTAGAAGCGGAAGCGACACGCCAGATGTGAGAGCAGTATTCGACGTTTGGCCTTATTTGTGAAGTACCTAAGCTATAGAGATTAGCTGGTGAAAGGTATTTGCGAGCCCGGAAGAGGAAACCTAATTTCTTAGCCGCCGCTTCTGTAATTGATGTGACATGTTGGTGCCAATTGAGGTTTCGATCCACATAAATGCCAACAAGTGAAAAGGACTTATTACTTTGAATAACTTGATTGTTCATTGTGATGGGTCTACGACTGGTGTATCTCTTATGAGACAGAAAGCAAGACTGAGATTTGGTGGAGTTGAATTGTACAAGATTTCTACTTCCCCAGACTAATATTTTTTTGACATCCACAGAGACAGAACCCTCCATGAATCTCCGATCCTCATCTAATTGGGCTAAAGAGACAGGCTTAGAACATTGTGTATTTAAGTGGAGGGTGCTATCGTCCGTGTAACTGTGAACGGGGTTGGATGTGCTAGAGAGGAGGTCATTAATGTGGAAAAGAAACAAAGTAGGGACTAAAGTTGGAACCTTGAGGGACTCTTGCATTAATTGGATATAGTTTAAAGGAATGGACATCCACAACAACAGAAATGCTCCGGTTGGAAAGAAAATTTGATGTCCAGGTACAGAGTTTTGGTGGTATTTCATAGGCCGAAAGTTTATTAAGCAGCGATTTGTGCCAGATCTGGTCGAATGCTTTGGATATTTCTAGAGCGACGATCTGGGATTCACCGTGTAGTTCCATAGACTTGTTCCAAGAATGGGTGACAAAGAAAAGTAGGTCGGCAGTTGATCTACGCCGACGGAATCCATACTGCCTGTCGTGAATTAGAGTCTGCTTTTCCAAAAAAAAAGTAATTCGGTGTCTATATGCTTTTCCATCACTTTAGAGACGACTGAAATGAGATAAATAGACCTGTAGTTTCTGGGAAGCGCTTTGGATCGTTTCTTGGGGACAGGTTGTACACGAGCAGTTTCCAGTTACTAGGGAATATGCCTCTATCGTAATATAACTAAAACAGACGAGTCAGCACAGGAGCAAGTTCTGGTGCACATTTTTTGAAAACAAGTGCTGGGATCTCGTCAAGGTCAGGGGCTTTCCTGGTATTAAGACAGGAGAGCATCTTTCGTACCTTTTTAGGTTTGAAAATGATATCCATCATTTTATGCGCGGCATTGGCGACTGTTGGTGATTGAACATTTGGCGGTGGATTGAGTGTAGAATTGCCGGCGAACAACGAGGCAAAAAGTTCAGCCTTGCCCAGGGCGGTAGAAACAATTTCATACCCTGAAACAAGAGTTGGGAACGTGCTCTTGCAGAAATTATGCCCAATATATTTAGAAAGAGTCCGGAAGGGTTGCTTGCTGCCGTTGGAGCTTGAGAGGACTTTGGTTTTGATGTGCTTACTAAACGAGTTTTTGCCTCAGAAAAAATGCGGGCGTAGCGGTTTCTTGCGTCGTTAACTGCTTGACGGTTTTCTTGACTGGGATTGCGTATAAGCGTTTTGTGAGCTTTGAGCCTTTCAAGTCTGGCCTTGTCACAGGATTTAGAGAACCAGGGCTTTTGAGTGCCTGAAGAGGTTTTCTGTGTACGTGGAATAAATAATTTGATGCCAGCTTGGATAATTTCGAAGACGTTTTGGGAGATATCCGAGGGGTCAGGATGAGAGATGCAGACAGACGCCCATGGAAATAAGGAAAAGTAATCCCGCATTTCGTCCCAGTTGGCGGAGTTGTAGTGCCAAGCGATATGTGGGTGTGATGACTGTGTGATCTCGGGTTGCATTGTGCAGGAAGCAGTGACCAGGCCGTGCTATGAACGACCAAGGGGGGCGGTGACTGATGTCGCATTCACGTTTTGTAGTAAGAAGGAGATCCAAGGGATTTGAACTGTGTGTTGGGATGCGAGGAAAATAAGTAGGTTGCTGAACCATATTGGCTTATGTATTGCTGATTGAAAAGGCCTCCGCTGCTCCTCTTGTGGATCGGTTTTTGAAGATCCTAGCCATTCCTTATTTTAAACATTGAAGTCACCAAGAATAGTGACCTCAGAGGAAGGATATTCAGAAATCAGGTGGTCGGTTTTTTCAGAAAGGTAGTCGAAGAGCTAGACAAAGTTGTTGTCAGAATGTGCCCGGTAAATGCAACAAATAAATCATATGACAAATTGAGTACAAAAACTATTGACAACTAAAAAATGTTATATGTCCCAATGTCCAAGCTATTTACTAAGAAAATACGTTTTTCATGGAACACAAAGCAACCCAGAAGGGCAGCTCGAGGCGTGAAAATATATTTAATATTATTTTTATATTATAATAGTTATAGAAAAATTCGCTAGCATAAATCCAAATAATACCTTATAATTAAGTAGGTCGCATTGAAATTATAATTATTTATCTGGAATTGCTCACATTACATGTTTAAGCAATTAATAAACATGTTGCAATTGCAGTTTTCGATATTGAAGAATGCTGACTATTGCTGATCGCGCATTGTTAAGAATGTGGGCCAAGCAAGGTTATATATATATATATATATATATATATATATATATATATATATATATATATATATATATATATATATATATATATATATATGTGTGTGTGTGTTTGTATACATTACCAGATATTTTTTATTAGATTCTTGAAATGTAAGGACGCGAGACTTTCTAAATTAATTATGCGCAGATTTGGTTTTAAGTTTTATTCGGTTAAGTTAGTTTAAAAAAGTTATTAATTCCTTTAGTGAATTTTATTAAAAAAAATTCACTATTGAGGAGATCCCGACTTTCGAATTTTGAAAAAATTTCTTCAAATGAGCGCTATTTAGGACCCCCGGAACCCAAATCCGAGGTCAGTTTCAGACTTTATATGTTTATATATATATATATATATATATATATATATATATATATATATATATATATATATATATATATATATATATATATATATATATATATATATATATATATATATATTTATGTGTCACACCTATAACTTAAAAAATAAGGGACCTATTTTGATAAAATTTGGCACATAGCTTCCTTTTGCAAGTCGCTTAGATAAATTCGTTAGCCAGGAAAATCCGCCGAGGTTTTCCTGGAAAATTTTGTGTTTTCTTTCGAAAAAAATCGAAAAAAATTTATATCTCCAAAATTAACAAAGTAAGGGCAACCAAATTTCATACACGGGTTCATATCATTAGAGGAAAGTTACCTACCAAAATTTAGCTCCGTAGGTTAAAGTACAAAAAAGTTACAGGCATTCAAAGAAAAATAAATTTGGGTTCTCCTCAAAACGTCAAAATCGCGATTTTAAACGTCAAAATTGGTGAGTACGTTCCTTTTGCAAATGGCTTGGATATGTTCGTTATCCAGGAAAATCCGACGAGGTTTTTCCGGAAAATTTTGTGTTTTCTTATGAAAAAAATTTTTATCTCCAAAATTAACAAAGTAAGGGCAACCAAATTTTATACACCGGTTTATACCATTATAGGCAAGTTACCTACCAAAATTTAGCTCTGTGGGTCAAAAGACAAAAAAGTTATAGGCATTTAAACAAAAATAAGTTGGGGTTTTTCACAAAACGTCAAAGTTGCGATTTAAACGTCAAAATTGGCAACATTTAGGAAAAGAACTTGAATCTAATACGAGCTATGGAAATAAAATGTCTCAAGAAGAATGTTTTACAAACCCTGAAGTCTTAGTTTCAACCGTCATTGTCCTTCATTTTAATATAATGTTTCCAGAAAATTCATTTCAAATAGACCCTTTCTCTGATGCGTGGCAGTGGCCTTAGCTATAGAGTTTATTGTTAATAGTATATAATTTTTGTAGAATTTTCGTAAAAAAAATCAATAAAGCTCAATATATCTGTTATTATACCAGATATGAAAAAAATTGTATATATTAATTATAGGGTGTGTTGAGCTACATCTTAAAAAATATTTCTACAATCACAGGGTGGCCCATAAGTCGTTTGTGATACAAATTTTCTTTTTTTTTTTAATAAAACACGCCTTATGTTATTGCATTTTTGCATTTTCCATCGAAATATAATGCATGTTTGTAAGAACACAAATTCTGGACGCAGTAAGTGCGTTATGGTAGCGAATTTTGATCAAATGCTTCATATCTGAATAGCTCAATTTGCTATTAACCTATAAGTTGACCAAAAAACGAGTTTTTTCGGGAACACTTTAAGTTTACTTTCGGAAATTTTTGTACATTTTCAAACAATAAAGTTATTTTGATGAAACATGGCACATTGTTTTTACTATATAGGTTATACTGGTAACCAAAATTGATGCCTGCTTTCTTAAAAAAACACACATTATTGCTATTAAAAAATAGTTTTATGAAAATTCACTACCATAACGCACTTGCTGCGTCCCGAGATTTTTAATATTATTAAATGTTTATTACAAATTACATCTTTACCATGTCCATATTATCCTAGTTATAAACTATTATCTCTAATTATCCTCCGGTCCTTAAACATACGTCTAAAATGTTGGCTTCCAAGGGGTCAATTATTTTTTGAGTAATTAGTATGTCTGTATATGTCTGAAGTACCAGTAATAGGTTACTTACCTACGAAAATGTACTAGAGCAACAAAATATAATTTACACGATTGTTTAAATTTGTTGAATCCCGTGCGTCGTTTCATGAACGTATGTACTCAGAAATTATATTTCATACGAATCAAGGACTTACATAATGCATGTGAACACAAACATCTGCCTTGCACAGAAAACTAAGAAATAGTTCATAAATAAACACATAAAACGTTGAAACGTCTGTCGTTTAAGACATCTCGTATTCACTGTGAGGTGGCTGCGGCTGAGGATTCACACCGAATTACAAATTCAGGTATAACAGCTCCACGAAGTTGGGTATTGCACTCTCTGCCTTAAGTAGATAGGTTCATGTTGTTTGCAGGCAGCGTCATCTATCCAGGAGGAAGCACTTCCCTAAAGGTTTTATGAACCCGAGAAAAAAACTCACGCTTTTAAGTTTGATAGAATCGCAGTAAAATAAAAGAGCTGCGCTTGTGTTTATAAAAACGATTTGATTCATAAATGATGCAAATTTTCTTACGATTAATTTTTATGCGATACAGCACTTTGCTTTTGTTATTTTCTTATCAATTTTGGTCTTTGCTTGCTTTTTCAGGAACACGGTAATTAAAAAAGCCAGGACGCAAAAATCTGAATTTTCATCAAAATGTCTCAAATTAACAAAAGGTCTGGACGCAGCAAGTGCGTTATGAAAGTTAATTTTTATAACAATGTTTTTAATAGCAAATGTGTCTCCATAATGCAAGCAGGCATCAATCTGGTTACCGGTATAGCCTATAGAGTAGAAACAATGTACCGTATTTTTTAAAAATTATTTATTGTTTGAAACTGTAAAAAAATTTCCGAAAATAAATGTTAAATGTTTCCGAGAAAACTGGTTTTCTAGCTAACAAACCTTAGGTTAATAGAAAATTGATTTATTAAAATTTGAAGGTTTTAATGAAAATTCGCTACCAAAACGCACTTACTACGTCTCGATTTTTTACAAACATGCATCCTATTTCCATAAAAATGCAAAAATTCAATAACATTAGGATGTTCGAGAAAAAAAAAACAATTGTAGGGATCACCAACGACTTATATGGATTCTAGGGCGCCGATTTTGCGCTGGTTTGAAGAAATCTTTTTAACATTCAAAAGTCGCAGTCTCCTCATTAACGAATTTCTTCTACGAAAATTAGGTAAAAATTATAGACCGTTAAACCAAAAACTTAACTAAACGTACAGCCAAAGCATCAACTCAACTAAACCTACAGCCAAAGCATCAGATAAAGGGTTTATTTGAAATGAATTTTCTGTAAACATTTTGGTAAAATTGAGGACATTGGCGGTTGAAGCTGAAACTTAAGGGTTTGCAGAACACTCTTATTCCGACATTTTCTTTAGATTATCCGTATTTCTTTCAGGTTCTTTGCCTAAATGTTACGAATTTGTCGTTTAAAATCGCGACTTTGACGTTTTGAGGAAAACTCTAATTTTTTTTGAATGCCTATAACTTTTTTGTCTTTCAACGTACAGACCTAAGTTTTGGTGGTTCTGTCACTATATATAATACAAACAGGCGCACAAAATTTGGTTGCCCTTACTTTGTTATTTCCGAAGATATATTTTTTTTCCGAATTTTGCATCTTCATCCAGTGTTCCCATCTTCACCTGGCTATACCGTACTGATGATGGCTAATAAGCTTGAAACACGTGTACGCGGTTGTCTCCTTGCGGCTTTGCCCTTAACCTTTCTCCTTGTATAGTACAGAAATGCCGTCTTATAAATCCTATTATAGTTAATATACCTTCCTGGGTTCCGGATGTTCACGCAGGTGATTGCTTTGCCACCGTGGCTTTTTGGTCATTTCCCTCGGATTGAGGGTCTTCCAAATGTTGCTGAAATTGTGCACTGGTTGCCTGTTGTCACTCCGTGTATTTTTGCATCTTCATCCAGTTTTCCCATCTTCACCTGGCTATCCCGTACTGATGATGGCTAATAAGCTTGAAACACGTGTATGCGGTTGTCTCCTTGCGGCTTTGCCCTTAACCCTTCTCCTTGTATAGTACAGAAATGCCATGTTATAAATCCTGTTATAATTTATATATATATATATATATATATATATATATATATATATATATATATATATATATATATATATATATATATATATATATATATATATATATTATTAAGCTGACCCCGAGCATGGGTTCTGGGATCCTAGTTTGCGCTCATTTTAAGAAATTTAAAAGTCGGGGTCTCCTCATTAGTGATTTTTTTAAAGAAAATTCACTAAAATCCTAACGTAACGTTCGATTACTTACATTAAATTTATAGTCACTTTTTTAGCAACTGAAAAACTGAAGTTTAATATTCAGGTTGAACGTATGAACGCATCGATATACATCTGCTCCTATTTTCTGATTAGACGAGCGTCTCGCGACAGTAGACACTTGGATGAGTTTTTTGTCGTTTTAACGAAATAAAAGACCCCCCTCATGTGCTGTTTACACACAGTCCCACCAACTGACCTTCCTGACCGAACATCAGTTTTCCTAATTAAAAGCTTGAGGGAGAAATAAAATCAACCCTTCCATATCTCAAGGTCATGTGAGTATAATGTACCTTTCCTTTCTCTTTTAACTTCTTTTAGCTTTTATTACATAAACTGATGTCAGGGCAGGCCAGCAAGGTCAGTTTGGAGGATTGTCTGTAAACGGGACGTCAGGCAGGTCTTTTATTTCGTTAAAGCGACAAAAAACTCATCTAACTTTTTACTGTCGCGAGACGCTCGTCTAATTAGAACAAAGCATTGTTTAATCTATTTGTAACACATATACATACATTTTATCTTTCTGCTCTTCTTCTTCATATGAACTTTAACTATGCCAAATCTCACACTGGCCCGTGCGCGCAATGTGCTTAACAAGGCGTAGCTACACAGTTTTTCTTCATATATTATAACCCTATAATTGAAATCACAGCCAAAGCATCAGAAAAACTCGGGACGCAGCAAATGCGTTATGGTAGTGAATTTTCATAGAAATGATCTGGCACAAAATATTTCATTATAACTTTTTTTTCTTGCAACATAGATATCTAAATTTTGGTGTAAAGTTTACTTTTTATATCGTAAACCTACCTACCAAATTTGGTTATCATAGATTTTTTATTTTTTAAGATAATTTTTTTTTTTAATGAAAACTCAAAATTTTTCCGGAAAACCTCGTCCGATTTTTCTGATTAACGAACTTATCAAAGCCATTTACAAAAGGAAGGTACATGCCAAATTATATCAAAATCTGCCTATTATTCTTTGTGATAAAAATTTTTTTCGATTGAAAACTCAAAATTTTCCCAGAAAACCTCGTCCGATTTTTTTGACTAACAAACTTGTCAAAGCCATTTACAAAAGGAGGGTACATGCTAAATTTTATTAAAATCGGCTTATTACTTTTTGAGATAAGAATTTTTTTCGAATGAAAACTCAAAATTTTTTCGGAAGACCTCATCCGATTTTCTTGAGTAACGAACTTGTCAAAGCCACTTACAAAAGGAAGGTACATGCGCAATTTTATTAAAATCGGCTTATTAATTTTTGAGATAAGAATTTTTTTTGAATGAAAACTCAAAATTTTCCCGGAAAACCTCATCCGATTTTCCTGACTAACGAACTTATCCAAGCCATTTACAAAAGAAAGGTACATGCCAAATTTTATCAAAATCGGCCTATTATTTTTTGAGTTATCGGTGTGATACATATATATATATTATATATATATAATATATATATATATATATATATATATATATATATATATATAAATATATATATATATATATATATATATATATATATATATATATATATATATATATATATATATATATATATATATATATATATATATATATATATCTATATATATATATATATATATATATATATATATATATATATATAATATATATATATATATATATATAAACATATAAAAATTGAAACTGACCCCGGATATGGGTTCTAGTGGTCCTAGAACGCGCTCATTCGCAAAAAATTTTTCAAAATTCAAAAGTCGGGATCTCCCCATTAGTGAATTTTTTCTACGAAAATTCACTAAAAGGGTCTATTTGAAATTCATTTTCTGCAAATATTTAAATAAAATGAAGGACGTTGATGACTGAAGCTGAAACTTAAGGCTTTATAGAACACAGTTCTTACCAAATTTCTGCTACGTCGCCCGTAATGTTAGTTCCAGGTTCTTTATTTAGAACATGAATCGCTACCTTTTGACGTTTTAAGAAGAAAAACTGTAATGCTTATAACTTTTTTCTTTTCACGTAGCGATCCAGATCTTGGTACATAGCTTTATTTTTATGGTGTATTTCAGAGTACCAAATTTGGTTACCATAGCTTTGTTATTTCCCGAGATATAAAAATTGTCCGAAAGAAAACACAGAATTAAGAAAACACAGAATTTTCCGGGAAAAATCAATTAGATTTTCCTGGGTAACGGACTTGTCGAAACGACTTGCAAAAGGAAGGCAGTCGCCAAATTTTATAAAAATCTGCTGATTATTTTTTGAGTTATCGGTATGACACGTACACACACACACACACATATTATACAGTTTTTCTTCTGCTTCTTCTCAATAGCTTTCAACCTCGTCCTACGATGTCCGTTTTTTCTCTCCAAAATATCTATACTACCATTTAGTGCATCGATCTTCCGAGACAAACTCAACTCTAGATTAGTTATAAGTTTTGTCACTTCACCCAACAGCTGATTGTTTGTTATTTGTCCAGCGCTACTCATTTTATATTTCACATATATTGCAAATATTCTCGGTGCTTCAAAAGTACACCACATATTATTTGTGTGTTTGTTAAAGAATCCGCTGCCGTCATCTGGTATTCACAATATTTTTGAGTCTTTTTGAGTGTACAAATAAACAGTTTTACCAAGGTACCGCTTTATCAAAAGTTGATAATGTTGATAGCAATACTCTACCAATATACCCGAATGTATTCTCAACTCCAACAAACTATTTCATCAGTTTTCTAGGACATCACAAGATGACACATCAAAGATAGTATTTCATTTACTAGAGTACTACATGCCCAACACTTTCACCGAATTTTAAACCATTATCTCAATCTTCTTCCTCGAAAAATTCACAATTTTAACAGAACTACACTAAAAGCGTCCAACTTTCACATATGAATGAATTCACATATCAATATATAAATATATATATATATATATATATATATATATATATATATATATATATATATATATATATATATATATATATATATATATATATATACAGGCTGTTTCAAAAAACATGCACCATCGCTCGTGGGGCAATTCCTTACTAAAAAATAAGAAAAAAAGTTCCTGTGCACATGGGCCCGGAAACGCATAGTTTCCAATATACAGGGAGTTGAATTTTTTTTTTTTTTTAATAAATAATTTCAAAACCACTGGATTGATTTTAATGAAACTTGGAACTTGAAAGTGTATTATGATAGTGCATATTTTCAAGTAAAAATCTGCTTACAACTGCGTCAGTGGCGTGCGTACGGGGTAACTGTAAAAATTCATTTGGGGAAAAAAAATGTGCACCACTGTCTTTTTCCAATTTTGATACATCAGTTATGTAGCTTATTACATAAGCCACAAAAGCTACCTCTTGGTATTTTTTCGTTCAGCGTATCCCCTAGGAGATATGATTAATTTTATAAAAAGGGGCAAAGTACCGATTAGTCGGCGTAATAATAATAATAATAATAATATATGTTTACTGCAACCATAAGAATATGAAAAACAAAACATACAGTGAACATTACAGCAATAAACGTGCAAATAACTAACCTACGTAAAACTTATTGGTGATAAACATTGAAATGAATATTACAAACATTGATAAAAAATGATAAATAAAAAATAAAAATAAAAAATGAAAAAAGTAATCGTAAAGACACCATGATTTTTCCAAACTCTTGTTTTTTTGTACATTACTCAATTGACTTTAATAACAAAGCTAAAGAAAATGTTGAAAGTGACCACCATTAGCGTCGTTACAATTATTTAACCTTCTGCGCAAAGATCTTCTTACTCTTCTGCAAATATTTTGATCTTCTCTAATGCTGTCAAATGCATATTCTATTCTTCCCAACAATTCTTCTCGTGTATTTACTGGTGTTTTATACACTATTTCTTTTAAATGACCCCACAAATAAAAATCGAGAGGATTCAGGTCCGGAGATCGAGGTGGCCATGACACAGGACCTCCACGACCAATCCATCGGTGACCGTATGTGTTGGCTAAATATGTTCTTACAACTGCTGCAAAATGTGCGGGCGCACCATCATGCTGGAACCACATTGTACCATTTCTCATAAAAATCGGTAGTAACAACGGCAAATCATTTTGTAAAAAGTTTAAATATGATTCATGGTCAAGACGATTCGGTAAAACAACAGGACCAATTATGTGATTTTCAATAATAGCAGCCCAAATATTGATGGAAAATTGATACTGCGAATTTGCAACTCTTAGAGAGTGTGGGTTTTCATCGGCCCATGTATGTAAATTGTGAAAATTTACGATACCTTTTCGCGTAAATGACGCCTCATCAGTAAATAGTACACGTTTAGAAAAATGTTGGTCGTGCCTAAGTTTGTTTAAGAACCACTGCCAAAACATTACCCTTGGTTGAAAGTCTCTAGGTGGAAGTTCCTGGACACGTGTAAAATGATAGGGATATAAACTTTGATCCTTCAGAGTTCTGTGAACTGATGATGCCGAAATATTACCCAGTTCGGTTGCAATAATTCTCGTACTTGTACTAGGATCACGTTCAACTCTATTTAATATTGCCTCTTCAACTCGTACAGTTCGGCGGTATCTTCTGCGTCCAGAGTCAGCTTTTAAAGGTTTTAAAGAACCAGTTTCTCTCAAATGTCTTAAAATACGTGGGAAAATATTTTTGTCAGGAATTCTTCTTTGCGGATAAGTTTCCTGATAAACTCGCACAGCTTGTCTAGCATTTTGATTTGTTTGTCCATAAATTAACAACATATCAGTCAAATCCGCTGAAGTGTACTTAATGAAAACCATCTTGAGAGGAGGAAATAATATTAATGAGCAGCTCAGTAGCAACAAATAACTAAAAACGAAAATACTGCACCGTATCAAAATTTAAAGAATAGCACGAAAACTCTTTTGACGCCTACAAAGCACTTCAAAATTGTAGAATTTAGAGAACTGTCAAAAATTATAGTTTCATGGCACTTTACGATTACTGTTTTCATTACTCCAACGAATCTGTATTTTGCCCCTTTTTATAAAATTAATCATATCTCCTAGGAGATACCCTGAACGAAAAAATACCAAGAGGCAGCTTTTGTGGCTTATGTAATAAGCTTCATAACTGATGGATTAAAATTGGAAAAAGACAGTAGCGCACATATTTTTTCCCCAAATGAATTTTTACAGTTACCCCGTACGCACGCCACTGACGCAGTTGTAAGCAGATTTTCACTTGAAAATATGCACCTTCATAATACACTTTTAAGTTCCAAGTTTCATTAAAATCAATGCAGTGGTTTTGAAATTATTAATAAAAAATTAAAAAAATAATTAAAATTCAACTCCCTGTATATTGGAAACTATGCGTTTACGGGCCCATGTGCACAGGAACTTTTTTTCTTATTTTTTAGTAAGGAATTGCCCCACGAGCGATGGTGCATGTTTTTTGAAACAGCCTGTATATATATATATATATATATATATATATATATATATATATATATATATATATATATATATATATATATATATATATATAAACATTGTAACGGACCTTCTTTTTGGGTTCTAAGGACCCAAATTCGCGCTTATCTAAAGAAAAATGTTGAAAAGCTTTTTATCGTGACCTCTCTATTAGGTCAATTTTCTTAATGAAAGTTCGCTAATATAGAACACTGTTTTGTAATAAAGTTACTTGTTGAAAATTTGACAACTTATTCCAAATGAAAGAAAGTGGCGGCACTTGTTGGGTAAAATATGTTTCTGTGGAGTGTATATTAAAGGATATGAGTTTCTTGGGCACAAAAATAATAAGCTAAATATAAATCAGAAGGTTAGTTTTCTGTTTACCAAAACGAATAAGATAATTCAATTAGACACGAATACGACATTTATTTTACTCAGCCACTATGTCCTTGATTCAGACAAAAAGCTACCGATATTCTTTGCATAAAATATGAGCTCTTTCCTGTAGGTTTCCAGATGCAAACATATAAATTCCTATAAGCATCAATACTGGCAGAAAGACAAAGGCACAGAATAAAGAAATCAGCCGTGGAAGAGTTGCTTTGCCAGCTAGAGCAAATACATGTTCTGCGCTGCTTTAATAGAAGTTATTTTCTGCATTCTCAAGTAAGATATCTCGAGTTTCTCTTTTCTGTCCCCTTTCCTTTCATTCCTCTATCACTATTATTATCTTCAGAACAATATAGAGGCAGTGTTTTTCATAAATCAGCACTAAAGTTGGCTCAGTGTAAGGCGACGCGAGATACAAACAGCCTAGTTGAGCTTTTGTGCTTTCCTGGAGCTTTCCCGGCTTTATAGTTGCCTATTCCAAGCCGCACTAGCCAGCTCAAACCCAGTAATGAAGTGCTAGCGTACAACAGGGCACGGCGACGCCCGTGCTAGCTACAACCTAAACATGTATCAACCTTACCCAGATCTGAGGCAAACTGAATTTATTATTCAGTTTAATTAGATATAACTTACTGTGTGAAAGCTTTTCCATATACACTATATCATCTTGGTTTCACTCTGACTCAACTGGTGTTAACTTTGTGTCAAACGTTGGAGAGTTTCTGTTTCGGTTACCTTAAGTTCTTTGTATCGTACGTGTTTCCTCTCGTTCTCTCTGTGCATGGGTTAATAAATTGGATCAAAATAACAAAGGGCGACAAAACCGAATGCATTTAAGTTCCTTTTTCGTTAAAAGGTCTCTTTGACGTCAGTTATATTTAATTGTTAACGCCTGTGAAAATAGAGAAAACTTTTATAGAGACTTGACGCAATTATGTAACAGATATTTTGTTAGCGACCTTCAAATTTTAAAAAGCAGCAAGTGCGTAATGGAAGTGAATTTTTATAAAAATGATTTTAATAGCAAATATGTCATCTTCAGGCAAGCAGTCATCAATTTGGTTACCGGTATAACCTATGTAGTAGAGACAATGTGCCATGTTTTATCAAAATAACTTATTGTTTGAAAATGTACACAAATTTTCCGACAATATACTTTAAATGTTGGTTTCCTAGCCAACAAACCTTAGGTTAATAGCAAATTGAGTTATTGAAATTTGAAGCATTTAATGAAAATTTGCTACCAAAACGCACTTGCTGGGTCTCGATTTTCTTTTCTTACAAACATATTTCGATTAAAAATGCAATAAAATAATGGTTTTCGAAAAAAAATTTGTAGGGATCACCAACGACTTATGGGACAGCCTGTGACTATCAAAATAATTTTATAAGATGTAGCTCAAAACACCTTCTAATTAACTTATACAATTTTTTCTCGTCTCTTGTATAATAAAAATTATATCGAGCTTAACCGTGGAAATGCGTCAGCCTGTATATATGTAAACAGATAAAAACTGAACGTAAACCCGGATATGGATTCTAGAGGGGCTCGTTTGCGCTCATTTGAAGAAATATTTTTAAAATTCTAAAGTCGCGGTCTTCTCATTGAATAATTTTTTGTACGAAAATTAGCTAAAAATTATGGACCGTTAAACTATAAACTAACTAAGACTAACGCCAAAGCATCAGGGAGAAAATTGCTAACCTGTTGCATATCAGCCCTCTTTGTAAAACTCCGATCTTTTATGATTGTTGACAAACATCACAAACACTGTTTAGTCCACCCATTAACATTAATAAAATCGAAAGGAATAATTTGCACTTGTATATTAAAATTTCCAAATAACACAAATAATTTGTCAACGGAAATTGAAAACAGATAACCGATCTAATGATATATGATAAATATCAGTTACAGCGTGTAACTAATCTGAGCAAATATATCAAATGTTCCGTTACTAGGTAGCGACTCAGACATACTAGATCTCATATACCTATAAACCAGTTTTTACCATTGTAAATAAAAAGCGGTGATATTTAATATAAATGTTTCAAATTTGAATATCTCAATTTTCTGTTAACCTAGAAAGCTGAGTTTTGGCACATAGTTAGGTCCTTTCCAAAACAATATGTACACCAGTACACCAAATATCATCGAAATAGATTTCTAATTTTCGGAGAAAACTTAAAATTTTCAAGGAAAACCTTTTCCGATTTTCCTGGCTAACGAACTCGTTCGTCCAAGATATTAATAAAAGAAAGGCACCTGCCTAATTTCATCAAAATTGGTTAATTACTTTTCTTTTTGAGTTATTGGTTGGATACCTATATATATATATATATATATATATATATATATATATATATATATATATATATATATATATATATATATATATATATATATATATATATATATATATATATACCCCGGATATAGGTTCTAGGGGCCCAAAGTAGCGCTCATTTGAAAAAATTTTGCAAAGTTTCACCATCGATACCTCTCTATTAGTGATTTTTTTTAATAGAAATTAACTAATAGCACAGGCTTGTTACACTTATAAGACGATTTAATTTTATTTCAAAAATCGCAGTAACAAGTTTCTTGGCTAAAAATAAGAAAAATGACCTAATTAACATGTCGTATCTAAAACTGCTGTATTTCTTTGATACGACGCGCTAGTTGGTTTTACTTCACTTTAAATCAGGGCTGCTCAACCTTTTTATAAGTCGGGCCAAACGGCCAATTCAGACAATTTTGGTGGGCCACAAGCGGTTACTATTAAGACTTGCAATAAAAAACAGTATTATGAACTTTAATTGTTGCTATTGAAATAATAAAACAAAGAGTATCTTATGTCAAATGATCAAAATTTTATGTTTGTGTATCTCAAATCAAAATCTAAACAAAAAACTAACGCACATAATCGAGATAATCAATGTGATTTTTGACACTGCTTCTGTTGTAAGAATTTGTTATTATGTTGGGCGTCAAATCTGATGTTCATAGTAACAATAAGTCAAAAAATTCGGGGAGCAGCATGTGCGTTATGGTAGTGAATTTTTATTAAATGCTTCAAATTTGAATAACTCAATTTTCTATAAACTTAGAAAGTTTAGTTTTGGTGTGTAGTAAGGCCTTTCCCAAGGCAAGTTTTTTTTTTTGAAATTTGAATAACTCAATTTTCTATAAACCTAGAAACCTAGAAAGTTGAGTTTTGGTACGTAGTAAGGCCTCTTGTAGGGCAATATATACAGTAAATCTCATTAAAACAGCTTTGTAATTTTCGGAGAAAAAAATTATTTTCCAAAGAGAACACAACATTTTTTCGGAAAACCCTATCCGATTTTCTTGGATAACGAACTCATCCAAGCCATTAATAAAAGAAAGGCACATGCCGAATTTCATCGAAATAGGTTAATTGTTTTTTGAGTTATTGGATGGATACATATAATATATATATATATATATATATATATATATATATATATATATATATATATATATATATATATATATATATATAAACATATAAATATTTAAACTGACCCCGGATATGGGTTATAGGGGTCCTAGTTGGCGCTCATTTAAAAATTTTTTTGCAAAGTCTCACCATCGATACCTTTCTATTAGTGAATTTTTTTAAATAAAAATGTGTTGTCCAGTTAGTGATGTGCGATATTTATTTTTTTACATAATTAAGATCCGAGAAAACTTTTTCACAAAGATATGTTGATCTGAAACTACTAATTGTAAAGCGAGATTTGTTATGACAGGAAAATCTTTTGTTAGTACCAATTTCCAGAAATTCGCAAAATTTTCCTGAAGAATTTTATACTTTCAAAGACATTTTTACGTCGAAAAGGTGTTTTAGTGCAAAATGACTCTGCAGTTCAACGAGTTACAACTGGAAATTAGCAGGATAAGTAATTATGTCGGTTAAACTGATTATTAAGGGATTCACAAAAATGTGTACATCTTGTTTTTTTACTTTCAAAGTTCTGCAATCTGCTCTCAAACGACTGTAATAAGCATCTTAGTTTAGTTTCGTACTTAGGACACTCTATGGTGGAAATATTGAGCTTCCCTTTCAAATGTGTGAGAGTGGGAAAAAGGTCAATATTTTCTGTTCTTAAATTAGTTGAAAACAAATTTAATTTAGATTTGAATCCGCTTATCAAATCAAACATAGTCGGAAGAGAACAATCTTTGCCTTGTGGTAGTTATTTAATATACTTTAGGTGATTTTTAACGTCTACAAGAAATGCCAGATCACTCAACCAGGACGTATTCTTCAGTAAATCAGTCTTCACCGGTAACGTCTCAAGTTGAAAAAATGTTTCAACATGTTACCTTTTGATAGCCATCGCACAGCGCAATACGGCAGTAGCTACCCATATTCCCTTATTTCTTCTTCAAACAAAACTCTGAACTGACGTCTATTAAGAGCATTTGGGCGAATGTAATATATGCAACGTACCATGAGATCCATAGTATCATTCAAATTCATGTCCTTTGCACAAAAACCTTCCTGGTGGATGATTTAATAGTACGAAAATAGTGGTCCACCCATTAAATTCTGGAATAAAGCTACGCAACCGTTGTTTTTCTCAATCATTGCAGATGCACCATCACTGCAAATACTTTTCATTTTGTCCCATGATAGACCTTTTTCAAAATGCTTTCCTTAATATTCAAAAATATGCCTTTTCCTTGAGTTGTAGTTTCCATCTGACAGAATTCGAGGAAATTTTGCAACACATTCCAATTTTCATCAATTCACCGCTCAAAAATAGTCAACTGAGATTGACTCGTTAAATCACAGGTTTTATATATCGCTAATGAAAAGTATTTGACTTTGTTATGATCTCTTGGATCTGACTGGTAACATCAACTGCTGTCTTCTCCACCCGTCTCGTAACGGTGCGATGTGAGAGTGAAACACTGTCTGCTTTAGCTTTGACGTTTTTATAATTACAATTCTGTGCAAAGATTGTCAAAGCCTCTTTAACAATTTCTCCATCAAAAAAGCCATTCTTCTTTTTCGCTGAAAGCAAAGGAATCTCGTAAGATGTTTAAAAAATGGATTCAAGTCCGTCGCGCCTTTTAACAAAAATATTCTTCTGGTTGAATAGATCCATTTTTTTTCTCTAAAAGATCTGCCCTATTAACTAAAATATTCTCTTGGTTAAATAGATCCCCCTTTTTTTCTTTAAAAATCTTCTCGATAGCACTACCAACAGGGTAGTATTTTTCAATGTTATTATGATTTTGCTTATAATACCGTTCTAAATTATATATTTTTTTGCACCAGCTAGTGTAGTGAAGCACAGTAAACAGATGGGTGTATGTGCAATAAAGCAATATTTATTTTCCTATTCATTATAAAAAACACAGTGGGTCTCGGTCGATTTCGACGTACTTGGTTTGCTGTGAGGCATACTGAAACAAACGAATCTTGCTTATTTTTCTTTCAAAATAGGTACTTAATATGAATATGTATTTAAATCAGCTAATAATGAATAAACAGAAAGACATTCTTGTTGGAGAAACATAATTGGTACGCCCCTGTCTCTTTACTTTCATTCGGTTGCACTATCATATAAGTTTCTACCTGGAATTATTTATCCCTGGATTCCACAATCCTTTCCAATATGCTGGTAATATTTACCCTCTAGACGTCTGTATCGCATTAGGTTTACGCATAAACAATGCCATACAAAGATAACTTATATACCGTTAAGTCCTTCATTGTAAATAGCTTTAGCTGTCTTTGACGTATTAAGATGCACCCAGTGGATTTTCTTCACTAGTAATAATGTTTCTACCTAGTTGGCCATTCTGTATTACTGACATTATGTTATGTCAACTACGTCACCTAGCGTTACGCGAAAGCTCGATCAAAGCAAGTCTTTCGCAAGGTACTTCTACTTAAGCACCGCTCGCGTGTTTAAAGCCAGTTCAGTGCTACAGTTCTACGTTCGATCTCCTCTTCTTAAATTCTTGGGACTCCGAGTTCCCAATTTTCTACTTAAACATCGCTCGTGTGTTTAAGCCAGCTCAATTCTACAGTGCCGTTCTATAAAGAATCTCATCTTCATCGCTTTTTGAGACTTCTAAGATCCCGATCTTCTACCTAAACATTGCTAGTGTGATTACGCCACTTCAGTTCAAGCTCCAATCTTCCTATAGAAATTCCGTTCGTACAGTATTACAGTGAAAAGTCAGTGTTTTCTTCGAAATAAGAAAGTATACGGGCAGTTAAATGCAATAGCAAGTAGCTAATAAGATTATGAAATCTCCTGAATAACCCATTAAATCAAGTGTAAAACCGCAAATTGTAAATAAATGTTAAGTTCACAATGTATATAGTAACAATACAACATATATAAATACAAAAAAGTGTACTATTGAAAGCTTCTGGAACCTAGTGCACCTAGAGTTATAAATACAGTCCACGTACAGTCCACATCTTCAACATATTCTTCTTCCAACGCTAATTAGCAAAGCCGACTAGTAAGAGAGGGTGGGATCAATCCACCTGCAAACCATTGGGGAAAGAAAACAAGCTCTTTCTGCCCCAATTCTTGTGTAATAAATTTAGGGTACGAGACTTGATCACAAAGAAAATATTCATACTGTTGTACCCATAAATTTCTGAAACGATATATTTTTTGAGTTTTAACAAAAAAATATCAATATTCACGAAATCACCAATCGTTTATCCCCCACGTCCTGAAGCGATCTTGTCGAGTGCTAACTGGATACAAATTTGAAATTTCTATCTCAATTCGTTCAAAAGTTATGGCTCCTAATAAAAAAATTGTTCCAGAATCAAGTTTTCTATATGTTTTGAGGCTTTTTACGCCGTTTTATCAAAAAAGTCGAAATTTCTCTCACTGATACACATTCAACCCTTAATTGAATTTCAGCACAGAATACCAGATGTTTAATGAAATTGAAGATTTTCTAATAAACAAACCCTTAAACGTTATATCACGGGAGTTTTAACGAAAAAAAAAAATTTCACCTAAGCATAATCTACCCCATTAAGCCTTTTTACCCAAAAAGAATCCGAACCGTTCGTTCGTTGGTTGCTAACTGTATACCAAATTTGAAAACGATATCGCAATTCATCCCATAGTAATCGTTTCAGCAAGCAGAGGAGGATAGAGACCGACGGAAAAAACTTTGTCAGGTTTTCTATGTTTTGGCACTTTTACTACGGTTAAGCAAAAAAATTTTGTTGCCGGTGTCATACTTCCACACGTATTGACGATGTAGGAGTAATAATAAAAGTTGTATAAATTCGGCACCTCTCCATATGGCCAGTTTATTAATTGACCACCTTTACACCATTTCTAGCTACATGTAAAGTTTCGTTTCAGTCAGACACTTACAAAAATATAGCGCATTCAAAAATATTTTTGTATATTTTTGGGGGAAAAGAATGTCCATTATAGCTGATATACGAACTCGTCCGCAGTTTCGTTCAAATCAGTTGAGTATTTTTTGAGTTAACGCTCGAATATATATATATATATATATATATATATATATATATATATATATATATATATATATATATATATATAAACATTAGACATATAAAAAATTTTACGGATCCTGGTTCCCTGGTTTTGTGATCTAGGGACCCAAATTCGCAGTCATCTGAAGAAATTTTTTCAAAAGCTTTGCATCGTGACCTCTCAACTAGGATTTTTTTTTTAATGAAAATTCGCTAATAATAAGTTAAAATTAAGATTTTTTTCACATAATAACAGAAAGTATTGAAGTTTTAGGATATCAATCGATTTCAAATTAATTGATTCAATTAATTGGTTTACCTTGAAAAGGATTAAAAAATTATTTATTATTTATGAAATTATAAATTCATAATGCCTCAAATTGGACAGAATGTTTTTCTTTTAAACCACAGCCTAGGTTTTTAGATTTTTTTGAGAGTTTAGGGGAGAGTGTTGTATAATGGGACAAAAAGTTTCAAACAAGTATAGAAAATTCAAATGCAATATAATTTAAAAAAAAATGATGTTTTAATAGTTTGAAAATATAAAAGTATTTTAAGAATATATATTAAATTATTAATATAATATTTAATTGACTCAGAAAAAGTATGTCCCACTATACACCCTAGTCCCACTATACAACAACCCTATGTTGCATAATGGGACAAAGGCCTATGCATACTGGGACAATGATAATAAATTGTCATTCTTTTCTAGAAAATAGTTTTATTTTAACTAGTACCGTCTATTTAAGAATTAAAGATACAAACTCATTATTCACTTATAAAAAGTTATTATTTAAACATCAGGTGATATAATTTCACTCGAAATAGTACAAAAAACGGAAAGTAAATTATTATTTAAACAAAAAAATAAACAAAATAAAAACTTAACCATTGAACTATAAAAATTAGTAAAATAACAGTGGTCCTATATATATATTATTCAATCGGCAACGAAGAAAAATCATAATTAAAATGCCATTGTTTTGAAATCTTTTCCTTTCCACCAGTTGTAAAGGGTATAGGCAGTTTTAGAACAATGTCATTTTTTAAAATTAAATCTTCATCTCTCTTCTCTGGAAACAAAAATGTGTCATTTCCGGCCTTTCTTAAAAAATTAACTAGATATTCATCATTATTTATTTTGTTCACTTGACCGACATAATATTTTACTCGCTTTTTTAAAGGGTACTGAACAATAATGAAGTCATTTGGGCTTATTTCTTTCATTTCATCTTCTGCAAATTCATCGGAAAACTCTGAACTATCGTCACATATTTCATGCATTGATACATCGCTGTCACTGGACTCTTGCAATATTTTTATCTTCACATTCCGGGATTTTTGCTTTTCCTTTAACAATTTTTCTTCTTCCTTTCGTTTTTTTTTTCTTCAATTATCGGCGTGTCAGTTAAAATAGTGGACGTGACTTTTTTTCGGTTCTGCTTCTTCTTTCTAGTTTCAGCCTTTAAATGGGGTCTAATTGCTTCTGGAGTGACAATATTCTTTTTAGGAGTTGATAAACCTATAATATTATGTGTTTCTCGTGTGTCTGGTTCAGTATTACCTTTCGAACAACCTGGTAGAGGTTCGTCTAAATTAACTGTCGATACAATTTTTTCAGAAATATCATGTGCGCGATCGGTAACATATGAAGTCAAGAAGTCAGAATCCTGGAATTTTTCAGAATTAAATGGACAAATTATAGTTGCTTCGAAACCTTTAATTATCTTGGTTAGTGTAAAAGCAATAGGAAAAGATTTTCCAACTATTTCTGCTACATTATATAAAGTAGCTGGAATTCCAGGATGATTTAACATCCATTCGTCCATTAGTTTATTGTAAGAATTTTTAAATGGTCCAAAACAAGCTACATCTAATGGCTGTAGTTTATGGCTACAGTGTGGGGGTAATAAAACCAATACAATACCATTCAACTTGCAATGTTCAAGAACTTTCACATCAGTGTGACTTTTGTGATTATCTAGAATTACTAATATTTTATTATCAATCCCACAATGTAATGTGTCTGTAAGATATTTTAAATATTCTATAAAATTTATCCCAGTCATCCAGCCACTGTTATGAGCTGCTCCTTTTGAGCCAGGTGAAGCTCCAGTAAGCATATGCTCTTTAAAATATTTTCTCGGGAAAACAAAAAATGGTGGAATAAATGTACCATTGGCACAAATTGTGGCACACATTGTTACCAACACGCGTCTTTCGGCACTAGTGGCTTTACCGACTTGTTTTAGACCGCGGGGAGCTATTATTTTTGGCGGCTTATGGACTGTTGTCACTGCAGTTTCATCGCAGTTAAATATTTTGTTAGCAGTAAAACCATGTTTCTTCACAACTTCACGTAAGTTATTAAAAAACAATAAAACGTTATGTTTATTAAAAGTGGTGGCTCGGCTGAGGCTTGTTGCTTCAGGCGAGCGTAGACTTAGCTTGTGTCTGGACCGAAAAAGTCTAAGCCATTCATCTCCCGCACACTTATTTTTGTGCCATGACAGTGGCACTAATTTGTCATTGGCCACTGCATATGTGTATGCAAATATTTTACAGTCTTTAGCTGATAAACGATAACACATGGCCGAGGCACTAACCAAGTACTCAGTAAGTAAAGTTTCTTCTTCATCTGAAAAGACTTGTACAAAACCATGATGCCTCTCGAAACTAAAATATTCTTTTTGTTCCTCATCAGTATTTTTATACTTCGCCATATGTCTTTGAAGAGAAGATTTGCTTACATTAAATTCACTGGCGGCTCTTCTAATTGTTATTTGTTTTCTATAACGGCTAGAACTGCTTTCTTCATTTTTTCCGAGTTAATAGAGTGAGTTTCTTTACTTTTTTCGAAAATGTAATTAGTTTTCCGTGGCCTCTTCTTTTTGTTATTCATTTTCTGTAACAATAAAATATTTGTTATTTTGTTTATCAGTAGAAATATAAACAGTTGGAAATTCACGTAATATGTTTTCTGACTTATAAGCTTTCAAATTGAAGGTAACAAGATATATTAAGAAATAATCAAAACCAACATTGGCAAACGTAAATAAATTTGATAACTAAAATATGTGTTGCATAGTGGGACAGTCCCAGAATACAACACATGTTTTTGTCCCACTATACACCAGCATACATATTTAAGGTTATAATTCCATATCTCGAGAAGAAAAGAAAGTAATCATATTAACTAATTAGACTTACCTTAGTAATACTACAAATAATACACACAACAAATTTGAAAAGTTTATCTTAATAAATAAATCGGATATAGACTTTAATTTGTGCGTACAAATAAAAACTTCGTGGCTTGCAACAGAGTCAAATAACGCTAGCCGATTACTGAGTCATTTCCCGCGTATTATTTCTACTTGTCAATAGAGGGCGGCGGGTGTATATAATTCTGTAATTTATTTAGAATTTTAACAGTTTAGTTTCCGCGGATTTTAGTGAATTTTCTTAAAAAAAATTATTGGCCGATTTTGATTAAATTTGGTGAGTACCTTTCTTTTACAAATGGCTTGGATAAGTTCGTTAGCCAGGAAAATCGGCCCAGGTTTTCCCGGAAAATTTTGAGTTTTCTTTCGAAAAAATTGTAAAAAATTTATATCTCCAAAATTAACAAAGTAAGGGCAACCAAATTTGGTACGCGGGTTTATATCATTATACGTAAGCTACCTATTATATAAATTTAGCTCTGTAGATCAAAAGGCAAAAAAGTTATAGGCATTTAAATAAAAATTTATTGGGATTTTCCTCAAAATGTCAAAGTTGCGATTTAAAACGTCAAAAATTGGCAACATTTAGGCAAAGAACTTGAATCTAGTACGGGCTATGGAAAGAAAATGTCTCAAGAAGAATGTTTTACAAACCCTGAAGTCTTAGTTTCAACCGTCATTGTCCTTCATTTTACTAAAATATTTCCAGAAAATTTATTTAAAATAGACCCTTTCTCTAATGCTTGGCAGTAGCTTTACCTATAGAGTTTATCGTTTAATGTTATATAATTTTTATCGAATTTTCGTAAAAAATCAATAAAGATCAATATATCCGTTATTATACAAGATATGGATTTTTTTTTATATATTAATTATAGGGTGTCTTGAGCTACATCTTAAAAAAATATTTCTACAATCATAGGGTGGCCCATAAGTCGTTGGTGATACAAATTTTCTTATTTTTTTAATCAAACACACCTTATGTTATTGCATTTTTGCATTTTCCATCGAAATATAATGCATCTTTGTAAGAAAAAAAATTCTGGATGCAGCAAGTGCGTTATGGTAGCGAATTTTGATCAAATGCTTCATATTTTAATAGCTCAATTTGCTATTAGCCTATAAGGTTGACCAAGAAACGAGTTTTTGTGGGAACACATTAAGTTTACTTTTGGAAATTTTTGTACATTTTCACACAATAAAGTTATTTTTATAAAACATGGCACATTGTTTTTACTATATAGGTTATACTGGTAACCAAAATTGAAGCCTGCTTTCTTAAATAAAAAGAAAACAGACATATTTGCAATAAAGACATATTTAAGAAAATTCACTACCATAACGCACTTGCTGCGTCCCGAGTTTTATTTAAAATGTCCCAGTATACAACATGTCCCACTATACAACACTCTCCCCTACTTATTTTATTAGACCTTGCTCATTTATTAACATGACCTTATCACAATTAGTAAGGTATTTAAGTTTATAATATTTGGGTAGGTATGTATTTTAACGCATACAAAATAGTAGGGTTATTATTTTTGCAATCACTTTCTAAGAAGAAAATGCAAAAAACTATTTGAAAGGCAATATCTTTCAAAATACTATAAATATTAAACTAAAACTTTACAAGCACGGACACATTGTAAAAGTGGTCCTACGTACCAAATTTGAACTTAATTAGTTCGATAGATCTTTAGTTATAACTAAATTAAAAAATATATATCTACGATATGACCTGAAATTACGTCTAAAAGGATGCCTATAATGTTAGACAAGGTTAGACAGATATATCATTGCATTTCCATTGCAAGAAAAATCTCCAAATTGAGTTCTAAATGGACAAAAGGAACGTTTAACATATGGTAACAGAATTCATGTAGTTGGAATATCCGGTAAGCGATAAGTGAAAATTTTGTTTCAACCACCCTCAATCGTCTAGTCCGACTATATGCACAAAATATAAACACAGTTGTAGACGTGACATTTAGAATTATTTCTCCTCTGATGACGGGAGCTTGGATAGTGAAACGCCCGTAAAGTTTTAAAAAATGTGTTGTGGTTATTTGGATTCTAGAACTGTACTATCTGTGATTACAGCGCATGCTCCATGTGCAGGCTTTTATTATCACAAGTTCATTTTTGCCAATAAATATATTCTCATATGAAGACCCGGTATTCATTCTGCGGAATATATTCGAATATGTTTTCTGTCTAATTTTTGTCATTACTGGGAAACATTATTAAATACGAACACGCTGTTTACGACTGTGATTTTAAACTCACGCAAAAACAATGTCATATTATATTTACCGTACGTGCAAACCATCATCAAAACGCGAAACTACACAATAAATTCTAAGTAGGGTTATAAAGTTTGAATTTATCACGAAGCAGGCAAGAAAAGATACATACACTCTGTTCTTACAATCCCGAGATTGCGGCTGTTCATGTTCAAGGAACATTTCGGTCTCACAATTGTGAGCTAAGGCATATTTTGCCCCTCGAGATGAGAATTCGCCAGGCTGTTTTTTTTTCTTCTAATGTCATTAGAACTAATTTTACGAGTTACGTGGCAGTTTATGGTTTGCTTTGTATGAACGAGTGGTGCTTAACTGCTAAAGGGTTGTAATATATGCCAACAGCAGCTGTTGGAGTACGTATGGAATTATATTCGCTGGACTTTGCAGAATGCGCTTTGGCAATATGGATTAATATTGTAATCCTCGACTTGCCCTATGAGGCAAATCAATAAATCTATAAGTGTTGAACTTTGTTTTTGTTGATTTATGCACGATTTTAACCGTTGCCTTCACGAATAACATTTAACGTATAATACACGACAAGGGTACCCGGGTACCTGCAATAATTATTGTCCTACCATTCTATAAATCATTAGTTTTTCAATTCTTACAAATAGCTATAGTTATAATGTCACATCTGGTGTTCCAAGAAAAGTCTTATGAGCCGTTTCGGCTTACATACTTCCGCTCAGTGTTTTGCTGACAACAACGGATTCTGCATTTCGGAGAATTGTTTTCGTGATCCGATATTTGTGTGGAAGCTAGAGCATTTATTTAGTCTGTTGTCTACCGCTGACTAATCAACACTAGTTTCTATTGGAAATTGTACTGTGATCAGTGAATTTTCGGAATGGAAGAAAAATTTAGGGAAGTTTCCAGTTCTGAACTCAAACGGTACGTAGATTATCAAAGTGATAAATGATAATAAACTAAGTTTTTGTTGTAATTCTTGACAATTTTTCCTATGTGCCTGATTATTTACAGAATGAGCTATGAACAGCAAGTAAGTTATCTTCAGGAATTAAATGCTATGGAACCTGATTCAGAGAGTGATAACGACAATGAACAAATTGAAGACTCCGAATCAGAAGACGAATATTTACCGCCTTTGTTGTCATCAACAAATAACCAAGCAGAAGAATCAGACATAGAATATGTTTTGCTTGACACTGAGAATGAAATTGGAATTGCCGAGGAAGACAATTCTCAAGATGAGCAGCTAGATGTTGAGGTTGATAATTGTGATGACCTAGTTTTGCGTTCTAAAAACCGAACTACCTGGCAATCCAGTCCCCCAATGCCTGCTCGTCAAACGCTGTCACAAAATATTTTGCGAAAAAAATCTGGACCTTTGAAGACAACAAATTCCCTCTCAGTTCAGGAAACTTTCGCAAGCATTTTTACTCAAGAAATGCGCAACATTAAAATTCGAGAAACAAACCGCGAAGCCAAAACCACCCACGCGGAGTGGAATAAACAGCATTCCAACAAACCACCAAAAATTTGGAAACCTCTCACACAAGAAGAATTTGATGATTATCTAGGGATACTGATTACTGCTGGAGTGCGACACTCTAAGAAAGAAAATCTGAGAATCTTGTGGAAAATTGATGCTTACCCATTGTACTGTGCGACAATGTCAGTCAATAGATTGTATTTCATCTAAAGATTCGAGGTTTTGACAATATGAATACCAGAACCGATAGATTGAAAACTGATAAAGCAGCTGCTATATCAGAGCTTTGGCTTCTATTGATGCAAAACTTGAAATTGAATTATACACCGTCTGAATATCTAACGGTAGAAGAACAACTATTTCCGTATAGGAGCAGGACCAGGTTCACGCAGTATATGCCAGCCAAACCTGCCAAATATGGTATAAAAATTTGGTGGGTGTGCGATGCAGCTAATTCTTACCCTCTTGTGCGGCAAATTTAAACAGGGCAATCATCGCAAGGTCGTGAACAAAATCAAGGTGAGCGTGTGGTAAAAGATTTATGCATTCATTATAAAAATAGTGGGAGAAATGTTGTAATGGACAATTTTTTCACCACACTTCCCTTAGCCCGGTTTCTAATGTCATGGAAACTTTCTGTTCTGGGTACCCTAAAAAAATAAATCTAAATATACCGCAACAGATGTTGCCAAATACAAGTAGGGAAAAACGATTTTCTGAGGATAATATCACACTGGTTTCATGCGTACCAAAACAGGGAAAAGCTGTAATACTCTTATCTACAATGCACGACACTGAAAATGTCTCTGGTCCAAAGAAGAAACCTGAAATAATCCATTATTACAATTCAGGGAAAGGTGGTGTTGATAATATGGATAAGATAATGTCGCACTACTCTGTCAGACGTCGAACAAACCGTTGGCCTCTTGCAATGTTTTATAATATGCTTGATATAGCAGGATTAGCAGCATATATTATTTTACTGAAAATAACCCTCTTCAGAAGAAAAAAAGTTATCGTCGAAAATTTCTGTAAGAACTTGGAAAGCAATTATGTAGACCGAGTATAGAATTGCGAGCCAAATCACCAAAGGAGTTACAACATTTTAGTACCAAATCGGGAATTGAGTGCATGTTAGGAGGTCCATTAGCATACCAACTGCCACCGCCGGTTGTAGAAAAGAATCATCCCAGAGATAAAACCGGACGCCTTCAAGTAACAGGTATATGTTACGTGTGTCGAGCTGCTACAAAAAGACAGAAAAAAACCAGAAAATCGTGTGCCCTTTGTAGCCGCCCAATATACGACGAACATTGTGAGAAAATAAATATGTGTTACAATTGCAAACTGTAAAAGAATTATTGTAATAAAAAATATTATAAAATTAAGATACTTCTTCAAATAAAGAGTGTTAATTTTTTTATTACTGTGCCCCAAAGTTAAAGATTTGCAACAAAATTAATTTTTATTTTAGTAGGTACCGGGGTACCCTTATCTGAGGAATAAGTATAACAAATTTCAATGTCCATTATATAATTTTCAAAAGTTATAAAAAATACTACATTGGCAGAAAATGGTTTTTATAATGAATTCTGAGATGTCACAATACCTTAGGCATAAATATCAACATTAACAAATAAAAACATCACTTTTAAAACAGAATGGGTACCCTGTCATGCAGACGAAGGTTAACTATAAATACTTAGCAAGGAAAGCAAAATAAATAAATAAAAATTCTGGGCATAGAAGTTGCGTTATAGTAGAAAATTTTCTTTAAATGTTTTTAATATCAATAAGTTAATTTTTATTTATCTAAAAAGGGTTAATTTTTGGGATAGTAAAAAAAACTGAATTATTTTTATTATTTGCAGATATATACATAAATACATCCAGAAATAAATTGTTTAAATTTAACTAAGGAGACCAGTCTAAGTTATCTACAGAACTAATCCAAGAAAAATACAGATGTGGACTCCTCTAGCTTTACAAATGTTTTTTTTTCTGCAACTAGTTCCTAAAGCTAGAACTTGGCATCTACTTTAGTCCCTAAAGGCAAGGTATGTACCAAATTTCTTCAAAAGAGCTTTGTTCTTTTAAAACCTACGACATTTTTCACTAGAAAATAATAATTCCTCGAATATACGTTTTGCTAGAGGAAGAGACTTTATATTTAATACTTAGTATAGATTCTATAAGGGCAAAGTTTGTACCCAATTTCATTAAGAACAGCCTGTTTTTTCTTGAATTATCGATGTGATATATATATATATATATATATATATATATATATATATATATATATATATATATATATATATATATATATATATATATACACTTTATTGGTTTGCGTCGACTGCAGTTTTCGAACCCTCCCGGGTCATCATCAGCACGCCACTCAATGATGAACCCGGAAGGTTCGAAACTGCAGTGCACGCAAACCAGTAAGGAATCACAAACGTACAGCAAACAAATAAAGTGTATATATAAAAGTGATTACTACATACTTTATTTAGTACAATATAATCAATATAATTTTATATGTTCTTTTAAAACGTACGGCACTTTTCTCAAGATCTGATCTGCTGTCCATGTTCTTGACAAATTTCGGGCTTAGATCTTTTCTTAAACATGTTGACAGGAACCAAACCCTGAGTGACAATAAGATTGAACACCTTGACAACTTTCTGTAAGATTTAGTGACTTCGGCCAGCCTCGCCGAGAAGATTTCATTCCTGAAAATTATAATTCCTTGAATCTACCTTTTGCTAGAAGAAGGAGCTCAAAATTTAATACTTAGTATAGACTCTATAAGGGCAACGTTTGTACCAGATTTCATTGTTTTTTGAGTAATCGATGTGATATATACATATGTATGTATGCGCGGTTCGTTTTTTTAGTAAAGAGTTGTGCTTTAGTTTATTGGGTTTGGTTTCGTGGAAACTTTCTCATTTATAACAGAAAATTAAAACAACATTTGTGGGTTTTAGTAAATGACGTTTCGTCGTCCTATGAGTCACGTTTTTAGCGAATTTTTAATAAGAAAAAATCGCTAATAGGGTGGTCACGATGAAAAGCTTTTGAAATTTTTCTTCAGATGAGCTCGAATCAAGGTCCGTTAAAATTTTTATATGTATATATATATATATATATATATATATATATATATATATATATATATATATATATATATATATATATATATATATATATATATATATATATATATATATATATATATATATATATATATATATATATATATATATATATATCTATGTATCCGAGCGATAACTCAAAAAATACTACACTGATTTCAATCAAACTTGGCAAAAATTTTACTTTGGCGAAAAGCGAGGACGAGTTCGTTAATCAGCCTTTGTGCTCAAGTTTTTCCGGTAAAAAATCGGGGAAAATTTTTTGAAAACGCTATATTTTTGTAAATAACAGAGTAACTGGAATGATACTTTACGCGTTGCTAGAAAGAGTGAAAATAAACCTCTTTCGTAAATTTTAAGTAAATTGGTACACAATAATATGTGTTTTTTCCAAATTAAAAATAAATTCCAAAGACATACGTTGAGACGACTTAGTGGTTAAAGTCAAATACCTGACAGACAGAGCAGTTAATTGCCCGCCGTAAATTGATTGACGCAACAGGTATAAATCACACATCAACGGTAACCAAACTAAATATATACCAGACATAACACATACGACCAGAACCAACAATCGTAAAATCTCGGGCGCAGTTATGGAAAATGAGAGACGACATGAAATTAAATTTTGCCAAGTAATTGTTACTTAACTGGGGGATTCAATCAATTATTAAAATACATTATAACTGTAGCTTTAGGAACAGCCTTAAATACAGTCTATTGCAGCATAGGTATATTCTGCTGTCGCATAATATAGTACGAATGTAAACAAAATGTGGCCAAGTCTGTATAAAAATGATTCTAAAATAGTTTCTTTTATCTTTACACTTAAAAATAAGACGTCATATAAGACCGAAACAGTCGTGGGATATTTAACTTTTAATTCTACTTTTTCTTACGTATACTTTGAATATAATATCCCGGGCATGAAGCCGATCTAGTGTATCACCTTAACAAAACGTTTTTTGACGTATACCCAGATAGCTCAGAGACCTCCCGCCTTGCCTCATAAGCAGGTTACGCGATCGAATCCAGTTCGATAAATATATGTTTTTTTATGTTTTATTTTGGCGTTTGGAGAAACAATAGTGCACAGACTTCATACATTTTGAACAACATCTCATTTTTGTTTAAAACGCCTAAATAAATTTGTCACTTTTGAGTCTAAAATTATAACTTTATTATTGTTGATATTGAAAAAACCGGTTTGATTAGGTTGGCGATTAATACGGAAAACCAACTGCTACGTTTATAATTTGGCAGATACTTTACTTTTCTAAATATGTGTTAAGTTTCCTTCTGGAAATCCCCTGTATAACTGTAGTGAAATTTGTAATACAAGTTTCTTTTAAAGAGACTTCCACTACCTACAGATATAGTAAAATCTAGTTCTTTAGTTACATAGAAAATTGAGTTTTGGGCAGTTTTTTTGATAATAGAGAGACATCTATCGTAACACTTTCGAAAGAATTCTTAAAATGTGCGCGTACTAGGACCTCTAAAATCGATCTTCAAGGTCTGTGTAAGTTTAAAGTATTAACTTTACTAATATGCCGTATAATAACTGTGTACAATTCTTATGAAAATTCGCCACTATAACGCACTTGCTGCGTCCCGAAATTTTTTCTATTTAAAAACATAGTGTAAAAACAGTACATTCTGAATTTCTCTTGAGAGGTGCGTCACATTACCACTTAACTATCTTCGTTAGAAAATATATTATGATTATCTATAACTGTCATTTAACACGACAGCAAATAATACAAAATGTCTTCTCCAGTGAAAATAACACAACCAAATGTTGGATTTCCAACCAGTTATATATAATAAGAATATATTTTCTAACAAATATAGTTGGACGATGGTGTGACGCACACAGCTCTCAACGAAAATGTATAATATATTGTTTTTACACAGTTTGAATGGAAAAAAATCTGAGGAAGCCACGCATGGGGTGACAAAACGTCGTTTACTCAAATCAACAAATGTTGTTTTAATTTTAATTGCTAAACTTGACTATTGGTAAATTCACCTTCGACCCACTACAAGAGCCCTCTTGATGAGGTCTGCAATCAAATATGCATGCCCTGAGGCTACTTACGGAAGCAATAGATAGGGTTACTTGTGTTGCAGCTAACAATGCCTATGTGTACCACATTCCGACCCCGGAATGTGGTATGCAGTTGTATTGTGGGGAAATTCGATAGATGTAGTTCGAGTATTCGTATACAAAAAGAATGTAGCAGATTAATATTTGATATGAAAAGGGGAAATGGTGTAAAATGATTTTTAAGCAAAACATGATACATACCTTGTCATTGGATATGGCAGAAGTATTGGTGGAAAGGATAGCTGTGTTCTTCTAATTAACTTCCTTAAGAAGATTTTAAGGTGACAGTTTCAAATACTTTTGACGCTATTACCTATTGGACATTTATATGAAAATTGTATTAATCACATGCACAAGTAAAGCTTCTATGTATAATATATTGTATGATTCATTTACCAAATCAAAATTACTCTTACTCTTACTAGACATATTTGTGTTTGCCATAAACATGAAAAGAAAGATATCATGAATTTGCAGGCTTACCGGGAAATCATTGCCATAACACGAGAAATAGATCGCATCTAACAAATGTCAGTATCAGAGTTACCTTGACGCAAAATAAAATAGTTACCAAATAAAAAATGTTTCCTTGTTCATATGTTGGCTGAAAAGAAATACAACCAAAAAAAAACATTCTTAGACAATCGAAAAAAATCAGATCGTTTCGCTAGCAAAGTTAGCGTCATCAGAATGATAAGTAAACTAAGCGAATGAAAACTAAAACAACTATTTGTATGTTAGTTGGCAAGCAGTTGCGAACAGCATCCTCTACAAAGGTATGCAGACAGACCCCCACTGTTGAGTCTCAAATCCCTCTAATTAAAACTGAATACCTGCTTTTGTAGAATTGTGTGTCGTTGTCAAATATTATTTCAAAGAAGAATGCACTGATATAACCTGACCTACCATATTCATCGAAACATTTTTGTAGGCCTCAGTCTGCCTACTCCTTAAAGTGGTGGACAAAGGTGGGTAAAGGAAATATGTAAAGCCAATCTAAGGCCTCAATCTGCCTACTCCTTAGAGCGGTGGACAAAGGTGGGTTGGGTTGTTGTAGCTAGATTACGGGGCCTCAATCTGCCTACTCCCCAAATCTCGCCGGAGATCGTCTGTGAGGTCTCAGTGTGTTCAACCCTAGGCCTTAGAGAGATCTGGCAGTTCGTTGCAAATCTTGTCTTATATATGTCGTTCGGTCTACATGCTCCCTTATCAGTGAAAGTAGTGGGGTCACCGTCAATTAAGTGGGGGGCTTTGGTCACGGTACTTAGAGGATGAGGAGGATTAAGAGAGTTACCGGCATTTGTTAAGGCAGACAATGAGGCAATTCATTGATAACGAAGCAGGTAGACGGAACGACATATATAAGACCAGACTTGCAACGAACTGCCAGATATCTCTGAGGCCTAGGGTTGAACACACTGATACCTCACAGACGATCTCCGGTGACATTTGGGGAGTAGGCAGATTGAGGCCCCGTAATCTAGATACAACAACCCAACCCACCTTTGTCCACCGCTCTAAGGAGTAGGCAGATTGAGGCCTTAGAGTGTCCTTACATATTTCCTTTACCCACCTTTGTCTACCACTGTAAGGAATGGGCAGATTAAGGCCCTAGAATGTCCTTACATATTTCCTTTACCCACCTTTGTTCACCACTCTAAGGAGTAGGCAGATTGCGACCTTAGAGTGTCCTTATATATTTACTTTACCTCCTGAAAATGGCTCTAAAACAGGAGCCGAAACGTCGAATTTTCATATATATATATATATATATATATATATATATATATATATATATATATATATATATATATATATATATATATATATATATATATATATATATATATACATACATACATATATATATATATATATATATATATATATATATATATATATATATATATATATATATAAGTTGCACAAAAATCTTTCGATTGATAGGGTAGATCCGGTTCCATCTAGTCCATTGTTTCATCTTAGAAGGAATATTTTATAACGACACACAATTTCACAAAATCAGGTATACAGTTTTAATCACAGGGATTTAAATCTCAACAGTGGGGTCTGTCTGTATACCTTTGTAAAGGACGCTGTGCGCAACTGCTTGGCAACATATAAATAGTAGTTCCAGTTTTTATTCCCCAGTTTATTCATCGCTCTGATGACGCTAACGCTATTAGCGAAATGATCGTCGGGTCTAAAAACTGTATTGTGATGAATTGGGGGCTCCAAATTGTACTTATCAGTGCACATCACAGGTTCCAACATATGCTCATTTAACACATTCCGTGTGAGCCTCTGTTATAGCTTGAGTTTTTAAATCTGTATATCCTTTCTTAAATAATACGTAATGTAATTTGTGTTATTTGTGGTTATTTTCGACAGTGTAAACCTTTTATATAGTTACTGGTATAGAACCTCGGTGGTTCAGGGGTAAGAACGTGTGCCTTTGAACCGAAGGGTACTGGGTTCGATCCCAGGGTACTCCTTTCACTTTTTCAGTACATACTGTAATATTAACATCAACCGAGGTTCTGGCATTGTATTTGAGCAAGTTGAATGTCTGCACGTTCCGCCCTTCGGAGGGGGCGTAAAGCCGTCGGTCCCGTGTCCATACGATGTTGGGCACGTTAAAGATCCCCACCCTCCTTACAGAAAGGCAGCGGTTCGGCACAATTTCCAGGATAGGGAGGTGAAACTGCTCCCTGGTGTCGGTGATTGGCCATAGTCGCGGAAATAGGCCGACGTTAAAGAAACAAAACACACACACACACACACAGTTACTGGTATTTTTTATTGGTATAATTTAACATCTATAATGTGCATATTTAATATATTGTAAATCTACTTGTTATCTATGACCCGTGGTTATGTAAGAATAATTGTTTTAAAAGGCCTTAGTTTGGAGATTTTAAATGGACATCATTGTGCGTTTTTAGACGCAAAAGCATAAAATTTTGTTGTCACTTTTTGAACTCATTGCACCAAAAAAAAAGGTAATTATTCTCTGTAATAATCAATATACTTGGTATATGAATATAAAGGTATAGAGTTATTTTGAAAAGATTCTCCATTCCCATGCGAATAATTATTTTTTAAATATTTAGAATTTTCTTTCTTTCCTTCTTCTTCTTTCGAGATGTGCATTTTTTAATATACCGTACGTAATACAGAAGGAACTTGCGTAAGAAATATAAAAAATAACTTTTTATTTGAGAAAATCCCAAAATGAAACACAAAATTTTTCGGGACAATTTGGTCTAATTTTTTAAATAATAAACTTATCCAAGCGATTTGCAAAAGGAATATGCGTACCTAATTTCGCTCCATTATCTGTTTAGTTGTCATGGTGATATTCAGCATACGTAATATAAAAGAAACTTGCGTAACAAATATAATCACCAGCTTTTTATTTCGAAGATAAGAAAACATTTCCGAAAGGAAACACAAAACTTTGCCGGCCAATTTGGTCTGATTTTCTTTTGAGTTATCGTAGTGACGTTCACTAAAAATACATTTGCCACGCTCCCTTGTACAATATTAACTGCGGTGAAGTTATGGTATTTGATCCACTTTAAATTAAAACTATACTGCCTTAAGTTCAAGTACACAATAGTTTTAAATTGTCATTGTTTTTTTATAATTTAATATCTGTATATTTTCGCGACTATGGCCAATCACCGACGCCAATGAGTAGTTTCACCTCACTATCCTGAAATCTTTACCAAACCCCTGCCTTGGTGTAAGAAGGGTAGGGATCTTCAACGTGCCTAACATCGCACGGGCACGGGACCGACGGCACTACGCCCATTCCCAAGGGTGGAATGTGCAGCCATTCAACTTGCTCGAATACAATGCCACAACCTCGGTTGGCGTTAATTTTACAGTACAGTATGTACTGAAAAAGTGAAAGTGGAACACTGGGAATCGAACCTAGTACCCCTCGCTTCAGAGGCACACGTTCTTACCCCTGGACCACCAGAGGCTCATAAGTTTAAAGTTTATAACATGCATGAACAATAGTGAGCAATCTATTAGTAGTTCTGCAATTTAGAATGGATTATTTCCAATTAATTTGAACACAAAGTAGCTTGTAGGGATAGAAAATTAAATTATTTGTTAATTTGGTTAAATTGGTAATCACTAATAAAATTAGGTCACGACTATCGATTTGTGTCAATAAATAGGGTTGCCTAAAGGAAAATTGAATTTCTTAATTTAGTCGCAACATTGTCGCGGTAAATAAGTAATAAAAATTTAAACCAGTCTTAAAAATATAGTAATAGGTTACGTGTGGTCAAAATTGTCAGTGCTGCAAAATAATATACAGTAAAGCGTCAGTAAAGTTAACTGGTTACTGTAAATAGTATTTGCAGCTTATCAAGTGTAGCGAATGGATAGGTGGTAGTGGACTTTTCGTTTACGTGATAGTAAATGACTTTTTTTCACGTCCGAGGAGGTACTTCCCCTTACATCAAGGTGCCAGTGAAGTCCCAACGGACGTTTTCGGTTCTGGTGTATGAGTGGGTTTCCCTTATAAACAAAAATTGTGATGGCTCCTCCTTGTGCAAAAGATTCCGGAGATAAAATACCCATCCATTCGAATCTCTGGGAGAGCGGTGTGCACAGGGCGCCGGCATCAAGATTTAGCATATCCTTCTCGAATATATGTGGCCTAAATTATAACCTGAACTCCGTCCACCATTTCCTCCGGGCTAATAAGCCCCAACTCCTCTTCCACACCAAAACCCAAATCAGTGCCAAACCAACCACCTTAATTTCCCGGGATATGAGCTCCTTACTTCGTTTAGATTGCATGGAGGTGTGTGCGCATACGTCCGTAGCAATCTACCCTGCACCAGACTCCCCAATTTGGAAGCTGTAAGAAAAGATATATTTTGGATGAAACTCTCTCTCAGGGCCGCAACTAAATTCATCTGTTGCATTTACCGGTCACCTTCCGACAACAACTTTGTCCACCTCTTCGACTACCTTTCTAAACAAAAACGACCATCTGATTTTTGAATATCCTTCCTCCGAGGTCACTATTCTTGGTGACTTCAATGTCCATAATAAGGAATGACTGGGACCTTTAAAAACCGATCCACAAGGGAGAGCAGCGGAGGCCTTTGCAGTCAGCAATTCTTTAACCAATATGGTTTAGCAACCTACGTACTTTCCTCGCATCCCAACACACAGCTCAATTACCTTGGATCTCCTTCTTACTACAAAACCTGAATGCTATAAGTCATCAGTCACCGCCCCCTTTGGTCTCTCAGACAACGGCATGGTCACTGATTCCTGCGCAATGCAACCCGAGGTCGCACCGTCATCACACCCACATATCGTTTGGCACTACAACTCCATGAACTGGGTCGAAATGCAGGATTACTTTTCCTCATTTCCATGAGCGTCTGTCTGCTTCTCTCATCCTGATCCCTCTGATATCTCACAAAACGTCAGCGAAATTACCCAAGGTGGCATGGAATTATTTATTCCACGTACACAGAAAACCTATTCAGCCACTCACAAGCCCTGGTTCTCTAAATCCTATGACAAGGCCAGACTTGAAAAGGTCAAAGCTCACAAAACGCTTCTACACAATCTCAGACAAGAAAACCGTCAAGCATTTAACGACGCAAAAAACCGCATTGTCCGTATTCTCTTTAAGGCAAAAATAACCACGTTTAATAACATCATCAAAAACAAAGCCATTTCAAGCTCCAACGACAGCAAACCTTTCTGGACTCTTGCTAAATCTATTAGGAATAATTTCTTCAAGAGCACGTTCCCACCTCTTGTTTTAGGGGATTAAATTATTTCTACCGCCCTGAGCAAAGCTGAACTTTTTGCCTCGTTGTTCGCCGGCAATTATGCTCTTAACCCACCTCCCAATGTTCAACAACCAACAGTCTCCAATGTCGCGCATAAAATGACGGATATCATTTTCAAAACTAAAATGATACAATAGATACTCTCTTCTCTTAATACCAGGACAGCGTCTGGCCTTGACGAGATCCCAGCAATTCTTATCAAAAATGAGCACCAGAACTTGCTCCTGTCCGGACTCGTCTGTTTCAGATATCTTACAATAGACGCATATTTCCTAGTAACTGGAAAACTGCTCCAGCACAACCCGTCCCCAAGAAAGGATCCAAAGCGCTTTCTAGCATCTATAGGCCTATTTCCCTCCTTTCAGTCGTCTCTAAAGTGATGGAAAAGTATATAAACACCGAGTTACTAAAATTTCTTGAAAAACACAGTCTAATCCACGACAGGCAGTATGGATTCCGTCAGCGCAAATCAACTGCCGACCTCCTTTCCTTTGTCACCCATTCTTGGAACACGTCTATGGAACTACATGGTGAATTCCTTCCAGATCGTCGCTCTAGACATATCTAATGCATTCGACCAGATCTGGCACGCAGCGCTGCTTAATAAACTTCCGGCCTATGGTCTCCCACTAAAACTCTGTACCTGGACAACAAATTTTCTCTCCAACTGGACCATTTCTGTTGTGGTGGATGGACGTTCCTCTAAACTGTATCTAATTAATGCAGGAGTCCCTCAAGGTTCAGCTTTGGCCGCTACTTTCTTTCTTCTTCACATCAATGGCCTCTCTAGCACGTCCAACCCAGTTCACAGTTACGCGGACGACAGCACTCCCCACTTAAATATAGAATATTCTAAGCCTGTCTCTTTAGCCCAATTAGAAGAGGTTCGCAGACTCATAGAGAGTTCTGTCTCTGTAGATCTCCCAAAAATATTAGACTGGCGAAGTCAAAATATTGTACAATTCAACTTCAAGTCTTGTTTTCTATCTCATAAGAGATACACCAGCCCTAGATACATCACAATGGACAACCAAGTTATTCAAAGTAATAAGTCATTTTCAGTTGTTGGAATTTCTGTGGATCAAAATCTCAATTGGCACCAACCTGTCACATCAATTGCAGAAGCGGCCGTTAAGAAATTAGGTTTCCTTTTCCGGGCTCGCAAATACTTTTCACCAGCTAATCTCTATATTTTATATACTTCATAAATAAGGCCAAACCTCTAATACTGCTCCCACATCTGGGGTGCCGCTGCCGCGTCTACACTCAAACTAAATAAAACTCCCAAAGTCGTGATCTTGCACAACCTTTTTTTTACTGAGATTAGTTTAGAAATGTTAAAATAACAGAACATTAACTTTCGGACCGACTTTTACTAAAAAAAATATTGAGACATACAAAAAGAAATATATTTCGGTAACTTCCGCGGCCAACAATAATAACGAAGTGAAAATTGAGTAAAAGATGTTAAAATAAATACCACATTTATCCTAGATTTAGCCTAATGTGTCCCTAAAACAATAAGTTGGTTAAATTGCTACCTCTGCGGAGAGCGAAAACAATTACAAGATATTAGTTACTTGAGAGGTTCACAAGTCTTCATTTAGAGAATGTGAACATCTAATTCAGAGAGAATTCCGGAATATCACCCCTAACGCAATAAAATATTCCCGCATTCCTAAATAGAACAAGAGGATGATATATAATCCACTCTTCTGGAAGTAAACCATACGCTATCCGCCGATATTGCAAAACAAAGACAACCTCAATCCAGAATATTGAGCTTGTTATGTAAAACAGGTGAGGTTACAGAAATTTATGAACAAATTCTAGATATTCAATTTTACCTCTTTTATTTATTCGATTTAATACCGAAATATATAATTCTTTCCAGATCAAAATATTCGTGCAGACATAGCGTAAGCCAAGTACAACAAATAAGGCTCTTTTATGGAATACTAAATTTTGTCTTATCCAAAACATATCAAATAAAAATGTCTCCATGCATCTCTATAAAACATACCATTGACTCTATAAAGGTAGGGTTTTGTTGAACAAAATATACAGGGTGATGATTTAAAAGTACTACAATCAGATATCTAAAAAAACACGCGGAGTATTTTGCTAAATATTTGATGCGGTGGAAAGTAGGCTGAGCGACACATTTTGAAATATTCTGATGCCGTATAATGACCCAAACATTAATCAAGGGCACATGTAGGGAACTTAATACATTATCCCAATTATGCTACTGACCTTTTAAGTACCTTGCGTAGTTAAAATACCATAAATCGGTCAAACGTCGTTAAAAGATAAAGACCTGTGGCCTCCAGCATCTTCGATTTTTGTTCCCATTGAAGATGAAGTATCCTGATATCCATCAGCTTTCACTTCAGTGTCGTCTAACTTATTTGGTAGAGCTTTGATGAACCAGGGGTAAAAACCTGTGCCACTGAAACGAGGGGCTCCCCTCGTTTCAGTACATGACGGTGGATGAGCACAGACGCGCCGAGAACTAGAGTCGCGGTTAGAATACGTCTGGTAGCCTAAGAAGACAACATAGTGATCGAAAGAAAACGGCTAAAGCTTTAAGTCGGGTAGCTCGTGCACATGGTAGAATTGTTTGCAGTGTGTACGGAAGTGGAACAGGACGCCCCTCTTCAGGCTGGAACCGTCAACATCGCTTTCGACAGAAGACTCGCAATGAACATGCTCACCAGGAGGAAGGGGGGAAGCCCTACAGCCTCCACAGAAAGAACTTAGATATGGTGGAGCGCTCGGGAACAAAAATAAATCTGTGGTGGGGTTGCGACCAGTTCAAAGGTACGGCAAAGGTCGGCGCGTGGGAAAAAGCCACCAGAAGTAACCCCTTAGGTCAGGAGTGAGTTAAGGCTTCGGTGGCGAGTAGACTGTTCAAACGAAGCGCTAAGCAGAACACCAACGCAGAGTGGTACAAGCACTGGGACGAGGAAACAACTTGTAGGACCACTTATCGGCACATATAGAGTGTGGGTGCGAGCTCCAACGGCTGGGAGCCACAAGACGCTGAGTCTGTTGACTGGCCAAGGCCTTTTCGAGTGCTACTTTAGTAGGTTTTACCTAAGGCCCGGAACGGGAGAATGTGCATGCCCAGCATGGGATAGCAAGACATGTGCTAGATAACTGACAGGGAGAAAATCGTAGGGCGTAAAGAGAAAACTTTGCGAGGAACCAGAATAGGGTCGAAGGTTCCTACCCGCTTAAGGTGACCAGGGCTACCAAGATCGTGGAAATCAGGAATTTTAATAAATAGGCCGCGGAAAAGGAAACGCGGTGTACGGTTGGGGAAAACCGCAAAGACAGGGAGGGGCCGAAGATAAATTTATTAGATTTCGGGAAAAGCGAGAGAGAAGTGAACGCTCGTTTGAATGTGAAGAGGGTTCTATGCGTCTAAGATTTTAAATTACCTACTGGGTTTTTGAGGGTGTGAAGGTTGCAGGGGTTCCTTTAAGGGTAGCTTCGACCTGATAGTGTGTCACGGATTTTCTTGATAAAAGAATAAAAGCTTGCCGGGCTTCTGGCCCGTCACAATTTAGGAAAAAGGAAAAAAAAATAAAGAAGAAGGGAAACGGAAATTAAACAAAACACAGATAAGAGTAAAAGATAAAGAATAGAGAATCGTTTCACGCTACACCCGGGAATTGGGACTTCAGCGTCGGCAGTTGGTAGCAGGCTCCGTAGATAGGTCACGACTGCTCGCCTATTTCTAGTGACAAGTGCAACGTAAACAGAAACAGATATACAAGAACAGTTTTAGGGTTAGTGATTTATAAATTATTCGACAGCTAAATAAATACAATGGTAAGTGAAATTTTAATCGCTGGATTTACAACGATATAAGTGTGGAATGGTTTACATTAAGTAACTTTTGTCTTTTTAGGCTGACAGCGATGGTAAAAAGTGTGATACGGTGTCCGATATAAATGTTAATTTCACTTATTCTAACAAAGACGTAGAAATCCTCCCGTACAGTTGACTGTTCGAGTTTACACACACAATTACAGAGTTCAAATATTATGGAAGAAAAGTTCAAACATTAACTTAAAGGCAGGTATGGCGTTATAGTCAGCTTATTGTAGTTGAAATCCAGAAACAGTTATACAGAACAGACAAACAAAATTTCGTGGACTTATCTGGGTGTACGTCCGTGTCTTTTCACGTCTTTGGGCCCGCAGGTGTGAGTGACTGACCCAGTAAAGGTAGAAGACCACCAGACTTCAGCCCCCGACAAGAAACCCTACAATGAATAAATGCTTTCCTTAGCAGGTATTACGTATTTTAATTTTTCTTGTTTTTATTAGGCCGAATAAATGTAAGGAAAATTTTATTAACTATAACAGCTTACCCAAAATAGATGAGGTTTCTTGTTCCACAAAAAAATAAACAATCTCCACTGAATAATCAAAGTTATTATTTGTAAATCAACAAAATCCAGCTTCTAGCTGCAGTCAACCTTACCGTTCAGTTACAGGATTATTAATAAAATATCATTTCATGTGGATACTAATCATTTTTCAGAGAACAAAAAACCTTTTGATAAGAAGTGATAAGAGATGTTGATTTTTCATTTTAAGTAAATTTTATTAAATTTCAGAATTATATCTGGTAGAAAGAGAGAGAATGAAAAGATGACACTATACACTGAAGAGGGAGATAGACAAACATGGATAGTCAAAAGAGAGAAGAAAGGAGACAGTACATACATAAGGACAATTGCTTTTATTAAAAACGTAAACAAAACCTCCAACTTATTTGTTTACATTTTGGACTTAGGTTAATTTTTACCAGTGAACTTAGATGAAGAGGGTTGTTTATTTGTATTTAACCTTAAGCTACAACAGAAGTGAAAGCGTAATTGGTGCATCTCTAAGGTTTTACAAGTGTGCAATACAAACAAACTATTTATAAAGCAAAACATGCAAACTGTTATCTACAGAGTGTCCGCAAGTGATTATTATGCCCCTATATTTACTATGTTTTTTCACCCTGGAAGCTAACAAGCTGTCAGAAATCTTAAGAGAGGTTTAGAACCGTCTCAAGTGTAAGAGGATACAAATGCCTAATGTCTTCGGACTCAAGATTGTCAACTGTTATGCATCTAGACCATACTCTGGTAGTGAATATTAAATCAGATTTGTGAGTGCCTGTATGCCAGTTTGAATTTGAAAAAACTCAAACTGGCGTAACTCAGTTTTTTTAATGGAATATCCTGTATTTTGTGTTTGCACTGAAGAGAATACACTTTTCTTCAAATATTGTATGAGAGCCTCAGTGATCAGGTAAGAACGTGTGCCTCTGAACCGGGGAGCACTGGGTTCAATTTCCGTTTCATTTTTTAGTACATGCTGTAAAATTAACATTAACCGAGGTTGTGGCATTTTATTTGAGCAAGTTGAATGAACAGTTATTACAGTGAGAGACGACATTATTGGAATGGCTATCTTGTAAATAGTAACACCTGAAAACTGTGATATTTATGTTTTCTGTGTGTGTGTGCACGCTGGTGTCTTTGTAGATAAAATTGCTGACTGCAGCTTTTAGAATTACTTAAAGAAACCTTTTCATTTTATTGTTGTTATTTTATGTTGCATTTTCATTTTAAACTCCTAATCATAAACTACTAAAAAGCTTTCACAAAACTGTTGTATAGTTGATTTATAAGAATAGTATAACAAATAGTCAAGTTTATTTTATAGCATAGTATGAGAACTTTAATAAAATTATTTTATTATGTCAGTGCTGGGGAAGTCAATAATTGACGGACCCAGTTCAAAGAGAGCTGTGGAGCTGCTAAACCTTAGCAGAGGACAGCTCAGAAACACAACAGGTCTCTTGACGGGACACATGGCCGTCAAGAAACACCTGCATAAAATGGGGCGGTTCGAAGGGGACCTCGCATGCAGACTCTGCGGCGAGGGGGAGGAATCAGCCCAGCACATCTTGTGTGAGTGTATAGCTCTGGACCGGAAAAGACAACTGATCTACGGTCACTCTAGACCGGAGACAGAGCAATATAAAACTTCACCCTACCAATCGCTGTGCAGACTAGTTCAAGGCACAGTGATCTTGGAATGGGTGGAGTAAGACTAAGGGTATGCACAATCAACCAAGGGTTGCGGTGCTATCGGGGCGGCAAGGCCGCGGACGAGCCCTGAGGGAACAAAAAAAAAATTTCAGTGCTGACATTGTGTTAGAGTTGCAGTAATGTTTATAAAATTGGTTTTTAATGTTTACAAAAGGCTTTATATATATATATATATATATATATATATATATATATATATATATATATATATATATATTACGGAGACTAAGATATTTTATAAAATGGTGCCGATTTTGGGTTTATAGCCGTTTTATCAACATACTGAAAACAATTCGGAGAGAGAGAGAGATGATTTCATAAACTTTTTGTCGAAAACGTTTTCACAACTATAAAAAAATATATAATGCTAGTTAAGCTATCTCTAAGTGAATTTTCTTAACACAGAAGGTAAATAGCAGATACAACAGCAGGTAAAGTTCTCAAAAACCTGACACAGTCGATTAAATGCCGCAGATATAATGAAACCCAATTGTTGCTTGAGACACAAAATGCTATTGCGACGACAGGGCGACATCTCCCTTAGACTGTGAAAATGCCTTTTAAATTGTGCTGTGCCATTTTGAGAGACTTGTATACATTAATGCAGGCTAGTAGCATTGTTAAGGCCAAATATCGAAGGACTTCGTTGAAAAAAGTAATACAGTGTAGCATATTGTAGTAGATGGTTATAAGGGCATAAAGGGGTGTGGTAGTGGACACCGAGGCAGCAATATTACAGCGATATGCTAATAGGGTCCCACTGCCGACGCTTGATTGCAGCATTTACATACTTACTGCACCCACGCCGATGATACGTCCCAAATATACGATGTCAACCATCTACATTCTTCTACAAAGTTATAAAATCAGATGGGATGTTGATTTCCATTTACCCTTTAAACATTACAGCAATGTTATGTGGTTATAACATTGGACACATGGGATTTTATTTTCCATTAGTTTTTCGAAAGTCAATCATATCGACTATTGTATCCGATTTTTTTAAGTCTGTAGGGAAGATTAGATCTGATCTCGCTCACAAAACAGTGATTGAAGCAATTTCAAAAGGGTTTAAACATTTTTGTTGAACGATAATTGTATGTACCTTAACACTCCAGTCAAAGTCGTCTAGAATATTTACAAAGTGTGGGCGCAGCAAGTGCGCTATGGGAGCAAATTTTCTTTAAAATGTTTTAGTTGGCAAAACTGTATACTTTCTATTGAATAGCAGCAAATTTGGTTAGTATAACAATTATAGTAGAAACAATTTACCGTATTTCATTAAAATAACTTTACTGTTTGAAAAAATACAAAAAGTTTTCGAAAATAAACTTAAAATATTTTAATTTTAAAAAATTCGTCAGATTTTCGTAGGCAACGTACCCCTTATAGTTATTTACACCTGATAAGGTATACACATATGAACAGGAAGCTTTTTGACAAAAATTCAAATTCTGGTATATCATCGGCAGCTTCTTCTTTGAGTTGTACAGTCGTTGGCTGCAGTTTAAGTGTTGATGTGTTTTTAGATATTTATATATGCTCTCCCCGTAGTGTAGGGCCCTTTCCACCTTTCGCGTTACAGCGTGGAGCGCCGTCTCCGTTGATTTCCCCCGCTGGTACACGTGCTGACTTTTATGGAAGGGATGATCCATCAGGATCCCTCCCAACATAAACCTATCTACTATCTTTTTCAATGCCGTAAGCAGAAAGGATATAAGGCTGATTAGCCTGTACGCCTTGGCCAGCGTGTAGTCCTCTCTTCTTGGTTTGAGAATGAAGACCCCCCTAACCCGGCGCCAGGCCTTTGTGACATAGCCTCACTCCAGTCTGGCCCGAAAAACCTCCCTTATGTTGGGAAGCAGTATATCTAGGAAGCAAACAAGTTCACCGCCCAGGTTATAGAGCCATCTGTGACTGCCCCTCCGCCAGCTGCCAGTCCGCATTCGGGACCATCCACCGGCCCAGGGCGGCAGCCCCGTGGCGGCTCCACCGCCCGCAAGGTGAACTTCGGAGAGATGTCGCAAGGTTTCCTCGCCGGTGTTGGTCCAGCTCCCGTCCTGTTTCCTCAAGGATCCTACAGTACTACCTGACTCCTGGTTGAATATCCTTATCAGCCTGGCTGCGTCCGAGAGGGAGTTAACTTCCCCGCAGTACGCGCGCCAACCAGCTCGTTTACTCCGTGGTAGTTCCTTCTTAAACTCCCTTCTGGCAGTTCTAAACTCGTCCCAGGCCGCCTCACCCGATTCTCCGAAAGCTCGTTTTAAGGCCCTCCGAGTCCGCCCATGTAGTGCGGCAGGCTCTCAGCTCTACCATCAAACTTTGATGGACGGCTCTCCCCTGAGTGGTGGCTCGGCCTCGTAGGCTGCCTTTATTTTACCTTCTAGGGCCTCGGACTCACTATCTAATATCTCTATACTCTCCCCTCTGGCCTCCTTGGCGACCCATCGAGGCTTATTAGATAGGCATCCCAGTCGGTATTCCTTGGATTTCTCCTGGGGGGAGGACCCCCACGGTCCACATCCAGTTCAAAGCTGATCATACGATGATCAGGCATTGATATGTGTTCCGTCACCTTCCATCTAGATATATCCTCCGTTATTCCTCAGCTCGCCAATGTGATGTCAATCACCTCCTGCCGGATACGATTGACAAACGTCGAAGCTGTACCTCTATTTAATATCTCCAGGTTTGTTGTAGCCAAATACTCTAGTGGAGTCTTACCGCGTGGGTTGATATTTGCGCTGCCCCACAATCTGTGGTGATAATTCGCGTAACTGCCTAAAATCTGTGGTAACCCATGTTCCCTCGCGAAATCGACGATACGCACCAGTTCCTCCGACGGAGGCAGACCTCGCCGATCGTAGAGAACATAAAGAGTGCACAACATAACCTCAAGCCTAATATTACTCACCTTATACTTTAGGAGCTGCTGTGGCGTCCCTGGACCCGAACTGCGGCAGCAACATCATGTCCAGATCCCTCGACGCCAGTATGCATGTCCTAGGTTGTTCTTCCTCTGCTTCGCCACCAACTAGGACGTTGAATCCGATTCCTCCAAGCCCTCTCACTTGCTTCCTATACACCTAAGGCTCTTGGAGGAGTTTTCCAGCTCCCCAGTGGCATCCCGGCTATGTTGGAGGTTGATCTGCCCACCCACAGCTGCCCCGTGAATTAATTGCCGCGCTGACGGGGTGAAGCCCCCTTCAGTGCCAGTCCGCATGCCTGCCGCGGGACGGGCGGAGGCGACCGCACTCCATGTCGGAACTCTGATTACATTCAGAGTCACCAACTCGAAGTAAGCCGCCAGCCTTGCCCGTCCAGTCCGCGAGCCACCCCGGGCCCAACCAAGAAGACTAGGCTCCATGCTCCAGGTCCTCCTGCCGTCTGCAGGTGCCGCCATTGCCCAACATTGAGCGAGCGGTTCTGAAGCGCAAGCATCCTGACCACTTCATCTAGGTCCACCTCTTGACTCCTGAGCCAGAAGCCGATCCGGACGGGCCAAGGGGCGTCTCCAGTCCTTGCAGCGCTGAAGACGATTTCCGCCACCGCCGCCCCGGACCAGCCGTTGACGAGCCAACTCAGGCACTCGCCATCCTCGGCGGTCACCAAGAACCACCCTGGATCAACTATCTCCGAGTTACGGAAGCGGAGCTGCAACGCCCCGACGGATGCCGACATGGTGTCCAATATAACCGCCACCAAACTCCTCCTAATTAGCTCGACCTCTTCCGCCAGCACCCCGGTTAGAAGTGATGACCACCTGCATATCTCTCCTACCCGCCGGATCGGCCGTTTTCGAAGGGCCAGGGCCCGCACCAGCGGCGGGGGTCGCGGTAGCGTCTTCCACTTGGGAGAGTGGGGACACATTAGCCACCACCCTCTAGCCGCCGGCGCACACCCACCGCTAACCCTCTTGACCCGCCGCTCTGGCGGTGTTTTCTTTTCTGCCCTTGGACGCTTCGTATACACGCCCTGAGCTAACAGCTGACTTGGGCCAGCCCGGCGGCCCCGACACCGGAGAGCCTGATGGTCCTCCCTGAGTTAGTGGCCGCCTGTTCAGCTTTCGTCCCTTTATTCTTCTTTTGTTTCTGGTGTACATTGCATGGTACACCAGATCGACGGATTTACAACCCCTTCGTGCCGATATTCAACTGGTTCAAACACAATGCCACAACCTCCGTTGATCTTAATTTTACAGTACCTACTGTAAAAGTAAAAAAAAAAAAATGAAACCCCGAGAATCGAATCCAGTACTATTGTGTCCAGAGGCGCACGTTCTCACCACTGGACCACCGAGGCTCCAACATTTTCTTCATAGTACCTATTGATATCTCATTCGTTATCGTGACTCACTTGCTGCTTCCGTATTTTTAAATTTAGGTTTCAACTATGTCCGTATCGTATTCGTTACCATAACGCACTTGCTTCAAGTCTCGATCTCTTGAAAAGCAATTTTTTTACGAAGATTAACTAAAAAGCAAATATGCCTTTAGTTACAGGCAAGTTGGGTCTAATAAAGAAAATCGATAAAGAGTCAATTTAAATTATCAACGGAGTTGTCCTTTTAGAGGTTCTCTTTTAAATTGTGTGTGTATTTCCAAAAAAATTATTACAAATATCCATCAGCAATCACAGCAGGTTTTGTAGTTGTCGAAGTGTGTACAAAATAGAGAAAATGTTATAAATACTGCCCTGCTTTCATAAATCTGTGATCACAGACAATAATACGTCAGTGTGATAAAATTGGGGCTCCTCCAGACATGATTGATCACCTCTAGACCACAATCATTACTTTTTGCAAACACATTCCTGTATCATTTCGTTTTCCATCTCCGTTTTTATCATCGCCTCAAATTGACCTAGATGAATTAGTAAGGTGCAACAAGATATATAATATATAAGCGATATATCATCCTTTTTGGTTATCATTGCGTGATATTTCATTAATACGAAAATTAGGTCAAGCTACGCAAGAAATAAAACCTCTGGACGCAGCAAGTGCGTTATGGCAGTGAATTTTCATAAAAATGTTTTTAAATAGCAAATATGTGTGTTTTTTTATAAAGAAAGCAGGCGTCAAATTTAGTTACCAGTAAAACCTATATAGTAAAAACAATGTGCCGTGTTTCGTCAAAACAATTGTGTTGTTTGAAAATGTACAAAAATTTCCCAAAGAAAAAATTAATTGTTCCCGAAAAAAATGGTTTCCTGGTCAACCTTATAGGTTAATAGCAAATTTAGCTATTCAAATTTGAAGCATTTAATGAAAATTGGCTACCATAACGCACTTGCTGCGTCCCGAATTTCTTTTCTTGCAAAGATGTATTATATTTCGATGGACAATGCAAAAATGCAATAACATAGGGCGTGTTCGATTAAAAAAATTCACTGAAATAAAGAAAATTTGAATCACCAACGACTTATGGGCCACTCTGTAATTGTGGAAATATGTTTTAAGATGTAGCTCAAGAGACCCTATAATTAATGTATACAACTTTTTTTCGTAACTTGCATAATAACGGATATATTGCGCTTTAATGATTTTTTACGCAAATTCGACAAAAATGATATACCATTAAACGATAAACTCTATAGCCAACACTACTGAAAGGGTCTATTTGAAATGAATTTTGTGTAAGCATTTTAGTAAATTGAAGGACAGTGACGATTAAAACAAAGAGTTCAGGCTTTGCAAAACATTATTCTTGAGACATTTTCCTTCCATAGATCATATTTGTTTCAGGTTCATTGCCTAAATATTAACAATTTTGACGTTTTAAATCGCGACTTTGACGTTTTGAGGAAAACCCAAATTTATTTTTCTTTAAATGCCTGTAACTTTTTTTTCCTTTTACCTACGGAGCTAAATTTTGGTAGGTAGCTTACCTATTATAATATAAACCCGTGTACCAAATTTCGTTGCACCTACTTTGTAAATTTTGGAGATATAATTTTTTTCGAATGAAAAGTCAAAATTTTCTAGGAAAACCTCGTCCGATATTTATGACTAAGGAACTTATCCAAGCCATTTACAAAAGAAAGGTACGTGCCAAATTTTGTCAAAATCGGCCCATTATTTTTTGAGTTATCGGTGTGATACATATATAATATATATATATATATATATATATATATATATATATATATATATATATATATATATATATATATATATATATATATATATATATATATAAACATATAAAAATTGAAACTGACCCCGGATATGGGTTCTAAGGGTCCTAGTTCGCGCTCATTTGCAAAATTTTTTTTAAAATTCAAAAGTCGGGATCTCCCCATTAGTGAATTTTTTCTACGAAAATTCACTAAAATTGCATAAAAGTATACTATACTCGCTTTTTAAGAGACCACCATATAGTGTTGAAGCATTGCTCTGCAATTAAATAAATCTAAATCCAGGAAATACAATTTTAACAGGTCAGATAGCAGTTATCAATCACTTTTACAGGCCCTGTCATAAACACGGTTGTGTAATTCTTATATTTGTGGTATGTTAGAGGTAATACTAATGCATCAATACGCTAAGGACTGTAACCTGTGGTAAGCACTGATAAATGCGCCTTGGAAACCCAAATCAAACCACACGTTTTTAAGGTCTGACTATCGTTTAGCTGATAAAGTTATTAATCCCTCTGGTTACGTCAAGTTTATTACCAGAACGATTGCCAGGTCTTCCGAAGTGTAATTCCTAATAATTACAGCTCTACAGGTGACTAAGGTTAATAATTCCTTTTAGAATCCCCCCCAAAGTTTCTATTCTGGTTGCTATTTAAAATAGCCCATTGTTACACTATTTTTTTAATTGAATTTGCAAAATCCATGTGCTGTTTTCATTTTACATGCGATCAAATAATAATTTTAAAAAAGTTTTGTGGTGTGCCTGCCTTTTTCAGGTTAAAATCCAGATAAATGTTATGAACTCCCTCCCACGAAACCTTTATCGGCGAAACTTTCTTCATGTTTTCTGTACTGGTTAATGAAACACCCTGTATATTTTTTATGTGAAAAAATGTATACCTGTTGCGCGATAAAGCGGTATTATTGTTACTGTCCTTATTATTTTTATAATTCGGTGTTAAGCCACTGGCCGAGGCTCCGACATACTCTGTCCCACGATATTACTTTCGTTCCAATGTTAGTAAGAGAATACGTGATCGGATATCGTCCATCAAAATTAAGTAAACAAAGGAGACGTAAAGGAGACCTTAGGGAAACATATTTTTGCACCATAATAGGTAGCAAATATACAGCGGAGTGGCAGGCAGGAAATTCCTCAAAGTCCTGCGGCAACGAATTGGGTACACTTAGTAAACACCCGATAATTAGAGCGATAATTCGTAAGGTATGCTCCAAATTCCTAGATAAAGGTGCCTAAAGTCGACCATAATGTTTTTATCCTCAATTCGTTTTTCGTCTACCTTTTTCCCAATGTTCCTCTCAGCAGGTTCCGAGAACTCTCTAACGAAGGTCATTTTATTTTGCTTGCCGGGGAGGAGGATATTGTCAGGCCTATTAGCGGTCACCGGTCCGACAATGACCAAAAAATTCCAGCACATACAGCATCTGTCGTTATTCACCATGGAATGAAGATCATCTAGTTGGCAGGGCAGCATCGGTGTTTGGTCTAACCCATACGAGTGTCGAAGATGGTAATACAATACCCCAAGGGCCTTATTATGTCGACTCACGTTTAGACGCCATCACTTGAGGTGCACTCAAGAGGTGCATAAAAGTCTCCGGAGATTTATAAACGGTTCTATAGCCGTCATCTGCAACAACCAGGTGCATTGTGCGTTTTCTGTAGGCTAAGGTGTTAACAACACCATCTTGTCAGGCCACGATAAACCCTTCAATCTTAAACCTGTAACCAGCTACTTTAAAAAAGAGAATGTCATGCTCCTCAGGTCAGGCCACGTCAGGTCAGGAGGCCGTGTTCTTCTTTATGCTGGAATAAAATTTCGTGTAAAGTCTAGTCAGCATGTTGCCCCGATGCTCTTGCAGGTATCTTTTATTTTAGCTTTTAAGATCTAAATGTCAAGCTCTCTGACCAAAGGATGATCGGTTTGTCTCGTTTCTGACCTTTAAGAAGCAAATGGGATTTCTCCTGTGGGAGAGATTCTATGCCTTCTGAAAATGATACTTTAAGTTTAATCTGCCCCCAAACACCTGAATAAAATAGGTTATTCAGCAGCTGCATTAGGCTAGTGAATTCTGTCTTTAGCTATCTGCATTCTCAAATATTGGTTAATTATTCTAGGTCAGTATTGACCAACTTTATAACAGCATATTAATATGACAACACAGAAACTGTATCTATTTACCAGCATTGAAATATAAATATAAAACTGCAATTATTTGTCTTTCTAATTCTTGTACCAGAGTAACACCTTCAAAGAAAAATCGAGGTGATCAACATGTAGAAAGTAATATTTAGAACTTTAAAATATTAGTTTTTAGATTTATCTTTTCGTTTAATAATTGTACCATACCATACCAATAAAAATAACGAAGGAACTACCAAAGTACTTGCACGCGCGCCAAATACATTTAAGAAGACAAACCCTGTAGCCATCCACCATGGTATTTTCCATTACATCCATTAAACCTCATGCGGTTTTTCTATTACAACGACCCATTAAGGAAAACGTTGCTGCAAATATTTTGCATATATGATTTAAAATTGCCAAAAGGAAACCAGAAAGTAAGCCATTTTCTTTAGATAGCCAACCTAAAGTTATATAGATGCAGCAATGTACAGCTACACAAGTTAGTGACTTCCCGGTGGAGATTGGTATACATAGATGTAATAAATATGTATTTGTTTATATGAAAAGCGACAAGGATGGCTAAAGAAAAAACGTGTCCTAAAATTGGGTACTCACAGACTGGACTAAGAGAAACGCTTGGCTTTTTAGGAATTCTTAAGGGGTATTTACCATAAAACCGTGGAACAAAAGCTGGGCACATAATTAGAATGACAATTAAAATTTGTGCCAAAGACATACTTAAATGCTGGTAGATAGATACAGTTTCTGCCTTGTCATATTAATATGCTGTTATAAAGTTGGTCAATACTGACCTAGAAGAATTAATCAATATTCGAGAATGCAGATAACTAAGTACACAATTTATTGGCCTAATGCAGCTGCTGAATAACCTATTTTATTCAGGTTTTTGAGGGCAGATTGAGCTTAAAGTACCATTTCCAGAAGGCATAGAATCTTAGAATGTTTCCTATAGGAGAAATCCCATTTGCTTCTATAAAGGTCAGAAAGAAGACAAAGCGCTCATCCTTTGATCAGAGAGCTTGACATTTAGATCTTGAGGGCTAAAATTAGAGATCCCTGCAAGAGCGTCTGTCGGGGCAACATGCTGACAAGACTTTACACGGAATTTTATTCCAGCATAAAGAAGAACACGGCCTCCTGACCTGATGTGACCTAACCTGGGGAGCTTAACATTTAGATCTTAAGTGATGAAATTAAAGACACCTGCAAGAGCGTCTGTCGGGGCAACATGCTGACAAGGCTTTACACGGAATTTTATTCCAGCATAAAGAAGAACACGGCCTCCTGACCTGACGTGGCCTGACCTGAGGAGCATGACATTCTCTTTTTTAAGGGAGCTGGGTACAGGTTTGAGACTGAAGGGTTTATCGTGGCCTGACAAGATGGTGTTGTAGACACCTTAGCCTACAGCAAACGCACAATGCACCTGGTTGTTGCAGATGACAGCTATAGAACCGGTTATAAATCTCTGGATACTTGTATGCATCTTTTGAGTGCATCATCTCAAGTGATGGCGTCTAAACGTAAGTCGACCTAATAAAGCCCTTGGGGTATTGTATTACAGTTTTCGACACTTGGAAACTAGATGATCTTAATTCCGTGGTTAAGAACTACAGATACTCATGTCCTGGAATTTTTTGGTCATTGTCGGACCGGTGATCGCTAATAGGCCTGATAATATCCTCCCTGGCAAACAAAATAAAATCACGTTCGTTAGAGAGTTCTCGGAACTTGCCGAGAGGAACGCTGGGAAAAAGGTAGACAAATAACTAACTGAGGATAAAAACATTATGGTCGACTTTAGGCACCTTTATCTAGGAATTTTGATCATAACTTACGAATTATCGCTCTATTGGGTGTTTAGTAAGTGTAACCAATTCGTTGCTGCAGGATTTTGAGGAATTTCCTGCATGACACGCCGCTGCATATTTGCTACCTATTATGGTGCAAAAATCTGTTGCCCTAAGCTCTCCTTTACGTCTCCTTTGTTGACTCAATTTTGATGGACGATTTCCGATCACGTATTCTCTTACTAACATTGAAACGAAAGTAATGTCGTGGGACGGATTATGTCGGAGCCTCGGGCAGTGGCTTAACAACGAACTAAAGAAATAATAAGGACAGTAACAATAATACCGCTTTATCGCCCAACAGGTATACATTTTTTCACATAAAAAATATACAGGGTGTTTCATTAACCAGTACAGAAAACATGAAGAAAGTTTTCCCGATAAAGGTTACGTGGGAGGAAGTTCATAAAATTTATCTGCATTTTAACCTGAGAAAGGCAGGCACAACACAAAACTTTTTTTTCTAATTTGAAAATAAGGAAGGTCTGCTGCGGTAAAGCATTCCAAGAGAATCATAACTTTCAGCAGTCATATACTTCACATGATCTCCAAAACTAAGCTCACAATAAATTATTAGCTGTGATTTTTGTGCCAACTCTTAGAAAAACATTATCAATGTGAATAAGGATAACAAATTCTGGACGCAAGTGCGTTATTATTTGTGAACTATATAAGGTATAGAGATTAGCTGGCGAAAAGTATTTGCGAGCCTGGAAGAGGAAACCTAATTTCTTAGGAGCCGCTTCTGCAATTGATGTGACATGTTGGTGCCAATTGAGATTTCGATCCACACAAATGCCAACAAGTGAAAGCGACTCATTACTTTGAATAACTTGGTTGTTCATGGTTATGGGTCTAGGGAAGGTGAAAATCTTATGAGATAGCAAGCAAGACTGAGATTTGGTGGAGTTTAATTGTAAGAAAATTCTACTCTCCCAGTCTAATATTTGTTGGAGATCCACAGAGACAGAACCCTCCATGATTCTACGATCCTCATCTAATTGGGCTTAGAATATTGTATATCCGCGTAACTGTGAACTGGGTTGGATGTGCTAGAGAAGAGGTCATTGATGTGGAGAAGAAACAAAGTAGGAGCTAAAGCTGAACCATGCGGGACGCCTGCATTAAGTTGATACAGTTTAGAGGATAGGCCATCCACGACAACAAAAATGCTCCGGTTGAAGAGGAAATTTGATGTCCATGTACAGAGTTTTGGTGGTAGGCCATGGACCGGAAGTTTATCAAGCAACGTTGCGTGCCAGACCTGGTCGAATGCTTTGGATGTGTCTAGAGCGACAATCTGAGATTCACCGTGTAGTTCCAAAGACTTATTCCAATAATGGGTGACAAAGGAAAGGAGGTCGGAAGTTGATCTGCGCTGATGGAATCCATACTGCCTGCCGTGGATTAGACTGTGTTTTTCAAGAAATTTTAGTAATTCGGTGTTTATATAATTTCCATCACTTTAGAGACGACTGAAAGGAGAGAAATAGGCCTGTAGTTGCTAGGAAGCGCTTTGGATTATTTCTTGGAGACGGGTTGTACTCGAGCAGTCTTCCAATTATTAGGGAATATGTATCTACTGTAAGATGTCTGAAGCAGACGAGTCCGGACAGGAGCAAGTTCTGGTGCGCATAATTTGAGAACAATTGCTGCGATCTCGTCAAGGCCAGAGGCTTCTTTGGTATTAAGAGAAGAGAGCAACTTTCGTACCCTTTTAATTTAGAAATGATATCCGTCATTTTATGCGCGACATTGGGGACTGTTGGTGGTTGAACATTTGGAGGTGGGTTGAGAGTAGATATGCCAGCGCACAACGAGGAAAAAAGTTCATCCTTGCCCAGGGCGGTAGAAACAATCTCATCCCCTGAAAGAAGAGAGTCTAGAAGGGTCTGCTGCTGTTAGAGCTTGAGAGGAGTTTGTTTTTGATGTGGTTATTATTATTATTATCATTAAACGAGTTTTTTTGCCTCAGAAAGAATGCAGGCATAGCGGGTTCTTACGTCGTTAAATGCTTGACGCTTTTCTTGACTGGAATTATGTAGAAGCGTTTTGTGAGCTTTGACCTTTTTAAGTCTGGCCTTGTCACAGAATTTAGAGAACCAGTGCGTATGAGTGGCTTAGGAGGTTTTCTGTGTACGTGGAATAAATAATTCCATGCCGGCTTGGATGATTTAGGTGACGTTTTGTGAGATATCGGGATAAGAGGGAGAGAGCATCTCACTACGTTTTTATGATAAGTTTTATATTTTAGGTCAAATCCAGCCTAAGTATTGAGTTTTGAGTGTACAATACTGAAGATTATCTGTATACCTCTGGTCCTTTTCTAAGATTTCATGGTTTTCGTAACCTGAATGTATTGCTACACCCTAAGTCTTGTTGAAAAGGTTGGCGAATAGCATGCTCAGACGAGTGGCAGAAATCTGGTCTGAAATCGTGGTGGACCTACAAGATAATATGTTTACGTTCCTTCGTAATTGTTGCGTTATTCATTCATTCTGTCACCTATGTGCAAGTCACGTCTTGTATAATTAATAAAATAAAATTTTCGCTACAAACATGTTAGTTTGACTACTAAGAAGCAAAATTAATGACATCAACCTAGTATACTGCGATACCAACAAAATCTCACAAACGTCCCGAAGTATTGAAGGTTTCTTAACTGCATACTCAAATTGCACCCAACTCAAACCCTGACCGTTTGTGTGTTGCCCGTTTTGCGAGAAAGTTAGAAGGCAACTTTGCTAACAGTAACGTAGTCGAATGCAGTATTTTCGAAATTCCAAAAACGCTGCGAGATGTAGAAAGATTCTTCAAAATGGAATACCAAAAATCAATGTAAACCTTGACGTTGGCCAATGATAAAAAAATAAGAAAAATTTATTATATAAACATAGTGGGCTGCGATGTAAATAAAATCTCAGGAACGTCCCGAGGTATTAAGGTGTTCTTCTCAATCGCATACCAAAAGTTCACCAAACCCAACTCGTTAACGATTGAAATGCGTGTTTTGCGAAAAGTAATATGGTTAAAGGCAAATTTGACTTAAAATTGATGACGGAAACCTGGTGGAATACGATATCAACAAAATCCTAAAGAAGGGACCGGGGGATAGAGACATTCTTCAGCACTGAAACTCAAAACGAACATAATCCGCTCCATCGACCAGTGGGGTCGCTTGCATTTTTAACTACGCTGGACTTGACCAAAAATACAAAATTGATTATAAAAAACGCAGTGGGCTGCGATATTAATAAAATCTTGAAAGCGGCCAGTGGTGTCAAGGTATACTTCTAAATTGCATCCCATATATATATATATATATATATATATATATATATATATATATATATATATATATATATATATATATATATAGGGCGGTCACTTTTAAGTGGGCCACCATTGGGATCTCCCAAACTATAAGAGATAGGACGTCGGTTAAATTAGGAAAAATGTGTGCAATTTCAGTCAGTTTTAGAGGCTAAAGTCAAATTTCAGCTTGGATGATTGCTGAATTATCCCGACAAAACTAAAAAGGTAGCTTTTTTTATTTCCTCGATAACTTTTTGTTATATAATAGAATAATACTGAAGCTGGTAGGTTTCCATAACTCGCCACAAGCTATCAGATGTTGCTCTTAAGAAAATTTTAAGCCTACTAGATTTTCTTTGTCATGGCCAACTTTTCTTTTCTTATATATTGGATTTAGACATCAATGGGTAGAAAAAAAATACGAATTTAGTAGCATAATACAAATATATTATTTGTCTTAGTTATTTAATTTAAAGAACAATTAAAACTTTTCCCGGTTAGTATCAAGTTGCCATGAAAACATTAAATGAGTTTGACAGTTTATAAAAATCAGAAGATTAGTGTTGATGTCAAATTACATACAAGTGTATGATTTGTTGCAAAAATAGTGAATTTTGTTGATTAATAATAATGTCAGCATACCCGATACAAGAAAAATTTAATATATGCAATATTTATATTTATAAATACAGAAACTCTGTGGATGCATCTCGTAAATATGCAGATATGTATCCTGAAAGGCGGCAACCGAATAGAACCTATTTTCGACGTCTATGTCAACAATTTAATGAAAATGGCACATTCAAAAACGTACGATCACGAATAACTAGTGAAACTTTGAATGAAGTTAATGTCCTGGCACAAATAAACATAAATCCAGAACCGTCTCAAAGAAGAATTTCAACAGAATGTAATTTATCAAAAAGTGGAGCCCAGAAAATTTTAAAGAGACATAACTACCATGATTATAAATTTAAACCAACGCAACAATTACATCCAGGAGACGATGAAAAACGACTAGCTTTTTCTATATGGTTTCGTGAAAATGCGAGTCAAGATTTCAATTTTCCCGAAAAGGTACTATGGACCGACGAGACCCTCTTTACAAATTGCGGTATTTTCATAAGAAGTAATAAGCATTATTATTCAGTTGTAAATCCTCATCTCATAGGCGAAGTTAGACCACAAATCCGGTTTTCAATTAATGTATGGTCTGGTCTGTTAGACAGTAAATTATTAGGCCCAAACTTTATGCCTATGCGTTTGGCTTCAGAGTTTTATTTGAATTTTCTAAGAAATTATTTTGAAGAAATGCCATGTAATGTTCCCCTGGCCAGTATTCGTAGACTAAAATGTATCCAACAAGATGGAGCACGTCCCCATAGTGCCAGAATTGTTAGGGAGTATTTAAATGAATGATTTGCAAATGCGTGGATTGATGCTAAGGGTCCCGGGCCTTGGCCACCGGGATCCCCTTGCTTGAACCCGTTGGATTATTGTATTTGGGGCATTGCAAAGACCCAAGTCTATGACAGACCATCCGATAACATTAATGATTTCCAAGAAAAAATCAGAGAAGCATTCCACAGCATTGAACCAGATACTTTTAAGAATGCAGTGAATAGTTTGCAACGCAGAACTTTACCTTGTATAGAGCACAGGGGTACACAATTTGAACAGTTTATGTAGTTTAATTATTTATTCTTTTTGTCTCTGCGTAGGTGATTTGCATTTTCTACTTGTTATTTTTTTGTGATTAGTTTCTAATAGAATAAATATTTTTGCACTAATTCTTATATTTTATTTCTTTGAGTTCGAGTGATAATATTAACGTTTTTAGACTTTACTATACAGTTTTCGTAAAAAAGAAATCGAGTTATTAATTGATTCTAGGTTAGGTAATTATTAAAGTGAGACCTAAGGTTGTCTGCGATTTAGCATACATTCTTATTAGCCGACAGTATACTGTAAGACATTTTTACTGACTTTTATAAACTGCCAAATTCATTAATTTTTTTCATGGCAACTTGAAAAGTAAACTAGTGAGCTAAATACATCATGTGTGCGACACCAGTGAATTCGTAATTTTTTCTCTGTCCAATAATACCAATATGGCGTCCATAAGAAAAACAAAAGTTGGCCATGACAAAGTAAAATCTAGTAGGCATAAAAAAATTTTAACACCATTATCTGATAGCTTGTGATAAGTTATGGAAACCCACCAACTTCAGTAATATTTAATTAAATTAAAAAAAGTTATCGAAGAAATAAAAAAATAGAGCTTTTCAGTTTTTTCAGGATATTTCAGCAATCCCTAAAGCTATTTAAAATGAGACTTCATCTTCCGAAAGAGAATAAAATTGTGCATATTTTTCCCAATTTGAGAAGCTTCGTATCTCTTTTAGTTTCGGAGATCCCAATGGTGGCCCACTTAAAAGTGACTCCCTTCGTAGACTAATGGCCATGGTTTGAGATGTTACTGAAAACATCTACTTATATTTAAACCTGTGTATCATATCACGTAATTGATAATTTTGCTATTGTCTACCAATCAGAATCAACAAGAAACATCGGTCAACAAGTAAAAATTATAGCAGATTTGGTGAACCTGTTTGTTGCAGTTCTCGTTACACCCCATAGTTTATTAGTAATTAAAAGTTACCCCAATAAAACTTTATGACATTCATTTTTTTTACAAATACGTAATTTTTTATTTGGTTATATATATATATATATATATATATATATATATATATATATATATATATATATATATATATATATATAACCAAATAAAAAATTATGTCAAACTAAAATGTCATTTTTGGTCGCGTACAAAATTTACAATTTCGGCAAAAATATGGGTAGTTGAGAAAGGTTTGCAGTTGGAAAAGTATTATGGAGTGATAAGTATTAATTGTAAATGGAGATATCAGGTGAAACATTAGAAGAACGAAATGGAAGAGAAAATAAATTTTTTGGAATGTCAAAATCTTAAGGTTGTTGAATTTGGAGGGTTGTCAAGCAGTTTTGGATGCAACTATGTATAAAATTATGTTAATATTCACCACAAGTCTTAGACTTATTGAATAAACATGTTGTATAATTTTAAGCAATAAAGATAATAATTATAATAATAATATATATATATATATATATATATATATATATATATATATATATATATATATATATATATATATATATATATATATATATATATATATATATATATAGAAATGCATAATCTTTAGAGCATACTAATATATGAGCAGTTCTCGTTACACCCCACAGTTTATTAGTAGTTAAAATTTACCCCAATAAAACTTTATGACATTCATATTTTTTATGAAGGATGCAATTCATTAGGGAGTTGCACGTGCGCATGTTCAACTGTATAGATTTTCTTTAGAAGTAGAGTATTTGTCGCACAGAGGGCACTAGCATTTCATTCGACTTGCAGAAAGCCTTTTAAATTAATCTAAATTTCATAACTGGATATTTGCTACATATTAGACGTTGATATTAGACCATAGTTCGTAGCATTGCATTCTAGAATATTGTTTTACCCAACATGTTACGAATTGGGAAGCAGCGTTGCTCCGACAAAACCGTATCGATTTATTTTCGAGTCTGCCTGCTGGAACATAGATGTCGCTGTCTAATTGCAACAGAAATCTTGAAGAGCGCAATTTCCTGTTTATAGAAAAATGTGTGGCTATATCCCTAAAACAGAAAACTTTCTCCTGAATCAATGACACATGGCTAAGGTGTTAGCTGAGAAAAAGCTTTAGCTTTATTACAGCTTCCAGCTTTATTACTGCATCCTCAATATAAGTCCGAATCGACAGTTAGATTTTTCCAGGTTACTACTACATGTGGAATAAAATACAGGATAATATAGGATTTCAGTCAACAGATAGAGCCAGATCAACATTTTGTTGATAATGAGTGTAGTAACATTTTGAAATTTTTAATTACCGCAAGACTTCTTTCTGATAGATTTGAGGGAAAAATAAAGAGGAAAATGTACTGATTTAAATCCCGATATACAAAAAATTGTTACCAAAATAATTATGCTTAATAAATTGGTCTAAACCATGGATACAAAATTTTATTACACGCATTTTTTTTACAAAAATTATATTTTATTTATATGAACATACGTACACACACACACACTCATATATATATATATATATATATATATATATATATATATATATATATATATATATTTCTTAAAATATTATGGGATAGTAGCCGTTAGTTGCAAGATAAAAACCCTTTTTGTATATTCCCCAGCTTATGAAATTATTTATTCCATTACCAAGGCTACAAGATGAAAGGGAACATTACAATTTACATAGGAAAAATACAAAAGCTTTAAATAATTAAACACTTACACATAAAGCGAGTTTCAAAATAGAACTTGAAAAATTATTAAATAACAAAAATATGTCAAATAAGGATCGAGTTCATAAAAGTGAATCTGACATAATTTGTAAGCTAACTATTGTGCATTTAAATTTGTTATTTGTATTTTCCAAGGAAATATAAAAGAGAGTAGTATTTAAAAAAACTACCTGCGCGGTTTCACAAAGGCTGAACATTATATATATATATATATATATATATATATATATATATATATATATATATATATATATATATATATATATATGTTTTCATACTGCGTGTATATATTTGGATAATGAATGTACATGAAAGAGTGTGGATGTGTGGGAATGTGTGAGTGTGAGTGCGCGTACGTGAGAGACTTGGTGGGTATTTAACTTGGTAAGTGAGTGTTATTTTCAATTGTGATTGGGTAGGTATATATTGAATCGGGAAACAAGTGGTTTAGTAATTTGTTGTAAATATCGGATCTTCCTCTTTCCTCCTTTTTATGGTGATGAGAGGGGAGTAGACTTTAATCACGGCTGATTGTAGAGATCATTTAATGGTAAATAATAGAGATAAGATTGGAGAACCGGATCATACGGACGTGATACGTCCTGTTGCACTGTAGCTGGAAAGATGCATGCAACTGCTCTGTAGAATATGTAGGAGGAGTTTTTCAGCACATACAAGTTCTTCTGAACTTACGTGCTAGTGTTCTTAATATTAGTCAGTAAGTATTATTGTATGTATGGAAAATAAATAAATAATATATATATATATATATATATATATATATATATATATATATATATATATATATATATATATATATATATATATATATATATATATATATAGTCCTGAGGTCCCGTAAATTTCTTGTTTTCAAGAAATTCTTGGTGTGATTTGAGCATCCAGACGGGGTTGTAAGCATATTTAATTTTTATTTTTTAAACGGAATTCATCTATGAAATTACAGGTTGCAGGCAAGTCTTTTTCCATGTTAATCGCTTGAATGATCGGTTTTAATCAAATCCTCAAGGTTCAGCTTTAGCCCCTACTTTGTTTCTTCTCCACATCAATAACATCATCTCTAGCACATCCAACCCAATTCACAGTTACGCGGACGAAATATACCACACACCACGAGGGTTCACAGTCTAAATACCATCGTGGTGGGTGTCGACAAGCAGGAAAGAGGCAACTTGTTAATTCTGGACTTGAAGGTTTGGAGGTTCGGAGGAGAAGGAAAAATATTTTCCGGCAAGGAATTCCACAACTTGGAAGTCCTCGGGACAAAAGAGCGGGCATAACAAGATGTTCTATGTCTGATGACCTGGACAGTAAAAGGGTGCATTCGCTCTCTTCCCCTGGTAGATCTGTTGAGGGCAGCAGGTGGAGGAACTATGGAAGTTCGCGTGCAGATACCTAGCTCTCTTCTGAATGGAGTCCAGGATAGCGAGTGTAGAAGCGGCAGCGACACCCCAGATGTGGGAGCAGTATTCGAGGTTTCGTCTTATTTGTGAAATATATAAGGTATAGAGATTAGCCGGTGAAAAGTATTTGCGAGCCTAGAAGAGGAAACCTAATCTCTTAACAGCCGCTGCTGCAATTGATGTGACATGTTGGTGCCAATTGAGATTTCGATCCACAGAAATGCCAACAAGTGAAAAGGACTCATTACTTTGAATAACTTGGTGGTTAATTGTGATGGTTCTAGGGCTGGTGTATCTCTTATGAGAAAGAACGCAAGACTGAGAATTGGTGGGGTTGAATTGTACAAGATTCCTACTTCCCCATTCTAATATTTCTTGGAGATCCACGGAGACAGAACACTCCATGAGTCTGCGATCCTCATCTAATTGGGCTAAAGAGACAGGCTTAGAATAATGTATATTTGAGTGAAGGGTGCTTTCGTCCGCGTAACTGTCAATTCGGTTTAATGTGCTAGAGAGGATGTTATTGATGTGGAGAAGAAAGAAAGTATGGGCTAAAGCTAAACCTTGAGAAGTTGATTAAAATCGATCATTTAAGCGATTAATATGGAAAAAGACTTACCTACAACCTGTAATTTCATAGATGAATTTCGTTTAAAAAGTAAAAATAATATTTTCGGCAAATTTGCAGATTAGCAGATGGGAGGTGTTTAGAAAAATATTTTCTGAAATATCCTTACAACCCTTTCTGGATGCTCAAATCACACCAAGAATTACTTGCAAACAAGCAATTTACGGGAACAAGAGTGAATAGGGGTGCTGGGCGGAGAAGAACATAAAAAGGAAATGTGAGCGGAAAGTGCAAAAGAAACAGCTTAGTTGGACCACTTAAGCTGCCTTTATCCCATTTTGCAGCTATACCTCCTCAAAATCCTGTTTACCACGCGCGGAACCTCTATATTCACTGCAGATCTCGTAACTTTTTTAGGTGTTGCTCCAAAGGAATTTTTCCTGTATACATTGTTCTTGTTTATGCATTGAGGGTGATTGTAAGCATGCATAAGGGGAAGGAGAGCCTCCGCGACGAAGCATGGAATTAAGATTTTTAAGTGGTTAAATTGTTATCTCATCTCATTTTTTAAAATATTTTTCCAAAAATGATTTTGGGGTTGCCTTGTTTGTCAGTCTTACATAGTAAGTTGCAATATTTTATCATTTTCAAAAAGTATGGATACAGCAACCGTAAATAAGTGTTGGAAAGGGTGTGTGTGCAGCAAGTATGTTACGGTAGAAAATTTTCGTAAAAATATTTCAAATCTGATAGCTCAATAAATTTCCCATTATGCTATAATCTTCAATCTTGTACTATAGTAACACCTATGTAAACGCACCGTGGGTACTAAATTAAAGAAAAATAACATAATGAGCTTCACGGATCCCAAGCAACAAATTAAGGCATGTTAACCAGCACTCGAGTGCAAATAACCTACCCAAGTTGTAATTTAGTAATAATTAACGAAAATGTTGCCTTGATTGTCATAATGACTACAAATTTGGAAATGCGGCTTCGAACTAGCCAATTTTTGACTATTAAAATTACTCCAAAGTCAGTAACTTACAAGTAACTAAACTGGGAAAAAAATTGGTTCAATTTTACTCATAAAATATACTTAAATATACTTTTGTGTTTCAATTCCAGAGTTGGTAACTTTTAGGTCGAAGTGTGCCCTAAATTGGACTGAATATCGACTATCAAGCCCAGATACCTGAAATACCCACTTTAAGGTAATTTATTACCTAATGTTAACCTGCAATATGTCTCTGTGGTATAGTCAATTGGAGGTCTTCTTATGAAGTCCAGCTTACATATATATTACCAATTTCATTGCAATACAGCACAGGAAATGTTTTGGGCACTGAGCTAAGCTAAAATGGCTTTCTGATCGGCTATAAAGTCATAATTACTGCATAAATGGTCTTCCAAGTCAAATTGCCTACCTTCAAGTTGAACATACCCATAAAATCTGACTTGAAATAAAAATTGTCCTCAAAGTTCAAAGTGTACAGCAGTGAAATACATTTGTGAATCTTAAAGGTGTGTCAGTTGATACATTTCATCAATAAAAGTTTATTCTTGTTGTGAATGTGCGTGCACCAGTAACAAATATTGTGTTACAATGCCCCCTTTGAAACCAATAAAAGTTTACAGACATACTACAAATTATTATAGAGTAATAAAGAATGCTTGTATTCAGTTCGCTTCATATTAATAATTATTATTTCGATAATGTTCTCTGTGTAAATCCTAAAAAAGTATGACAACTTTATCGGCTACTACTACTAGGTATACGAAAGTAAAACTGAATTTCAATTATATGCTGGTATCAAATCAGCACGTTTCCCTCTTCAATATAATACATCCCTTTTCATGCCAAATGGAGTAAAGCATTAGCAACACAGTCAGCTGTCATGTTTATGTTTATTTACTTATTTTATTTTGTTTACATTTTCTATTAATGTATATATATATATATATATATATATATATATATATATATATATATATATATATATATATATATTATCGAATCAAAGGCCAAAAGCGCTGTATAATCATTCCTATATGTCTCTCGGCTGTGCACGGATATAAGTGATGTATATTTTTATAGATGAAAATGTTTCATTTCTAATAAATTCAAACAAAATTCGTTTACCATATAGTTGAAATTCCCATAATAAGACAAAATGCCTTCAAAGTTTGGTTAGTTTGCCCTGTCATTAGGGATTGTGACTTATAGGTAAAAAAATAGGACAAAATTAACTTTCAGGTCAATAATGTTAGAAGGGCAGCCATATTAATTTAATTTTGCGGTATCCATATTGATTCTATTGGAAAATGAAAAATACTTTTTTGTTGAATAAAGTGTAATCAAATTTTAGTTCGAAAAAAACATTAAATAATGCTTGTATACCATGACGACAGGATAGTTTTGTGTTGTTTACATCACCAATCCTTCAAAATCAGAATTTCAAGAATTTTGAAATGTTGTTCATTTTCACTAATTTTATCTTTCACACGGGCGCTCGAGTTTTATCGCAGTATCATCATCATGTTAACAGAAAAAACATAACCGCAGTGGTTTTTTCTTTATACAGTGCGAATCTCCTTTATGGTTGTTCCAAATATTTAAAGTAAGTTCTTTAATCATTCAAGATGTCATTTTTGAACAAAGACAATATCTCTACTACTCTACTGTTTGTTTATACATACATAACCACAGATCCTACAGAACCGAATAATGTCACATGCGTAGTTCGTTGTTAAGAACGTCATGGCACTCGGCGCCTAGATGTCAGATTCAAGTAAAGCGTAGCACATATTTACCAATATATTACGTCCATTGGCCCAATGTTGAATGAAAATGCCCTAAATATAATAAAACGCCTTGGTCTAAACGCCTTTCTGGACCTATTATCGACTTCCATATTACTTTGACTTTATTCCCCACATTGTTAATATACACTTAAATTTTACTTGAAAATGACCTGTGGTGATTTGGTCGCCGACCTATTGGTAGGGCGATTTTACGTCAATTTGACTTTAAATGTTGCTTGGGATAACTACAAATTTGTTTTAAAGAACCTTTTTTGTTGTTTATCATTTGCAATGACTGGATGGGTTGACTAAAACAGAACTATCCAAGCAATCAATAAGGAAAATACCTGCAATATTTATAATCTGACAGGTACATTCCCTTTGTAAAAATTAATTTTTTTCTGAAAAACTTCCGTAACTTTAATGAATTTTGTAACACAATTTTTTTAAAGATACTTGCAGTAGTTACATATTATATCTGAGACCAAATTTTAATTTTTTAGCTCCATATAAAATATAAATTTTTCCAAATAATCGTTAACTGGGACTTTAAAACCAATCTCCAAGGTCCATTTAAATTCAAAGAATTAGTTTTACTAATATGTCTTACTAATAGTGTACAACTATTATGAAAATTCACTTCTATAACGCACTTGGTGCGTTTCGAAATTTTTCTATATTCTGATGTCCCCTTTATAACTATAAGAATGGATTTGGCTTCAGAATTGTTACTTAAACAATTTTTGCATAATCACCCTTTTATTTTAGCGTGAAAGCTAGGAATATGTAAAGTACAAACCACATTGCTATTTGCGTTTAATCCATCAGTGTATATTCATTTAAATGTACTAAAATTTTTTGGGTAGTTTTCTAAATTTGCCTGTTCATATCATAAAGCTCCGAATATTTTGGTATTGTGACAATTGGTTGCTATATTAACCCTTAAGAATTTACTTAAAACAGACACTTAAGTACCCAGCCTAAAAATATTTACCGCCGCCCATGTTTCCAGGAAGCATGAAGTTTTTTTCTGTTACAATTAAGGACGTACAAACTGTGGATTGCCTAAATTATATAATTCACAATCATCATAATATTGTAGATTGACCAAAATGAACGTGACATTCCTATAATATTGACTCCTTGTTAAATAAAAGAGTTGCAGTCATTTTGTATAAAAGCAATTTTAGGTTTCCGTCACACGAAATTAAATTTCAATTATAATAAGTAAATTACTTAACGATCCTCATTGCTATGGAATTATGAAAATAGAGTTTTATATCCATAAAAATGAGCTAATGAGGAAACAACTGAATATTCATAAATAATAATTGCCTTCCTTCAACGAAAAACTTCCTTCTCCTTTAATTAGTGAATTTTATTTTGTCATCTTCGTCCTTTCGGATTTACGTATAAATATGCATGATTTAGTAGGGAGAAAGGCATGATGCATATTATATTAAGAGAATGGAAATGTGTTTATATCTATTTATTTCTAAAATTATTATCAGTTACGAAAAAGAATAGAAAACTTAACAAAACCTATTTTTATTAACACAATATATGTTTTAGTTTTCCGTGCAAATAATCAGTTAAAAACTGGAAGTGCACCTGACCGCTAATACCACATATAATTCGTATAATTCGTTTAATAATCAGCTACAAACTAGGAGTGCACCTGACCGCTAATGCCACATATAATTCGTATAATAGTCAGTAACGATCTCTCGATTTCAGTAGTTTCAGATATTAGTTCCCAGGAAACTCGAACAAGCAAAAGGTGGTCCTATAAGGCCTATAATAGTAGGTAAGATAGTATTAAAGACCTGAACAGAGCACTAGAAAGAGCGTTTGAGGTGTGCTTGAAGAGAAGCAGCAATACGGCAGTCGAAAAGATGCATATTGGTGGAATGAAGAGATCGCCAAAATCAGAACTGAGTCTACGAAGACAAGAGGAAAGGCCACAAGTCTCAACAGGAAAAAAACATCACAAGTAGTTATAGAGAGCGAGCACAGAATCAATACAGGAACAAAAGAAAGAAATTAAAGACAGCAATAACAAAGGCAAAGAAACAAGCCTACGAAGATGTTCATAAAGAAATAGATATTGATATTTGGGACTAGGGTACATAATTCTTACGGGTAGAATTGGTACAAGAACACCAATGACAATAAGTTATGACGAACAGGTTAAGATAGCGCAGGAATTGTTCCCTAAACACGAAGTCAAAGATGACCGAGAGTGGAGCTAAAGTCAGAGGATATTCCACCTTGTGCAGATGAAGAAATAAGGAAAGCAGGCCAAAGGATGAAATCTGGTAAAGCTGCAGGCCCGGATAAAATACCGATCGAGGTTGTTAAGTCAGGAGCAGAACAGAAGCCCGAGATCTTGAAAGTTCTGATAAATAAACTAATCAGTCAGAATAGAAGACTGCTCGATTGGTGTTATTGTAGAAGCCACAGGAAACAGGAGGAAAGAAGCCATATTGAACTGTGTGCCTAGAAGATGGAATAGCAAAATTAAATGACTTATCAAAGAAACCGGGAGAAGAGGAGGGTTGACAGACAACCAATTTGGCTTTCGCAAGGGGCGCTCGACGATGGATGCTGTAAAGAAGGTACATACGTTGTAGGGAAAAAAGGCAATAAAAACATATCTGTGGCCATGGTAACATTGGACGTAAAAATAAATTCAATACACCACCATGGAGAGGCATATAGGAAGAGTTAAGAAAGAGGCAAGTTGAGCCATATCTGCTGAAAATGATGTGTAGGTACCTTGAAGGCAGACAGCTACTGACTGGACAGAAATATCGAACGCAAATTACATGTGGCGTACCTCAGGGGTCAATCCTAGGATCAGCACTGTGGAATTTGTATTACGATAAGGTTCTTTAGTCTAGAGTCCGTAAACAACACGGCTATTATAGGGTATGCAGATGATTTGGCGCTGGTTTTAAGCGGGGAAATAAGGCAGACATAGAAGATAATAACAAGGTCAGTGGCAAATGTGGAAAACTGGATGGTCTACAGCTCGCTCCCTCGGGACTCGTCCGCGGCTTTGTCGCCCCGATAGCAGGAACAGTCTATTAGTGCATATATTTTTCCCTGAAAACAGCATACATCCATCCCGGTACTTCTCCCGGTTTTTCATTCCATCGTTTTTCCAGTTCATGCTTTCGGGCGAAAAATTTTAATTGGTTTTTGGTCGCCCTCTTTCCATCACTCGCTGTCTCCTCGATAGATAGTTTCACGCCTGGTCAGGCGGTTACCTATTGGGTTTTCATATTAAATATAGATTCCCCTACATCAAGCAGCCAGCTTGAATTTTTGGTTCTGACTTATCAGCTAATTGACCCGTCATTCTATGAAGACTCAGCCTTCTTCTGCCATGATCTCAATTTGAAGTGGTAAGATGTTTAGAACTATCTCCATCGCCGGTATAAAAGTGGTTTTTGCTGTCCCTATATTTATAAACAAAAAAGTTTGTGTATCTTGCTTATTCCATTATGTTGCCTCTTGTATGACCACTGGCCACCATACCGAACGGCGTACGTTATAGCTGGTTATACCGACCTGGTATATAGCCGGTGTACCATCAAGGGTTCAAAATCACAATTTTTGTCGTACATTTGTTCGACCGTCATGAGCGTTGTAACCAATCTTTTGACAGTTTTCTCTATATGCTGATTCCAGGTAAGTTATTAGACTAGGATGACTCCTATATATTTTACATCTCCTGGTAGAGGAATTTGATCATCCTGCAGAAACAGAGGACTTATTCCATCTACGTTTTCTTCTCGTCAACACTGGCTTTGCAGTATTGATTTCCCTCCTCGGTGGTCCATTAAGGATTAGGCCGGGTTGTGTGTCTTCTCGAATAGTCTCGGTGAATGTTCCTCTGACTGAAATAACCTGATCTTCCGCATAGCCTCTGGGGTTAAACGCCTCGTCACTGAGTTTTTTTAGCAGCCTGTTAAATATCAGCCTCTAAAACTGTGGTATACGGTACTGCGATACGTCCCCTGCAGCAGGGCTTCCCCAACTAATTTTTTGTATACCACCCTACCTTTCAGCTTACAAACCATCCATCTGCACAAAATCTACTCCACGCAAAGGTTCCTTGTGGCCCTGTTGATTGGAGGCGAGTACATTTGCTTAGGTTTCATCAAAATTTAAATGTGGAGATGTCTTCAGTAGTTAATCTTTTCCAAACTTGATAATAATAATTAATTACCTACAGTCTCCGCTAAAAAAAAATTAACCTGAAGTTCTCGCGCGCGAAAAACTAAGTCAATTAATTCAACGAGATGCTACCTTAGTCAGAAACTACACATATTTTTCGTTGTTGTAGTGCACCTAATTAAAAGTGTCTTTTTTAAAACAGTTTTTTCACATATCGTTTTATTTATCACTGCGTACTTGACATTTATCGCATATGCCAGTACAATATAAAATTGGCCATGGTTATTTTAAAGAGGGCACGTGAGAAGAGAATATCATGCACATGAAGGCATGACGTCTAAGGATTCCTCATCTGACAACAATATATGCTAAGTGACGTTCGAATAAAGAAGGCACTTCTGCTGAATTATTTATGAATAGATAACATAATTGTGAAGTGAAATAGTGTGTGGTCGGGCCGTTAGGGGGCGCTTTATAAACGGCATCCTTCTGTGCGTATGCAGTATTGCCAACGCTGTGGATTTTCCGTGAGATTTCACATTTAAAAATAATTTTGTATGCCTGTTTGGTCACTGAATGTTTAAAAAGCTGCCACTCAGGATCTAAAGCCGTAACACAAGAGTTTTAAACAGGGAGAAATCTTAGAGATTCAAGCGTCTGTTTGCATAATTGTGAGGACGATTTTATTATCATGGATGGGAAAGAAAATTGCTGATCTTGTTTATGCGGTGCAACCAACCACTGCAGAGGACATGATTCTTAGAATTAGGGAAACATTCAACTCCATAACACCAGCAATATTGCAAAATGTTAGAAACTCTCTTAGACGAAGGGTGCATTTATGTCTGAAGGAAACTGGACGTAACTTCGAACATCTTCTTTAGTTTAGTTTCATTCATATTTGTTATCTCATTGTTTGTTGTAGTTGTTCCAATCGTTTCAAAAGTTTTCAAGTTAATTTTTTTATTGTTATCAAATAGGTACTATGCAAAACCTTTATTTAACGTATTATCTTTAAACTTTATGATTATATTTTTCAGTAAACCGCTTAATAATGTTTAAGGGGTTTTATTTGGCATTGTAAAGTATTCAAAGTTCAACTAATTAGCTTATACTGGGTCTTTCTTAACTCCTACACACGAACAGCCGTATAATTGGTTCTAAATTTGCTGTTACCTCATATATCTCAAAATGTTTTAAGTTTTTGTTAGGTATGCATACATAGGATGAAATGTAATGAAATTTCAAGTTCAACGATATAGTAATATACAGGGTGTTCCATTTCACAAAAAAATAGTTTCTGATTCTTGAAGTTGTCAGAAGTTTTGTGAACTCACTGTATATCCAGTCACGCTTTAGTGTAATTATGATAATCACAATATTATTGCGCACCAGCTTTGCTAAAATGATGGTCCTTTCTCTATCACTTACCAAGATAGAGACTTGTAAAATAAAGACCGCAAAGGCCATTATTTTTGAAAAAGAAGAAATAACTCAAAAATTGATGGGTTTCCGCTCATACTACCGTACAAATTTTCAACGAAGAATTACTCTAGGAATCCGAAAATGTGAAAATATATAGGGTGTTCGGTTTAAAATAACGAAGTTGATGAGTGACTAGCTCTAACGGGACACCCTGTGTATTCGGAAATAATTTTATGTTATGAAGTATATGCTGCCTAGCGATTCTCTGACGTGAAATCTTTGCCAATGCCATCAGTGTAAGCACAGTCTAGCTTTACCAGCGAAATCTCGCACCCTCTGTATATATAAACGTTTTGCTAACAAAAAATGACATTTTCAGTATTTCTTGAAAATATTTAATGCTTACTTAACTTTTGAGATGAACAAATTAAAAAATCTAAAGTAAATGCTCGAATAAGCTCACTTGGACTTCTATGCATTATCGCATACATCTTCGCAGATTGTTCGTAACAGCCCGGTGGATTATTCTTCCTCTTGCTCGTAGAGTTGTGAATTTTAACAGTAACTTTTGTCGCAAAATGTTTATATCATTTGAAAAAGTATCCTTGAATAAGCGATTTTTCAAGAATTGCCATAAAATATAATCCAGCGGGGACAAATCAGGACTTCTGGCAGGCCAGCGCACCACTCCATGGTTTCCAATCCATTGATTGGGAAATGTTTCATTAAGAAACTCGGTTACTGCCCTTTCATTATGGGGTGGCGCACCATCCTGTTACCACCACAGCTGCCGCAGCATATTCAACGGTTCATCTTTAAGCGCATCGAATATCTAATTATGGATTAAATTAAGATACCGTTCAGTATTTAAGTTTCCATCATAAATAATTGGCCCTACGATTTTGGTTCGATACATTTCAACCCAAACATTGAATGATTTTCGTCCCTGTCTTCGAACTCGCCGATTTTGGTGCGGATTTTCTACTGCATAATAATGCTCATTGTTTCTGTTAAAAAGGCCGCTTGTGGAAAAATTACATTCATCTGTCCAGATGATTTTATTTAAGAAAACATCATCTTGTTGCATTTTTCCATCAAGCCAATTGCAGAATTCAAGCCTTCTGTCCCTGTCTCCTGGTCTTAGTTCTTGGCAAACATGAAGTTTATAGGGATGATACTTATGTTTTTTGAAAACCCTCTGAATTCGGCTTCTGGTCATATTCAGTTCTGAAGAAAATTGCCGTGTTGAACCACGAGGATTTTCCGTAACCTTTAACAAAACGTTTTGGTGAAATATTTTTGACATGTTATCGCAAAATATTATAGCAATAAAAGATTGCCTAGCATCATTTTATAACGAAACTTACAGCATTTAAAATAGCTTCTTCATCGTCAGCTTCCATTCGTTGCCCGTCGAATTTCTAGGTTTACCAAAACTACCAAAGAGACCTAAATTTCTGTCCAAATTGTTAAAATATAAATAATGAGGTTGTTGACGCTCGGGGTATTGCTCTAAATACCGTTCACATGAAATGTGCAAGTATCTGTTATTACTATAATAAATCCGAAGCATATCACGTTTCTCGAAATTGCAAAACACAATTTTTGCTCTCTTAATGTTTATTTTGAAAGTTAAATTGTCAAAAGTTCTTGTATCATATTATGACAAGCAAGCTTGATATTTCTAAATATTTTGCTGAGCATCAAATTACGCAACTTTGCCATAATTTACCCGACGTTGCTTCTCTTACAGTTTCCGAGATCCCAATGATGAGGCTGGAATTTGAGCCACCCTGTACACTTCGGCTGCAACGTCAAGTTGAAAAGATTTTACAAATCTTAAAGCTAGGTCGCGTGTGACAAATAGAAAAGAAATAGTATTTTATTTCAAAGGCTAATGATACTAGTGGTGATGATCATACTTATTAGCCTGACTCTTTCGCAATCGGCAACACAGCACTATTTTCTCCCTGTAGCTCAGTGCTGCCAATATAACGGGTAAATGTACGTCACGCGCGGCCTCTTCGCTTCGGCTATTCCCAAATGACTAGTTCATTTGAAATTTTGATATGCAGACAGAATGAAACGTGTTTATTTGTAGATTTAAATATATAAAGTATGTGTAATTCGATGAAAAGGAGAAACAGGCGTTTGGGAAGCATGTCACGGACTCAGGATCCGATAACAAATAAAATATAGTCAGAACGTGGTGACCTCAGCTATAACTCACACATATACAGGAGCTACGTGCAAAATATGGATACTTAAGACCGTTCCAAATTGCCTATTTTGATTTTTGCGCCTTCTTTATTCCATTCATCCATCATCTGTGTGTATTCATTTTATGCCTTTCCATGCGTTCATGGCGATGATCGTAAACTTTTCTGGATTCAACTGCTTTGACTATTTCTTTCAATACAAAAGAATTGATTGTACGAATACATTCTAATTGCGTTTATCATTTTAGGCGCCAAATGTCACACAGTTAATCAATTGTTCACTTAAATACACACCTAGAGGCTTTTCTTATGGCCATACAAAAACATGCATAGCTTTATTTGGTATACAGTGGTCTCACCAAGATACGAGAGCTTTAATAATAATAATGATGATAATAATCTTTATTGATTCCTTAAGTACCCAGATGGGTGTCGAACACGTCGATAGGTATACAATACAATAGTCTGCTCAGCAAACAATAATGCAAGAGAATAAAAGATAATACACAATAAAATAAAAATGCAGCAGTTGAGGCGGTTTTAAACCTCTCTTTATATTTCTAACAGCTTGTTAACTCCAGGGGTGAAAAACATAGTTAATATATGGACATAATACTCACTTGTGAACACTCTGTAGCTTATAGTTTGCACGTTTTGGAAAATAAATAGTTTGCTTATAATGCACACTTGTAAAACCTTGGAAAAGTGCCAATTATACTTTCACTTTTATTGTAGTTTAAGGTTTCATACAAATAAACAACCCTCTTTTTCTAATTTTACTTGTAAAGAATTAACCTAAGTCCAAAACAGTAAACGAGTTTATATTTGAGGTTTTGTTTACATTTTTAATAGTAGCAATTGCCCCTCGGTATGTACTGTTTCATTCTTTCTCATGATAATCCATGTTTTTCTATCTCACTCTTTAGTGTATAGTGTCATCTTTTTCATTCTCTCTTTCTATCAGATATAATTTCTGAAATTAATAAAATTCATTTTTAAAGAAAATCTTAACATCTCTCTTATAACTTCTTATCACATTCCAACAAGTTTTTGTTGTTTGGTTAAAGATTAATATTCGTATGAAATTATGATTTATTAAGATTCGAGTTACTGAACAATAAAGTTGTAGCAGTAAAAGGTGTTTAAAAATTGCCTTCAGCTATATACTGGATATTTAGCCTACAGCTTGCAAAAGTGGTTTTAAAGAACAGTGTTTGTTGTGTATTAAATTCCACATCAATTTTATTGAGAAATAAGTCAGTACGAATCACTATTTATATTTTTGTGAGAAAAGAAACCTCATCTATTGGGTAAGCTTCTATTATTTATTTATTAAATTTTCTGTACATTCATTCTGTCTGATAATAATTCAAGTAAGTAGTACCTGCTGAGAGAGATATTTGTTCATTGTAGGGTTTCTTGTTTGGGTCTGAAATCTTCTGGAGTTTTCTGCTTGTTGTGTGTAATCGTCCGAAGCTGTACCTGTCGAGGTATCAGGCAGTCATCAACTTTACCTAACCTGTAATGAAGATTAAAAAAAAAAAGAAAACGTAAAACAATATTTCCAAAACTAGTCTGTACGCATAAGAAGTTGTTCAATTTGAAAAAATTAATTTACGAGAGTTTGAATTTTTTCAAATTCAGTTACCGTTTGAGAGCGCTCTTTATACGGCATCTCGATTTTTTTCGACGAATAATATAAACTAAAACCTCTCTGAATGCGCCACTTTAATGAGACTCTCCTGTCTATTGGTAAAAACATAAAGATTAATATTCGTATGAAATTATGATTTATTAAGATTCGAGTTACTGAACAATAAAGTTGTAGCAGTAAAAGGTGTTTAAAAATTGCCTTCAGCTATATACTGGATACTTAGCCTACAGCTTGCAAAAGTGGTTTTAAAGAACAGTGTTTGTTGTTTATTAAATTCCACATCAATTTTATTGAGAAATAAGTCAGTACGAATCACTATTTCTATTTTTGTGAGAAAAGAAACCTTATCTATTGGGTAAGCTTCTATTATTTATTTATTAAATTTTCTCTACATTTATTCTGTCTGATAATAATTCAAGTAAGTAGTACCTGCTGAGAGAGATATTTGTTCATTGTAGGGTTTCTTGTTTGGGTCTGAAATCTTCTGGAGTTTTCTGCTTGTTGTGTGTAATCGTCAGAAGCTGTACCTGTCGAGGTATCAGGCAGTCATCAAATTTACCTAACCTGTAATGAAGATTAAAAGAAAAGAAAATGTAAAACAATATTTCCAAAACTAATCTGTACGCATAAGAAGTTGTTCAATTTGAAAAAAAAAGATTTACGAGAGTTTGAATTTTTTCAAATTCAGTCACCGTTTGAGAGCGCTCTTTATACGGCATCTCGATTTTTTCGACGAATAATATAAACTAAAACCTCTCTGAATGCGCCACTTTAATGAGACTCTCCTGTCTATTGGTAAAAACGTAATATAATTTTTGATCTGTGCCAAAAATGTGAAAGGTTGCAAAACAATTGAAATAACTCAAAAACGATGAACGCTATCGATTTTTTTCGCTACAAGCATGCATTATAATACATAAAAAAGCAATAATGGAATAATATAAGGGGTGTTCGAAACAAAGAAGGAAATGTTATCACCAACGACTTATCGCCCAGCCTGTGATCGTGGAAATAATTTTGTAAGATGCAGCTCAATACTACCTATAATTAACGTGAAATATTTTTCACGTCTCTTGTATAATTAAGTTTTACCGCAGAAATGCATCATCCTGTATATATGAGAATAGATAAAAACTAAAAATAACCCCGGATATGGGTTCAGCGGGGCGTAATTCGCCATCTTTTGAAGAAAACTTTAAAAATTCAAAAGTTTCGGTCTCCTTATAACCGACTTTTTTCTTAGAAAATTCGCTAAAAAATATAGAAAATTAAACTATAAGCTCTAAAACTAAAACTATTGCCAAAACAGAGAAAGGGTCTATTTAGAATTAATTTTCTGGCTATATTTCAGTAAAAAGACAATGACCGCAGGGTTTGTAAAACACCTTTCTTTGAGATATTTTCTCTCGGTAGCCCGTATTGGTTTCAGAATCTTTGTCTAAATGTTGCCAATTTGGAAGTTTCAAATCACGACTGTGACGAGGAAATCACAAAAAAATATTTCTTAAATGCCTATAACTTTTTTGTCTTTTAACTTGCAGATCTAAATTTTGGTACGTAATATACTTTTTATCATATAAACCAAATTCGTTTGCCCTAAAAAACCGGGGCCGATTTTCCTGTCTAACGGCTTCAAGCCATTTCATTTCACTTGGGCCAATTCACGTTTTAAATTGCGATTTGCAAAGTATCCGTCAAGCAAATTCAGAACATCGATATAGTTGTCAAATAGTTGCCTAATATTGGAGCAATAAGTCCACCAACCCAATTGTAGTCTGCGAACCTGTCTCAGGTGCTCATATTTGATCCCACTTGGAGAGCATATTTATAGGGTCAGGTAACTCAATACAGGAACATTTGGTGAGTGTATGTAACTCGTTTTTCTGTGAACCGGCAAAATTTTTCATGCAGCAATCTAATATCTGAAGCTTTATATTTTGAACTTTCCAAAATAACGTAAACAAATTCGATCTTGAACAATTTCAGAGACGTGCTATAGGGATAATTGTAAATTTCATGTTTTGTCGGTTGAATATTGTCTGTGAATTTAAACACATAGTTCTTGAAATTGTAACTAGTAAATTTTGTCTGTAAAATATCTAACCTGCACATTCTTTTTAATATCTCTTATTTTCAATAATTAGTGTAGAAATTTCACGTAGGATTATATATTTTTTTGGAGGTTCACTCAGAGAACTGGCCAGTTAAAGTTATTGAAAAATTAATCAAATTGATTGACAAACGTCAAGTGATTTACCTAATAATTTGTGCTTGCTTTTTAGCTGTAAAATACATTATTTCATCTTACATATAAAGCTCAAGTGGCTAACATCAGTATTTTAGTAACATGTTACCATCTTTATCTTATTGTTTTGTCATATGTAAGTGAATTGATAATTTCTTTTTCTTGACGTTCTTGCTGTTTATCTGATTTTTATGTGTATGCAATTAATGTCTATTTGAGATTTACCAACCATTGTTAATTCATTTTGTTTGCTATTCCAAATTTAATTTGTATGAATAAATTTATATACTTTCTTATATTAACATAACTGTTTGATTGAAGAGAAATTCCTCCCTACCTTCTTCTTTTTTTTGGCCTCAGCGCAAACAATTTATTCTTACTAACGAATATCTAGATATCTAAATTCCCATATTACCTGGCACTAGTCTGGGGCGCCTATAAATATAAGATTCCAGGCAGTGCGAAACAAACAAAGAATTAACGTGAGTATCCAACTACATCCAGATCAGTCAACCTCCTAAAAGTATTGCTAATCTTAACAAACATGATAATCTGATAGATAGCTATTTTAGGGTAGGGTGTTATAGGCAATCGTGACCTCACTATTGAGCAGATCTATATCCACCTGAGGTCAATCACCATAATATACCACGGTTTCTACAAGTATTTTTGTTTCAAGGAGGTAACAACATACTGATAACAATTAAAAGATGAAAAATGTATTCCTATGATTTGTCGCAGAATTTATTTTTGAGGGCCATCGACATACAAACATTGAAATATCTCGAAAATGGTGTGTCTGAGAGATTTAAATCAAATATACATTTTTTGCTTACAATTGATAAGGGCTGCAATGTAGCTATACGGTAGGTCGATATTACTGGGTGTCAAAAAATTATAGCCAATTGAATGCAAGCCGTGTCTTACAGGTGGCGCCTTCTGCCAGCAGTGTTATTAACAATAACATATTTAAATGTCTTACCCTCGAAAACCCGCAAATGGCAATTTTCACGTCAAAATTTTAATTTGACTCGGACTTATTCGTGAAAAACTGACAAAAACAAATAACCTTAACACGCTGTATTTAAAAAAGTAAGCATTTTCGGACCCATGTTTATATGAAAAAATAGTTTAATTTTTTTTTTGTGCTGAATGTGCACCTGTAACACAGACCATTATTTTTAAAACAGCCTGTATATATATATATATATATATATATATATATATATATATATATATATATATATATATATATATATATATATATATATATATATATATATGTATATATATATATATATATATATATATATATATATATATATATATATACAGGGTGGTCCACTTCGCGAAAAAAGCCCAGTTTTCCATATTAAACTCAATTTTATCAAAAAAGTTACAACTGTAAGTTGTTCAGTTGTTCCTATCAATCATCTGCGTAATTCAAAAATATTTAGATTTACACAGGGTGTTTATTTTCTCTGTGGCAGACCAAACATACACTTTCTTAAATAGAACAGCCTGTATTTTATCATTTTTAAAAAGATGGTATCTCGGCAAGCAAACTGATACCCCACATGATGGGTTTCGGCCCAATCGTTTTAGAGTTATTCATTTGTTTATTAAAAATATTGGGCTAGTTTGGTGCGTAAATACTTCGATTCTGCACAATGTTTTGACTGCATATTCACTGGAGTTAATTTTATACACTTCTCACTATAACTAAATGCAACATGGTAATTCCTAATATAACCTGCCTATACAGAGTGCTAAATTTTCCAAAACTTAAATTTTCTCGAAAATTTCAAATGAAACGTCCTGTATATTATAACGTTGTTAGAAGCGCATTTTCATGGGATTTTCAGCAATACCACGTCTGATGACATTATTTTCAACAGTTTCAAAGATGTTAAGGCTCAATTACGCAATTAGCCATTTTTTTATATAAATTCAACGTTAATATGCAACACCCTGTATTTTATATCATTTTCAAATAGTTTACGTGATATCGTTAATTCATACTGGATAAAAAAAACTAAGGTGTGTGTGATGTGAAAGAGCAAAGCGAAATTCACAAAATAAACAACAAAAATTCAAAGCAGCACATGTTCAAGTTGGGAACCGTCATTATCGATAAACATTTGTAATCTCTGTCTTAACTTGTTTTGCACCTTCAGCAGTGTTGTTTCGCGTATAAAATTGAAAGCCTTTGAAATCCTTGCGCGCATGTACTTGGTTGTTGGTGGAGTCGCATACACTTTACCTTTAATGTCACCTTACAAAAAGAGATATATTTTGGAAAGATCAGGAGATCTTGCTGGCTAATGTGTTGGTCCACCTCGACATATCTATCGTTCTTCAAAATTATGGTCTAAAAATGCTCTAACAGCTCCTTTTGAATGTGGAGGCGCTCCATCGTGTTGATATCACATTGCACCCTGGAGTTATAGAGGAATTTCTTCTAACACCTCTGGTAGATCATTATTCAAGAAATTTAGATAACGCTCACCAGTGAGAGTCCCAACCAAAAAAATACGGTCCGATTAAATACGGACCCAAAATTCCAGCCCACACATTTATGGACCAGCTATGCTGACAATCCACTGGCCACGAAAAATGTGGATTTATGTCAGCATAATAATGCAAATTGTGCATGTTAATTCCTCCACAGTTTAAAAAAATTTGCTTGATCTGTAAATAGCACTTTTGCAAGAAATCCTGGTTCCTGGTTGTCCTTCTGTAGAGCCCAAATACAAAAATTCAATCTTTGCTGCTTATCGCTTGCAGACATCTGTTGAAGTTTTCTAACATGGTATGGGTGATACTTGTTTTCTTTAAAGCATCTTTGGACAGAAGTTTTACAGATATTTAAATTCGAAGCTAATTGTCGCTGGCTGATATGTGGATTTTCAATGACTTAGGCTATGATGTTTACAGACGTACCTTTATTTAGAACAGATTTGTTTCTTACGGGAGCCCGATACTGTCGAATGCATGAAAACGAGCTTTCACCAATCTAAATGCTTTCAACTGAGGTTATTGTCGTTTAGGGTATTTCTGCCTATAGATTCTTTTTGCTAAGACAAAATTTACATCACTTTCAGCAATCACGTACATCATTGACATAAGCTCTTCAGTAAAACACATGCTGATATCAAGAAAAAAGTGAATAACTAAGAAAGCTACCTGTCAATCGTTTGGTTAATTTTTCAAATATCAAGTGGCGTTGTCAAAGCCGCCCTTAGATTTTGAGATAAGTTTCATAAATATTGGAAAACGCTAAAATTTTCTAATTAATGCTTTATATCTTTAAAACAGTTAAAAATAATGTCATCAAATGTGGTACTGCTGAAAAGGCCATGAAAATGCGCATCTAATTACGTTCTAACATACAGGGCGTTCCATTTGAAATTTTCGAGAAAATTTAAGTTTTGCAAAATTTAACACTCTGTATATGCAGGTTACATTAAGAATTACCATGTTGCATTTAGTTATAGTGAGGAGTGTATAAAATTAACTCCAGTGAATATGGAGCCAAAACATTGTGCAGAACCGAAGTATTTACGCACCAAACTAGACCAATATTTTTAATAAATAAATAAATAACTCTGAAACGGTTGGGCCTAGATCCTTCATGTGGGGTATCAGTTTGCTTGTCGCGATACCATCTTTTTAAAAATGATATAAAATACAGGGTGCTCTGTTTAAAAAAAGGTAAGTTTGGTGTAACACGGAGAAAATGAACACCCTCTGTAAATTAAAATATTTTTGAATTACGCAGCTGATTGATAGGAACAACTTTCAGTTCAAACTTTTTTGATAAAACTGAGTTTAGTATTGAAAACTGGGCTTTTTTCGCGAAGTGGACCATCCTGTATATATATATATATATATATATATATATATATATATATATATATATATATATATATATATATATATAAATTCAAATGGACCTTGTATATGTGTTCTAGGGGCACTAATTAGCGCTTATTTGAAAAAAACCGAAAGTCTTACCGTTGTTAGCTCTCTATTAGTGAATTTTCTTTATGTAAATTCACTAAAAGAAACAAACGTCACATTAACCACTTTTAACTAAACGTTTAACAAAGCAATTGCATATAAGACCCTGTATAGTTAATCAGAAAGGAGCTCATTCATATTGTCAACTACTGTTTATTTATCTATGTTTTCTCAGAGTAGCTGACTACAAACGAGCCACCTTGTCCACTGTTTACTAATAATCATTTTGTGCATACAGACACTTTATTTTAGCGCACAAAGTGAGATGCAGTAGCACAGTCTTGCAGACAAACCCCCTGAAAGCATACATTTTCCAGTATTATGCCTCGCAACCACCGTATAAAGACCGAGAGGAATTCAAGTTTCATGAACACGCAAAAAGAACCTTAACAATAGAGTGCAGCCATGTGTCAAACTGGTGCCTTGAATGAATTATTATTCAAATCCTCTGGCAAACTAATTGCAGTAAACAAGAAGAGGTCGGCAAAGTCCTAACAATCCACACTCACAATACCGAAAGTCGCACAAGAATAAATTACAACATAGAGTTGCTCAGGCTAGCATCTCTTGCATACCAAATCTCTGTTAGTAGTATAAACATATTACACACAATCGCACAGCGGTTTTATTTCATGCTTGTGACTTTATAACGACTTCAAACAAACAGAGGAGAAGGCTTCGTTATAACAAACGTTTTCCATTCACTGTGTGGTCTTAGGGTTCTATTGAAACTAAGACAAAGCCGCGCTCGATGTCTAATTGAGTTAATGTAGGCATTAGGCAGAGGCATTCGTCAGGCTTAAAAGTGTTTGTTATATTAATGCAGCACTATTTACATTGAATTAAGACATTTAAACTACCAATTACAATACGCAAATATATCACAGAAATATGTAGGTAGGTGTTGGCAGCGGACCCTAAAATTGACGACGGGGTTGAGAATGCAAGAATTGAGGTATAATTTAACGGTAGAGGTTTATGCACGCGTGAATCGATACATAGATATTAATATTACTAAAACAAATAAGTTAACAAAAAGTCTGGACGCAGCAAGTGCGTTATGGAAGGGAATTTTTGTAAAAATGTTTTTAATAGCAAATATGTCATTTTAATGCAAGCAGTCATCAATTTGGTTAGCAGTATAACCTATATAGTAGAAACAATGTGCCATATATAATCAAAATAACTTATTGCTTGAATCTGTAAAAAAAATTCCGAAAATAAACTTAAAATGTTGGTTTCCTAGCCAACAAACCTTAGATTAATAGCAAATTGAGTTATTGAAATTTGAAGCATTTAATGAAAATTTGATATCAAAACGCACTTACTGCGTCACGATTTTTTTTTTTCTTAAAAACATATTTCGACAAACAATGCAATAAATAAGTGTGTTCGAAACAGAAATTGTATGATCACAAACGACTTATGGGCCAGCCTGTGATTGTCAAAATAATTTTATAAGATGCAGCTCAAGATACCCTATAATTGGATTATACAATGTTTTCTCGTCTCTTGTATAATAATAATTATATTGTGTTTTATCCTAGAAATGCGTCACTCTGTATATATGTAAACAGATAAAAACTGAATGTAAACCCGGTTATGGATTCTAGTTTGCGGTCATTTGAAGAAATATTTTTAAAATTCTAAAGTCGCGGTCTCCTCATTAACGGATTTTTTCTACGAAAATTAGCTAAAAATTATAGACCGTTAAACCATAAACTTAGCTAAGACTACCGCCAAAGCATCGGAAAAAGGATCTATTTGAAATGAATTTTCTGAAAATATTTTAGAAAAATGAAGGACAATGACAGTTAAAGCTAAAACACAAAGGTTTTCAGAACACTCTTCTTGTGACATTTTTCCTACATAATTCGTATTTGTTTCAGGTTCTTTGCCTAAATGTTGCCCAAATTGACGTTTAAAATCTTTTAGAATGTTGCACTAGACTGTAATCGCTTTTAAATATACACTTTATTTGTCTGCTGTACTTTTTGTGATTTTTTATTGGTTCGCACTGCAGTTTCGAACCATGCCGGTTGATCATCGGTAGCGTGCTGATAATGAACCGGGACGATTCGAAACTGCAGTCCACGCAAACCATTAAAAAATCACAAAAAGTACAGCAAACAAATAATATATATATATATATATATATATATATATATATATATATATATATATATATATATATATATATATATAGGGGAAAGGTCCCTATATTGGACCACCTAAGAAAGAATCTCTATAAAATGGAAATTTTTGAACCAAATGGAAACAAAAAATTTGGAGGGGTACTCCTGTGTGTTATAAATGGATAAATTTTATAAAACAGGCAGAAAACCGTGCGGGTGGTGCGCAAAAAAAATCAAATCAAAATAGATCTATCGGTCCAATTTAGGATACTGGTTTCCTAATTTGAACCACAGGTCCCCTAAATTGGACCACGTCTATTTTTCATTATTTAGGGAGAGAACATTCATTAAAATGGTAATAACATTTTATTCAGAACTGAACATATGATTCTGAGATGGATTAAGTAACATATTATAACAAAATATTAGGTATATAAAATAACACAATCAGTCACTGTCAGACTCACAGTTTATACATTCATAGAAAGCAGTATTGCGGCCATTGGTGCACCTCAAGTGTGACCACTTTTTGCACGAAATACAGCGAATCCACTCTTCTCCTGGATCGGATTGCGAAAATGGAGATAGACAAATAATACAAAGGCAATCTTCATCTTCGGATTCTGATTCGCTTGTTGAATGCTGTGGCAGAGGGCGCTTTCCCTTGTATGATTTAGACGCAGAAGACTTGCCTTTGAAATCTGGTTTTGAAGAAGAAAAAACCTTTTTGGCGGTTTTAGGAGGAGCCATTTTCTTACGTTGTTTTTCTTCAAGGTCATCCTTGTAGGGGCTACTAGTTATTATTGTGGTAGAACTAGAAGCAGGTGTGCGCGATTTTCGCTTTAAGATTGGCAGGGGAGATATCTCAGACACAGATTTTCTTTTTTGGAGAGAAGACGTGGAGCATTCTGCCTCTAATGTTCCTCCTACCGAAGTGTCTGTAGATGTGGATGCATGTTGGGTTACATTGTTGATGTTAATGAGAGCACGATGGGTCACTTCGTTTGCTGAAGAGGTGTCCTCTGACGCATTCGTTGGATCCATATTCACATTGGGAAGACAAACAAATTCACTATCATCAAACACATTTCTATCTAAAGGCCATATGCCGCATTTCGCAAAACCGCTTACAGCGTTTCCTACTGAAGCAGCTTTGGCATAGGCTTCTCCAAGTAATTTTGACACCTGAAACTGCGTAATATTTTGGTTAGGGTGCGTACGAAGCCATTTATCAGCTGCTTGGTTATAATACGAATGAGACGTCACAGGGTTGCAACCTGTGGGTGGTGTGTGCTGGTAGCGACAACATGATTATTCCACTTTCCCTGGCTAACGTTATGGCTTCTAGATTTTTTGTATGGGTGGTATGACCATCCATTATTAAAAGTACCTTCTTATCTTTAGATGGCTTCGCAAAATTAATGAAATGCCTTAGCCATTTTACGAATAACTCACTTGTTATCCAGCCCGATTCTGAGCAAGCAAATTCTGTTTCTGGAGGTGCACCTTCTTTGAGTTCATCTTTGAATCTAATGCGCTTAAATATAAGCATCGGAGGGACGTACATACCAGCAGCATTAATGCAGCAAACACATGTCGTATTTACTCCACGCTCCCCGCTTGTAAGAGATCCTATTTGATGCTTACCCTTCTGTCCAATTATTTTTTGTGGTCTCTGGACTGTAGAAAGACCGGTCTCATCAACATTATAGATCTCAGATGGACTGAAGTTATGTTCATCGTAAAGAGCAGTGAGGCAATCAAAGAAAGCTTAAACTTTTTCTTTGCTGAACCCTAAAGCCCTCGCCGATGAAGTTGCCTCCGGTTGGCGGAGCGATAGCTCTTTGTGTCGAGACATGAAACAATAGTACCACTTCTTGCCGGCTTGTCCATTCTTGAACCTATGAGGAATTCCATTTGCTTCTGCGACATCATATGCGAGTTTTCTCAAATCACTACGAGTGATTCCAAACAGACTTCTTTCAAGCTGTAGTACATGGTTTACTATGTCTTCCTCTATTTCTGGTGGAATATCTGCGGCACGTCCAAATTTTTTCTCACATCCATGAGCATTTTTGTTCTTATTGTCAATTCTGCGTTTTAAAGTTGCCTTTGGTATTTGATACTTTCTGGCTATTTTATTTAAACCCATAACACCACTTTGGTGGGCTATTAAGGCTTCCCTCATATTTTCCTCCACCCATTTCCCGTATTTCCCACGTTGTGACATATTCACCTAGAAAAAAGTGAGTTGCTTAATTTGGACCGGTCCAACTTAGGAACTAGTAGGTGGTTCAATTTAGGAAACTATAACCTTACTTTGAAAACTTCTCTTTTAAAAGGGGTTTGTTGTGAAAAACAAATAAATTCTTGAACGATATAACAGATAAAAACTTGCTTGAAATGTATACCTTTGAAAAAGAAAAAGTTACTCACCAGTGAAAAAGTTATAGCTTACAGAAGATAACAGCAAAATTGTATCAGACAGCACAAAAACATAACACATGTGTTTCCGCAAGTTACACGAACTGTACAGATCTCTCGTTCCGTGCTGCGACTAAACCACGTATTAGCTGCAAGTACCAGCCAACAGAGGCCGCCTGGCACAATTAATATTCATATGAAAGTGATGGTCCAATTTAAGATCCGGTCCAAATTAGGGACCTTTCCCCTATATATATATATATATATATATATATATATATATATATATATATATATATATATATATATATATATATATAAATTGAAACTCACTCTGGATATTGGTTCTAGGGGGGCCATTTCGCGCTTATTTGAAGACATTTTTTTGAAAATGCAAAAGTCGGCATCTTTTCATTAGTGATTTTTTAAAGAAAATTCACTAAAAGGACTTATTTGATATAATTTTTTATATGGAAATTCACTACCGTCACACACTTTCTGCATCAAGACTTTTTTTGGTTTGATTAAAAGGTCACAAGAGATATAATTTCCATAAGCTCAATTCTAAGATAATTCTTGAGAAACTGAGAAGATACTGACCATCGGCAGAAATAGCTGAATATAGCAGTAGGAAGTACCTACCTATAAGTACATTTGTGAATTTGTGAAACTAAAAGGTCGCCCCTGTGTATATATTTGTATGTAATATGATTGGTTTCACCAAGTCAGAGTGCCCATCACCAATAGAGTAGAAATACTTATTAGTTGTTAGTGTTCAAAAACTACGCTAGTATCTAGGTATCAGCTAAGCGTACCGGGAATACATTGCTCGAGTTCACTAGGCGCCAACAGTTTAATTTGGTGTGTAAGCGTATGCGTCCACCAGTCCCGCTGAGCTTTTTTTGGAACTTAACTATTGTCAATTTGTCCAAGCGGAATGACAGACAAACGTTTTACAATAGTACTTTGAGTGAACTGTGCGTTCATCAGTCTCCAACCGCTGAAATAAATCAATAGTCAGCAGATGAGCGCTTAAACCCAGATGTTGGCGCCTGGTAAACTCTGTGTTTCGAAAAATTATATAAGCTCAAACCTGCAAGATTAAATAAAGTAGAAAAATTCACCACACAAATAAGCGAGAATATTTTGTTATGGAGATGTTACATATATAGATAACACATAAAGCGTTTTAAAATCAACATAGGTATCTAATTGAAATAAGACGTGACTAAACAAAAACGTAACAAAAATTTAGGTTCTATTCATCATGAGCTCCATTTTAGATAAAATATGTTCTAACAAGCCTTTCGATTGATGTAATTTTGATCACAAAATGCCATTCTTTGCAATATAGATAAAGATTAGAGCACGCCACTAAAAATATTTTGATTTAAGTACAACCTAAGCGAATATAAAATAAACCTAAGTCTCTACAAAATAATTCAATAAATCTGTAGACAGATGGAGAATGTTAAATAAACTGTAAGATAACTAACCTGCTGCATATCAGCCCTTTTGGTAAAACTTCCATCCTTTTTAGCTGTTGACAAAACATCACAAACACTGTTTAGTTCACTCACTAACATTAATAGTCGTCCATTCACTGTGTCGGCATTAGGGCTCTATTGAAACTAAGACAAAGCCGCGCTCGATGTCTAATTGAATTAATGTAGGCATTAGGCAGAGGCATTCGTCAGGCTTAAAAGTGTTTGTTATATTAATGCAGCACTATTTACATTGAATTAAGACATTAAAACTACCAATTACAATACGCAAATATATCACAGAAATATGTAGGTAGGTGTTGGCAGCAGACCCTAAAATTGACGACGGGGTTTAGAATGCAAGAATTGAGGTATAATTTAACGGCAGAGATTTATGCTCTCGTGGGTCGATAAATGGATATTAATATTACTAAAACAAATAAGTTAAAAAAAAAGTCTGGACGGAGCAAGTGCGTTATGGAAGTGAATTTTTATTAAAATGTTTTTAATAGCAAATATGTCTTTTCAATGCAAGCAGCCATCAATCTGGTTAGTAGTATAACCTATATAGGAGAAACAATGTGCCATATTTTATTAAAATAACTTATGGCTTGAAACTGTAAAAAAAATGCCGGATATAAACATAAAATGTTGGTTTCCTAGCCAATAAGCCTTAGTTTAATAGCAAATTGAGTTATTGAAATTTGAAGCATTTAATGAAAATTTGATACCAAAACGCACTTACTGCGTCACGATTTTTTTTTTCTTAAAAACATATTTCGACAAACAATGCAATAAATAAGGGTGTTCGAAACAGAAATTGTATGATCACAAACGACTTATGGGCCAGCCTGTGATTGTCAAAATAATTTTATAAGATGCAGCTCAAGGTACCCTATAATTAGCTTATACAATGTTTTCTCGTAATAATTATATTGAGTTTTGCCGTAGAAATGCGTCGCTCTGTATATATGTAAACAGATAAAAACTGAATGTAAACCCGGATATGGATTCTAGGGGGCCTAGTTTGCGCTCATTTGAAGAAATCTTTTTAAAATTCTAAATGCGGTCTCCTCATTAACGAATTTTTTCTACGAAATTAGATTAAAATTATAGATCGTTAACCATAAACGTAACTAAGACTACCGCCAAAGCATCAGAAAAAGGATCTATTTGAAATGAATTTCCTGTAAATATTTTAGTAAAATAAAAGACAATGACAGTTGAAGCTGAACCCAGGCGTTTTCAGAACACTCTTCTTCCGACATTTTCCTTACATAATTCGTATTTGTTTTAGGTTCTTTGCCTAAATGTTGCCAAAATTGACGTTTAAAATCGCGACGTTTGAGATTTTGGGGAAAACCCCAATTTTGTTTAAATTCGGATAACTTGTTCTTCTTTAAACTTACAGACACAAGCTTTGGTACATAGTTCGCACTTTATAATACAAACACCATTGCCAAATTTGGTTGCCCTTACTTTGTTGTTTCCAGAGATATATATTTTTTTGAAATACAAAATTTTCATGGAAACCTGGGACAATTTTTTATACTAACGAACTTATCTAAGCGACTTGCAAAAGGAAGGTATTCAGAAACTTTGATCAAAATCAATTATTTTTTGAGTTGTCGGTGTGATGCATATATATATATATATATATATATATATATATATATATATATATATATATATATATATATATATATATATATATATATATATATAAACATATAAAAATTGAAACTCACCCTGGATATGGGTTCTAGGGGGCCTAGTTCGCGCTTATTTGAAGAAATTTTTTTCCATATTTAAAAGTCGGGATCTTTTCATTACTGATTTTTTTTTTAATTCACTAAAAAGACTTATTTGATATTAAAAACGTTTTTATGAAAATTTACTACCATCACACACTTTCTGCGTCCAAACTTTTTTTGTTTGATTAAAAGGTCGCAAGAGTTATAATTTTGATAAGCTCAATTGTGAGATAATTGTTGAGAAACTGAGAAGTTACTGGTCATCGGCAGAAGTAGCTGAATATAGCAGTAGGAAGTACCTACCTATAAGTACATTTGTGAAACTAAAAGGTCGCCCCTGCGTATATATTTGTATGTAATATGATCGGTTTCACCAAGTCAGAGTGCCCATTACCAATAGAGTAGAAATACTTGTTAGTTGTTAGTGTTCAAAAACTACGCTAGTATCTAGGTATCAGCTAAGCGTACAGGGAATACATTGCCCAGGTTCACTAGGCGCCAACAGTTGAATAGGTGTGTAAGCGTATGCGTTCACCAGTCCCGCTGAGTTTTTCCTGGAACTTAACTATTGTCAATTGGTCAAAACGGAATGACAGACAAACGTTACACAATAGAGCTTGGAGTCAACTGTGCGTTCATCACTTTCCAACCGCTGAAATGAATCAATAGTCAGCAGATGAACGCTCAAACCCAGATGTTGGCGCCTGGTAAACTCTGTGTTTCGAAAAATTATATAAGTTCAAACCTGCAAGATTAAAGAAAGTAGAAAAATTCACTACACAAATAAGCGCGAATATTTTGTTATGGTGATGTCACATATTTAGATAACACATGAAGAGTTTTAAAATCAACATAGGTACCTAATTGAAATAAGACGTCACTAAACAAAAACCTAACAAAAATGTAGGGTCTATTCATCATGAGCAAAATTTTAGATAAAATATGTTCTAACAAACCTTTCGATTTATTTAATTTTGATCACAAAGTGCCATTATTTGCAGTATAGATGAATATTAGAGCACGCCACTAAATATATTATAATTTAAATACAACTTAAGCGAATAATAAATAAACCTAACTCTCTACAAAATAATTCAATAATTCTGTAGACAGGTGGACAGCGTTAAATAAACTTTAAGATAACTAACCTGTTGCATATCAGCCCTTTTTGTAAAACTTCCATCGTTTTTAGCTGTTGACAAAACATCACAAACACTGTTTAGTTCACCCACTAACACTAATAGTCGTCCATTCACTGTGTCGGCATTAGGGTTCTATTGAAACTAAGACAAAGGCGCTATCGATGTCTAATTGAGTATTAAATGCCTACATTAGTAGGCATTAGGCAGAGGCATTCGTCAGGCTTAAAAGTGTTTGTTATATTAATGCAGCACTATTTACATTGAATTAAGACATTTAAACTACCAATTACAATACGCAAATATATCACAGAAATATGTAGGTAGGTGTTGGCAGCAGACCCTAAAATTGACGACGGGGTTTAGAATGCAAGAATTGAGGTATAATTTAACGGCAGAGATTTATGCTCTCGTGGGTCGATAAATGGATATTAATATTACTAAAACAAATAAGTTAAAAAAAAAGTCTGGACGGAGCAAGTGCGTTATGGAAGTGAATTTTTATTAAAATGTTTTTAATAGCAAATATGTCTTTTCAATGCAAGCAGCCATCAATCTGGTTAGTAGTATAACCTATATAGGAGAAACAATGTGCCATATTTTATTAAAATAACTTATGGCTTGAAACTGTAAAAAAAATGCCGGATATAAACATAAAATGTTGGTTTCCTAGCCAATAAGCCTTAGTTTAATAGCAAATTGAGTTATTGAAATTTGAAGCATTTAATGAAAATTTGATACCAAAACGCACTTACTGCGTCACGATTTTTTTTTTCTTAAAAACATATTTCGACAAACAATGCAATAAATAAGGGTGTTCGAAACAGAAATTGTATGATCACAAACGACTTATGGGCCAGCCTGTGATTGTCAAAATAATTTTATAAGATGCAGCTCAAGGTACCCTATAATTAGCTTATACAATGTTTTCTCGTAATAATTATATTGAGTTTTGCCGTAGAAATGCGTCGCTCTGTATATATGTAAACAGATAAAAACTGAATGTAAACCCGGATATGGATTCTAGGGGGCCTAGTTTGCGCTCATTTGAAGAAATCTTTTTAAAATTCTAAATGCGGTCTCCTCATTAACGAATTTTTTCTACGAAATTAGATTAAAATTATAGATCGTTAACCATAAACGTAACTAAGACTACCGCCAAAGCATCAGAAAAAGGATCTATTTGAAATGAATTTCCTGTAAATATTTTAGTAAAATAAAAGACAATGACAGTTGAAGCTGAACCCAGGCGTTTTCAGAACACTCTTCTTCCGACATTTTCCTTACATAATTCGTATTTGTTTTAGGTTCTTTGCCTAAATGTTGCCAAAATTGACGTTTAAAATCGCGACGTTTGAGATTTTGGGGAAAACCCCAATTTTGTTTAAATTCGGATAACTTGTTCTTCTTTAAACTTACAGACACAAGCTTTGGTACATAGTTCGCACTTTATAATACAAACACCATTGCCAAATTTGGTTGCCCTTACTTTGTTGTTTCCAGAGATATATATTTTTTTGAAATACAAAATTTTCATGGAAACCTGGGACAATTTTTTATACTAACGAACTTATCTAAGCGACTTGCAAAAGGAAGGTATTCAGAAACTTTGATCAAAATCAATTATTTTTTGAGTTGTCGGTGTGATGCATATATATATATATATATATATATATATATATATATATATATATATATATATATATATATATATATATATATATATATATATATAAACATATAAAAATTGAAACTCACCCTGGATATGGGTTCTAGGGGGCCTAGTTCGCGCTTATTTGAAGAAATTTTTTTCCATATTTAAAAGTCGGGATCTTTTCATTACTGATTTTTTTTTTTAATTCACTAAAAGACTTATTTGATATTAAAAACGTTTTTATGAAAATTTACTACCATCACACACTTTCTGCGTCCAAACTTTTTTTGTTTGATTAAAAGGTCGCAAGAGTTATAATTTTGATAAGCTCAATTGTGAGATAATTGTTGAGAAACTGAGAAGTTACTGGTCATCGGCAGAAGTAGCTGAATATAGCAGTAGGAAGTACCTACCTATAAGTACATTTGTGAAACTAAAAGGTCGCCCCTGCGTATATATTTGTATGTAATATGATCGGTTTCACCAAGTCAGAGTGCCCATTACCAATAGAGTAGAAATACTTGTTAGTTGTTAGTGTTCAAAAACTACGCTAGTATCTAGGTATCAGCTAAGCGTACAGGGAATACATTGCCCAGGTTCACTAGGCGCCAACAGTTGAATAGGTGTGTAAGCGTATGCGTTCACCAGTCCCGCTGAGTTTTTCCTGGAACTTAACTATTGTCAATTGGTCAAAACGGAATGACAGACAAACGTTACACAATAGAGCTTGGAGTCAACTGTGCGTTCATCACTTTCCAACCGCTGAAATGAATCAATAGTCAGCAGATGAACGCTCAAACCCAGATGTTGGCGCCTGGTAAACTCTGTGTTTCGAAAAATTATATAAGTTCAAACCTGCAAGATTAAAGAAAGTAGAAAAATTCACTACACAAATAAGCGCGAATATTTTGTTATGGTGATGTCACATATTTAGATAACACATGAAGAGTTTTAAAATCAACATAGGTACCTAATTGAAATAAGACGTCACTAAACAAAAACCTAACAAAAATGTAGGGTCTATTCATCATGAGCAAAATTTTAGATAAAATATGTTCTAACAAACCTTTCGATTTATTTAATTTTGATCACAAAGTGCCATTATTTGCAGTATAGATGAATATTAGAGCACGCCACTAAATATATTATAATTTAAATACAACTTAAGCGAATAATAAATAAACCTAACTCTCTACAAAATAATTCAATAATTCTGTAGACAGGTGGACAGCGTTAAATAAACTTTAAGATAACTAACCTGTTGCATATCAGCCCTTTTTGTAAAACTTCCATCGTTTTTAGCTGTTGACAAAACATCACAAACACTGTTTAGTTCACTCACTAACACTAATAGTCGTCCATTCACTGTGTCGGCATTAGGGTTCTATTGAAACTAAGACAAAGGCGCTATCGATGTCTAATTGAGTATTAAATGCCTACATTAGTAGGCATTAGGCAGAGGCATTCGTCAGGCTTAAAAGTGTTTGTTATATTAATGCAGCACTATTTACATTGAATTAAGACATTTAAACTACCAATTACAATACGCAAATATATCACAGAAATATGTAGGTAGGTGTTGGCAGCAGACCCTAAAATTGACGACGGGGTTGAGAATGCAAGAATTTAGGTATAATTTAACGGCAGAGGTTTATGCTCGCGTAAATCGATACATAGATATTAATATTACTAAAAGAAATAATTTGAAAAAAGTCTGGACGCAGCAAGTGCGTTATGGAAGTGAATTTTTATAAAAATGTTTTTAATAGCAAATATGTCATTTTAATGCAAGCAGTCATCAATTTGGTTAGCAGTATAACCTATATAGTAGCAACAATGTGCCATATTTTATCAAAATAACTTATTGCTTGAAACTGTAAAAAAAATCTGAAAATAAACTTAAAATGTTGGTTTCCTAGCCAACAAACCTCAGATTAATAGCAAATTGAGTTATTGAAATTTGAAACATTTAATGAAAATTTGATACCAAAACGCACTTACTGCGTCACGATTTTTTTTTTCTAAAAAACATATTTCGACAAACAATGCAATAAATAAGGGTGTTCGAAACAGAAATTGTATGATCACAAACTACTTATGGGCCAGCCTGTGATTGTCAAAATAATTTTATAAGATGCAGCTCAAGATACCCTATAATTGGCTTATACAATTTTTTCTCGTCTCTTGTATAATAATTATTATATTGAGTTTTACAGTAGAAATGCATCACGCTCTATATATGTAAACAGATAAAAACTGAATGTAAACCCGGATATGGATTTTAGAGGGCCTAGTTTGCGCTCATTTGAAGACATCTTTTTAAAATTGTAAATTCGGTGTCCTCATTAACGAATTTTTTCTACGAAAATCAGCTTAAAGTTATAAATCGTTAAACCATAAACTTAATTAAGACTACCGCCAAAGCATCAGACAAAGGGTCTATTTGAAATGAATTTTCTGTAAACATTTTAATACAATGAAGGACAGTGACAGTTGAACCTGAAACGCAAGGGTTTTCAGAACACTCTTCTTCCGACATTTTTCTGACATAATTTGTATTTGTTTCAGGTTCTTTGCCTAAATTTTGCCAAAATTGACGTTTAAAATCGCGACTTCGGGAAAACACCAATTTTGTTTAAATGCGCATAACTTTTTTGTCTTTAAACCTACAGACCCAAATTTTGGTACGTAGTTCACGCTTTATAATACAAACACCGGTGCTAAATTTGGTTGCGCCTACTTTGTTGTTTTCGGAGATATATTTTTTTCCGAAATACAAAATTTTACAGAACATAGTGTGATGTAAGACAGGAGTTGCGATCTCGTTGCGAAAGTAAGTAGTATGTTGTCACGACAGCTCCAGGTATCACAAAATGTTATAAAATAGAGACTATGTACAACCAACTAATAATTTTGTGAATTGTCAGCCCTGGCCCATTTCTTTCCTAATATAGGGGTAATTTATGTAAGGCTAGATGAGCTGCTGTGACAACATACTACTTGGTTCCGCAACGAGAATGCGCCTTGTGTCATACATCTCACTATGTGCTGTGAGGTTGGCTACCATAGCCGCATAACTTTATAGGTGTTTTCTCGCTCTAATTAGTATACCCTACTGACGAGCTCCAATTAGAGCGAAACCGGTCTACGGTTCTGATTGTGGTGAGAATACATCTAGAAATGGGCCAGGGCTCACAATTTATAAAATTGTTAGTTGGTTGTATGTAGTCTCTATTTTATAACATTTTGTGTTATTTGGAGCTGTCGTGACAACCTACTACTTGCTTTCGCAACGAGATCGCAACTCCTGTATAACATTTCACTATGCTGTGAGGTTCGCTGCAATAGCTGTATTACTTTATAGGTGTTTTCTCACTGCAATTAGTATACCGTACTGACGAGCTCCAATTAGAGCAAAAGCGCGATACGGTTCTGATTGTAGTGAGATTACATCCAGCATAACACACATTAACCCTATATTAGGGAAGAAATGGGCCAGGGCTGACAATTTATAAAATTGACCAGGTTTGACAATTTACAAAATTGTTATTTGGCTGTACAGTCTCTATCTTATAACATTTTGTGTTATTTGGAGCTGTCGTGACAACATACTACTTAGTTCCGCAACGAGATGGCGATTCCTGTCTTACATCTCACCATGTGTCGTTTTCTTTTAGTTACTTCAAACATTCTAGATGTAAGAATAAGACCAGTTTCCTTATAGAAATTTTACAGCTCTTCTCCTCTTTTATTTATTTCCCCTAATCTACATTTTCCGGCCGCATATCTTTCCATTTGTTCGCCTATCATCGCATTAACCGTCGCCTTCACGAATAAAATTTTAACGCATAATACACGACAAGGGTACCCGGGTACCTGCTATAATTATTCTCCTGCCATTCTAGAAATCATTCGTTTTCTAATTATTATAAATAGTTATAGTTATAATAACACATCTGGTGTTCCAAGAAAGCCGTTTCGTCTTACATACTTCCGCTCAGTGTTTTGTTGACAACAACGGATTCTGCATTTCGGATAATTGTTTTCGTGATCCGATATTTGTGTGGAAGCTAGAGCATTTATTTAGTCTGTTGTCTACCGCTGACTAAACAACACTATTTTCGATTGGAACTTGTCCTGTGATTAGTGAATTTTCGGAATGGTAGAAAAATTTAGGGAAGTTTCCAGTACTGAATTCAAACGGTACGTAGATTATAAAAGTGATAAATGATAATAAACTACATTTTTGTAGTAATTTTTGACATTTTCTCCTATGTACCTGATTATTTACAGAATGAGTTATGAACAGCAAGTAAGTTATCTTCAGGAATTAAATGCTATGGAATCTGATTCAGAGAGTGATAACGACAATGAACAAATTGAAGACTCCGAATCAGAAGACGAATATTTACCGCCTTTGTCATCAACAAATAACCAAGCAGAAGAATCAGACATGGAAGATGTTTTGCTTGACACTGAGAACGAAATTGAAATTGCCGAGGAAGGCAATCCTGAAGATGAACAGCCAGAGGTTGAGGTTGATAATTGTGATGACCTAGTTTTGCGTTCTAAAAACGGAACTATCTGGCAAGCCAGTCCCCCAATACCTGTTCGTCAAACGCTGTCACAAAATATTTTGCGAAAAAAATCTGGACCTTTAGAGACAACAAATTCCCTCTCAGTTGGGGAAACTTTCGCACGTATTTTTACTCCAGAAATGTTCAACATTATAATTCGAGAAACAAACAGCAAAGCCAAAACCATCCACGCGGAGTGTACTAAACAGCATTCAAACAAACCACCAAAAATTTGGAAACCTCTCACACAAGAAGAATTTGATGGTTATCTCTGGGTACTGATTACTGCTGGACTGCGACACTCTAAGCAAGAAAATATGAGAGACTTGTCGAAAAGTGATGCTCACCCATTGTCAGTCAACAGATTTTATTCCATCCAAAGATTTGTACGTTTTGACAATATGAATACCAGAACCGATAGATTGACAATTTATAAAGCAGATCCTATCTCAAAGCTTTGGCTTATATTGATGCAAAATTTGAAATTGAATAATACACCGTCTAAATGTCTAACGGTAGACGAACAACTGTTTCCGTATAGAGTCAGGACCAGGTTGGCGCAGTATATGCCAGCCAAACCTGCCAACTATGGTATAAAAATTTGGTGGGTGTGCGATGCAGCTAATTCTTACCCTCTTGTGGGACAAATTTATAAAGGGAAATCATCGCAAGCTCGTGAACAAAATCAAGGTGAGCGTGTGGTAAAAGATTTATGCATTCATTATAAGAATAGTGGGAGAAATGTTGTGACGGTTTTTTTTTCACCACACTTCCCTTAGCTCGGTTCCTAATGTCATGGAAACTTTCTGTTGTGGGTACGCTAAAAAATAATAAACCTTATATATCGCCAGAGTTGTTGCCAAATAAAAGCAGGGAAGAATATTCTTCTACGTTTAGATTTTCTGTGGATAATATCACACTGGTTTCATACGTACCAAAACAGGGAAAAGCTGTAATACTCTTATCCACAATGCACGACACTGCAAATGTATCTGTTCCAAAGAAAAAAACCTGAAATAATCCATTATTACAATTCAGGGAAAGGTGGTGTTGATAATATGGATAAGATGGTGTCGCACTACTCTGTCAAACGTCGAACAAACCGTTGGCGTCGTGCAATGTTTTATAACATGCTTGATATAGCAGGATTGGCAGCATATATTATTTATACTGAAAGTAACCCACTTCGGAAGAAAACAATATAACGTCGAAAATTTCTTCAAGAACTTGGAAAGCAATTATTTAGACCAAGCATTGAATTGAGAGCCAAATCACCAAAGGTGTTACAATATCTTAGCACCAAATCGGGAATTGAGTGCATGTTAGGAGGTCCATTAGCATACCAACTGCCACCGCCGGTTGTAAAAGGGAATCATCCCGAGAGATAAAACCGGACGCCTTCAAGTAACAGGTAAATGCTACGTGTGTCGAGCTGCTACAAAAAGACAGAGAAAAACCAGAAAATCGTGACGTTTGTAGCCGCCCAATATGCGAAGAACATTGTGACAAAATAAATAAGTGTTACAATTGCAAACTGTAAAAGAATTATTGTAATAAAAAATATTATAAAATTAATATACGTTTACAAATAAAGTGTTAATTTTTTTTTACTATGCCCCAAAGTTAAAAATTTGCAACAAAATAAATTTTTATTTTAGTAGGTACCGGAGTACCCCTGATGTGAGGAATAAGTATAAAGAATTTCAGTGTCCATCATCAACGAAACCCAACAGTGAAGCCAGATAAGTAGTCTTCAAGTATGTATGTAATGTGATTCTGCTTCACTATTCTTTTAAATTTTTGTTTTATATTAAAGTATATGTCAGTCGGTTCTTCTTCTTCGCTTTGTGATGTCATAAAATACACTTGTATCAACACGATAACATAATCTACAAGTAAGCTATCCTAGTTCAGTCAGCGATCTGAATTGAAAATCTAAACCAGTTTCTCGCATTGATAGTAGAATAAGACTTTTTGTTTCAAATTAAGTAGTCTAAATTTCTTTCAGGCAATCATGTGTGAAATCCAATGTTTTCAGGTGAAGGCTCTAGAAGTTAGGAGTCACGTGCTAGTGTGTAGCAGGTTATCCCAGTGTATTCTGATGTTGGGGTCTCGAGTCAAGGATAACAGAGCTGTTTTATGAGGCAGCTAATTGGGATTCATTACGGAGACTAGACCAGGGTCCTGCCAACCCAACGGTCGGTGCACTCACCGATTACGGCAGAGTTATTCATCCCACTAACAGTGATTTATAAACTTTATTAGGGTAGCTTCTGAATAGGCTGACTCTCTACTCTCAAACCATTAATTTATGGGACTTTACCTTCCTTCTTGTATTGTATTTATAATAATTCACTTAGCCTAGCAGAATATGCATAGAGCGCCGTAAGTACCGTCGATTAGCCTCATCTGATAAAGACATTTGTTGGAGTTAGTGGGTTCTTCTACTCCACCATCTAGTGTACGTAAGGGTTTTGGAGGCTTTACGTAACACAAATTAATGATATCTGAAATATGCCAACAAAATTCAGTGTCGAAATTAACATTCTGAAATAAAATACCCTCTACAGGGTGTTAAAAAATATATTGCAACTCTGAGTAGTGATAGCAACAATAAAGAGAAAACTCTTAATTATCCCCAAATTAATTGTTCTAGAGAAACCGAGGATTATTTCTTTCTCTAGTATGTATGCAGTTCTTCCCTTGTCTCTTTGTTCATTTTTAAAATAACATCATCATCATCATCACCAATCAGCCCTCTGCGTCCACTGCTGGATATAGGCCTCCCCTAGTTGAGTCCATTCTTTTCTGTACGCTACGAATCCAGTTTTTTGTAATTTTTGTAATGTCGTCTGTCCAGCAAGTTGATGGTCTTCCTCTGTCTCTTTTATCGGATCTGGGTCTCCATTCAAGTAATCGTTTTTGTTCACCTGTCATCTTGCATGCGAGCCACATGTCCCGTCCACTTCCATTTGAGTTTTGCCACATGTACGACCACATCAGTCACTCCTGTTCTTCTGCGTAATGCTTCATTTCTAATGTGGTCACATAACGAAACGCCAAGCATCGACCTCTCCATTTTGCGCTGTGCTACTTTTAGTTTCTTCGCAGAAGCGTTGGTAAGGGTTAGTGTTTCGGCGCCGTAGGTCATAACCGGTAGAATACATTGGTTGAAAACTTTTCTTTTCAAGCATATTAGAAGGTCGCCTCTGAAAACGTCGCCCAGAAGAGTATAACTCTTCTGTTTATCTCGCATGTTTGGTTGGCTTTGGATATGCTTATCTCGTAACCCAAATATGTGTATTTATCTACCCATTTCACCTCAGAGTTTTTAATAATGGGGTTGATACTAGGGACGAGATTTGTCATAAATGTTGTTTTTCCGATGTTAATTTTTAGACCTATTGTTGCACAGGCCTCCTGAAGTTCCTGTAGCATCACTCTTATATATTCCAAGTTGTCAGCTAGTAAGACAATGTCGTCTGCAAACCGTAAGTTTTACAGACTTTGGCCGTCTATTCCTAGACCTTTCTGGTCCCAATATAGCTTCTTGAACACATATTCCAGGACGGTCATAAACAGTTTTGGAGACATAGTATCTCCCTGGCGTACTCCTCTCCCAATTTTTATAGGATTTGTGTTTTCATGTAGTTTTACCACAAGAGTAGCGTTTTTATATATATTGTAAATTAGTTTGGTGTAGCGATAGTCAATACTTAGGCATGCTTCTAGGGACTGCAACACTGCGTCCAGCTCCACAGTGTCTAAAGCCTTATGGAAATCCACAAAATCAAGGACAAGGGGTCTGCCATATTCGATGGTCTTTTCGATCACTGTTTTGACGCTCTGGAGATCATCACTGGTTCCAAACCCACTTCGAAAACCGGCTTGTTCCACTGGCTGGACGGAGTCCAACTACTTTTCAAGTCGTGTGGTAATTATTCTAGTAAATAATTTGTAGAGGTGGCTAAGTAGACTTAATAACATAAATTATCTTATAGTAGTCAAAAGATGTTCGGTTATATACAAGCTGGTCCGTAATTGTATGTCGCAAAGTGCATCACAGCAATTAGCATGAAAAAATGTGAAACTTCTCTTAATTTACTTTTGATTAGCTCAGACTATTCACAGAGATACGGCTCTGGAAATTCTTAAGAAAAATTGGAACTTTTATAAAATGGTTGCGAATAAGAAATTGAAATCTGCAGGTGTCATAAAGATCACTAGAAGGCTCAATTTAATAGTATTCACAAAAAAAAAGAAAACGCCCAGTGGCGTAGTAATAGGGGTTGTGATATCATCTTTAACAAATTTGTGGCAATTGTATTTCGTTACATTTTCTCGAAGAAATTGCACAGATACCGTAAACTGCAGTTAAATTACACCTCGTACAAAAAAATCACAGGAGGCCTTTCTTGTAGCCAATAGACTACTTATTTAAAACAATATACAGGCTGATCACAAAAGACGCAATTTATATTTTTTTAATCTAAAGTTAATATCAGAACCCCTATTACTACGCCACTGGGCGCTTTATTTTTTTGAAAATACTAATAAACTGAGTCTTCTTATAACCTTTATTACACCGGCAGATTTCAAGTTCTTATTCGGAACCATTTCAGAATTATCATAAAAATTTTAATTTTTCTTAAGTACTTTCCAGTGCCGTATCTTTGTAATAGGCCGAACTGATCAAAAGTGCATTAAGAAAAGTTTCATGGTTTTTCATGCTTATTTCCGTGATGCATTTTGCGATATAAAATTACGGACAGGTTGTAGCTCACGTTCAGTGATTAGCGCAAAGTGTCAATTCTTCTCTTATCCGTTTTTTCATTCGCCAAAACTTACCTTATCTTGTCGTTGTCGGCAGATGCTTTGTCATAGATACAGTTAATAGTTGACAACTGCCTGCTTAAAAATTTAACTGGCAAATACGCTCTTCATGTATGGTTATCCTTATGGGAAAGAAAAACCCTACGTCGTTATCCTGACACTTATTAAAACCGCCTGTTCATATTTTTGTAAGACTATGCTAAACATTGCGCTATACCAGTTTACTGGAAAAACAGTTTCGTCATTTTGGGATACCAAGGTCGCAGAAGAGGCAGTTATAGCAATAGCAGTATAGCAGTAGACCAAAATCCAAGAACGAGTTCCGGAGAATACCAGCCTGCAAAAGAATTGGTGCTTCTCTTGTTATATATGAATATATATGAAAATAGGTAGGAATTGGCGGATTAGTGGTACGGCCTGTAAGACCGCCCGTCCCAAATTACCTTGATTTTCTCTTTAGATACTTTTTTATAATTCTGGACTTTAAGGTTTGGAAGTTCGGAGGAGAATGAAAAACATGTGCCGGCAAAGAATTCCACAACTTGGAAGAGCTTGGGACAAAATAGATGGCATAACAAGATGTTCTATATATGGTGACCTGGACAGTAAAAGGGTGCATTCGCTCTGTTCCCCTGGTAGATCTGTTGGGGGCAGCAGGTGGAGGAACTATGGAAAAAGGCTCCTCTGAGCAGGCCCGTGCAGATATCTATAAACGAGAGATATGTCACCAACGGCACGTCGGTGGGCAAGGGATGGCAGCCTTTGGGTTTGGGTAGGGTAACCGATGAGACGTATAGCTCTCTTCTGAATGGAGTCCAGGATAGCGAGTGTAGAAGCGGCAGCGGCACCCCAGATGTGAGAGCAGTATTCGAGGTTTGGCCTTAATTGTAAAGTATATAAGGTATAGAGATTAGCTGGTGAAAAGTATTTGGGAGCTCAGAAGAGATATTAATAGTATATATACACGCTACGCATGTTAATGCTGCTGTGAAGCTGCTGCAACGAGTAAATTAAAGATTCCACGAAGTTACTGTAGGGTTTCCGGAAGAGTTTGAATCTCAGTACGATTTTTTTGCATACATCGCGCCGCACTGTCTCCCCTCAAAGGTTGACACACATTTTTACATTCCTGTATATTTACGTCTTAGAAAGTCAAAGTGGTTATGCCAAATTTTTTATTGTTTGATATTGTATACCTACACATATTAAAAAATTCATGCATGTAAATATGCAAACTGAATATACTACTTACAAACGGCAGAGCTGGTTACACGTTTCTTCTATTTGCCCTAACTAGTAATAAATTTAAATGTCAGTACATAATGTAATGAAAATATGAATACCAGAACTTCGATAATATACATTAGGGCGGAGTTTAGTTTCGGGCAACAAAATCTATATCAAACCCCAAGAAAAACGACAATGTCAGACTTTACGACCGTTAGATTTAGAAAAAACTTCGGGACGCAGCAAGTGCGTTATGGTAGCGAATGTTCATTAAATGCTTTAATTTTGAATCACTCAATTTTCTATAAACCTAGAAAGTTGAGTTTTGGTGCATGGTAAGCTGTTTACGAGGGCACCATATCAACCAAATTTCATCAAAATAGCTTCGCTATTCACGTATAAAGATATAAAGATTCAAGCGGACCTTGGTTCCAGGTAGCCAAATGCTCGGTCATTTGAAAATATTTTTGCAAAGTTTCACTATCGATACCCCCTCAATTAGCGAATTCTTTTCAATAAACATTCGCTAAAAAGCCTGAGCGCGACAAATGCGATAATGGTAGCAAATTTTTATATAAATAAGTATTTTAACTTCATTAAACTAAGAAAATAATAATTTTCAAAACGACAACTTAAAAAAACAACACTTTTTTTCTGTCGGTTTGAATGAGTTGGTCTACGAATTCCTCCGAGCAATTAACGAAAGGAATCCTATAACTTTGACAGGTGCCTTTCTTTTGTAAATAGCTTAGACACGTTTGTTAGCCAGAAGAATCATACCAATTTTACTGCGAACATTTCACATTACTTTTAAGAAATTTTTCATCTTGGAAAATAATAAAGCTATTTTAGTACAGTTTCTAAACGCAAGTTGCCTTCATATTAATTGATAAAAACCAAATTTAAAGTCTTTAGTTTTATGGAAAACTGAGTTCAGGTATCTATTTTTACTTCCACATCGTCAAAACGTCTATAAGTATCGCATCGGCGACAAAAATTTCAAATTATTAGTTTCGCTTAAACGTCGTAAAAGTATCAAAACATATAGAAAACAGGATTTGGGGACGAACTTTTTTGCCTGTCGGTCTGCATGTAGCCACGACAACTTAAGAACGAATTATTGAGATATCGACTTTAAATTTGGTCTACAGTTAGCACTCGATCAACAAACGGTTCGGATTGTTTTTGTGTGGAATCGCTTTAGCGGGTAGGGGATGAATGGGAGGTTATGTGGTGAAAATTGACATTTTTTTCGGTAAAACTCGAGTAAGATAACGTTTTAGGGTTTATTTATTAGAAAACTTTTCGTTTTATCAAACACCTGGTATTGTGTACTGAAATTAACTTAGGGGTTAAATGTGTGGGGGCGGAATATTGCTGATAAAAATTCCGAATTTTTTTCTAGCTAAAACGGCGTATAAAGTCTCATAACATGGAAAACTTGATTCTGGAACGATTTTTTTTTCTGTCGGTCGCCCGGTCTGTCGTTCACTCGGCATGTACGTCTTTCTGTTAATAGGCGCAACAACTTTTAGACCAATTGAGATATCATCTTCAAATTCGACATCCAGTTAGCACCCGACAAAGAAACGTTTCGAATTGTTTTTGGATAAGATCGCTTCAGGGAGTAGGGAATAAATAAGGGGTAATTTGGCAAAAACGGACATTCTTTCAATAAAACTGGAGGAATATAACGTTTCGGGCTCTAGGCGTGGCAAAGAGCACTGCCAGGGGAGCCATTAAGTCCTTGGTCAGAAACCAACACAAGGTGTACTGGGCAGAGTGTCCAGGGTTCAGACATGGGAAGTCAATAATTGACGAACCCAGTTCAAAGAGAGCTGTGGAGCTGCTAGATCTTAGCAGAGGACAGCTCAGAAACATAACAGGTCTCTTGGCGGGACACATGGCCGTCAAGAAACACCTGCATACAATGGGGCGGTTCGAGAGGGACCTCGCATGCAGACTCTGCGGCGAGGGGAAGGAATCAGACCAGCACACCTTGTGCGAGTGTAAAGCTCTGGATAGCAGAAGACAACTGATCTACGGGGACAGAGCATTATAAAACTTCACCACACCAATCGCTGTCCAGACTAGATCAAGGCACAGTGATTTTGGAGTGGGTGGAGTAAAAAGACTAAGGGCATGCACAATAAGCCAAAGGTTGCAGTGCTATCGGGGCGGCGAGGTCGCCGTCGAGCCTTGAGGGAGAATAAAAATAAAACGTTTCAAACGCTTATGAGTACAGGAATACAAATATGTTCTTTGCAGTCAAGTCACAGGACCTAAAGTCGTTCCATGAGAATCTCTTTCTGGAGAGAAGAAATTACCACAGCTATGTAGAAGTTATGGTTCAATTTGCGGCACTATTTAACTGAGGAAACGCAGCACAAGATTCGGTAATAATTCTATCTGTTTGATGTCATCCAACGTTTCCTATCAGCCATGGTGTTTCGACATTTATTGGCAACATTTTCCGCTGTTGTGTCCCTTAAAACGAAAGTTGTATCGTTGGCGTGGAGATATGCATCACCGCAAGTTTCCAACTAGGTCATACAATAAACAAAATAGGTCCTAAAACGGAACCTTGTGGCACTCTATGTTTAGTAAAACGAGGCTTAAACATCTAGTTGTCCACTTAGTTATCTGCCGACGCTAAGCCAGATATCATCTTAGAAGTTTTAGTGGAGTACCTTTAATTAAAAAAAGAGCTTGTTTTATAAAACTTGATGCTGAACTGTATCCAAGGCAATTGACAGCTCAGAGCAGGCTATCATTATTTTCTTTTTATCTTGAGCTTTTAAAGCGCTCTTAATTACATTATTGATTGTAGTGATAGTTGAATTATTTTTTCTGCATCCATGTTGCATAGGCAATAGCTTTTCTTTTTAGAAGAAATACATTAATCTTGATTTTATGACCAGTTCGAATAATCATCCTGAAAAGTGTGTGCAACTGTTACTTCAAGGCGAAAATCTTGTCTAATTCAAACCAACTCCTATCAATTATTTATATACGAAAGTTTTCAGGATAACCACAGCATGACAAATATTATGCTGTGGTAAAATATCAACGTTGGTCACTGTAGATAGAACTTCGAACGACAAGCAGAATCACCAAAAAAATCTGAATCATAACACAAGGTAGGTACCATAACGATGTTGTCTTACGAGCGGCTTCTGGCGACAGCTGGTAATATAGACAACTTCTTTGACAAAATACGCATCTATTGCAGAAACAGTCTCTGTTATTATTTTGTATCTTTCGGGTGATGCTGCTTTTACTGCCAAATTTTACAGTATTTTGCAATGTTTTCAAACTAATAATATTTTAAAGGAATTTTGAAATAAAAAATATCTTCTTGGTTAACTCTGTGCAAAGTGGTGGTCCTACTCATCCCCCTACCCCTGTACATGTCAAAAGTTTCAACTACAACCCGCTCTGTTCATATCAGTAGCGCTAGAAGTAGGGCTAGCTATGTTTACTCCATATTCAAATAGTAGATATATCTAGATATTCTTACATAAAATGTTAAAATTTTCGTGAGTGTTAGATGTGTAAGAAATAAATAGGCGTATGTGGTGTAACATTTTGTATAAAATACTCTCTCGATATAGCATATGTTATATAAGCGGTTCTAGAGCCAACAATCTCTCTGAGCCGTTGTTAATTTTTAAGTCAGGCATCAGTGGCATCACTTCCAGCGTCTGAATGGGTGGAGAAGGCATTACTCACGACACTCTGCAGATGACAGCACTTGCTTGACATGATATCGAGACCTTCTTATGCTGTCTAGATATTTATTGCCTCCTTTCGACTAGCCGTGCTTCATGTGCCGAAATTATTGGGAAATAATGGCCGAATTAACTCCGGAAAATGGCCCTTTTCTCGCTATACCTTACCCTTGTCAATGGCTATTCTTTTACGGTTATTGGAAAGTTTGTGATGTAAGTGGGAAGCAAAGATTCTTAATATACGGGAAGCAGAAATTGCAGTGCATGTTGTGAAATTTGTTTTTCATGTAAGAAGCAATTGGTTTAAATAATATTTACCAAATTGTTAATGCCAAACCTTTATTCGGTATGTATCTACTTCGTTCCATTCTCTTACACAGGGTGTTCTAAATTGTAAAATATCGGAATTAGGAAAATTCAGGAGGAAGTAAGTATATTATGGTGGCGAATTTTTATTAAATGCTTCAAATTTGAATAACTCGATTTGCTATAAACGTAGTAAGTCAAATTGTCATATATGCTAAGGTCTTGACCGGGGCAACATGCCTACTCAATTTCATTAAAATAACTTTGCTATTTTTTGAGATACGAATTTTTTTTTTAGAAAAATCACATTTCTTTTTGAAAAACTTCGTTTTTTCAATCGTTGCAAAGTATCACCGTCGGTTAAAATATTTGTATATTTAGTTTGTAAAGTGTATATATGTTTTATTTTCGTTTAATTTTGAAAGTTGGTCGCCTTGTGTCTTGTTTATAATCGTTATCTAAGTATTTCCTTTGTCATATGACTTATCAAGTGTCATTTATTTTTGGAACACTTGTTACAATGCACCTATTTTCAAACTTAAAACCTTTAGTAAATGTACCAAACTATCACTAATTCGATACACTACTAAGTCAATGAATGAACAGTCAATATCCTACAATGTAAAATATGTTCATTTAAATTTATTGGCAATAAATAGCTACCTTGTTGTTGTTATTTCACTGCCACACACTTCTACGGGGAATATTTAATTTAAAAGGGTACAACAAATTCTTTACACAAATTCCAACGCTCTTTCTTTTAGTTAATTTTCGTAGAAAAAAATTCACTAATGGGATGATACCGACTTTTGAATTTTGAAAAAAAATTTGCAAATGAGCGCGAACTAGGACCCCGAGAAGCCATATCCGGGGTCAGTTTCAATTTTTATATGTTTATATATATATATATATATATATATATATATATATATATATATATATATATATATATATATATATATATATATATATATATATATATATATATATATATATATATATATGTATGTATGTATGTATGTAACACACCGATAACTCAAAAAAGAATGGGCCGATTTTGATAACATTTGACACGTACCTTCCTTTTGTAAATGGCTTGGATAAGTTCGTTAGTCAGGTAAATCGGACAAAGTTTTCCGGGAAAGAGTTTTCATTCGAAAAAAAAAATATACATCTCCAGAATTAACAAAGTAAGGGCAACCAAATTTGGTGCGCAGGTTTACTTCATTATAGGTGAGATACCTAACTAAATTTATCTCTGTGAGTTAAACGACGAAAAAGTTACAGGCATTTAAAAAAAATATATTTGGGTTTTCCTCAAAACGCCAAAAGTCGCGATTTTAAACGTCAAAATTGATAATATTTAGACAGTGAACCTGAAACTAATATGAGCTTTGGAAGGAAAATGTCTCAAAAATAATGTTTTACAAAGCCTGAAGTCTTAGTTTCGATCGTCATTGTACTTTATTTTACTAAAATATTCCCAGAAAATTCGTTTCAAATAGACCCTTTCTCTGGTGCTTTGTCAGTAGTGTTGACTATAGAGTTTATCGGTTAATGGTGTATCATTTTTGTCGAATTTTCGTAAAAAATCTTTAGAGCTCAATATATCCGTTATTATGAAAGTTACGAAAAAATTGTTTACATTAATTATAGTGTGTCTTAAAAAAATATTTTCAAAATTACAGGGTGGCGTATAAGTCGTTGGTGATTAAAATTTTCTTTTTTTTTAGTCGAACACGCCCTATGTTATTGCGATTTTGCACTTTCCATCGAAATATAATACATCTTTGTAAGAAAAGAAATTCTGGACGCAGCAAGTTCGTTATGGTAGTGAATTTTCATTAAATGCTTTAAATTTGAATAGCTCAATTTGCTATTAACCTATAAGGTTGACCAGAAAACCAGTTTTTTCGGGAACAATTTAAGTTTACTTTCGGAAATTTTTGTAAATTTTCAAACAATAAAGTTATTTTGATGAAACATGGCACATTGTTTCTACTACATAGATTATACTGGTAACCAAATTTGATGTCTGCTTTCTTAAAAAAACATATTTGCTATTAAAAATATTTTTATGAAAATTCACTACCATAACGCACTTGCTGCGTCCCGAAAATTTTTATATATTTTTTTAACAGCTTGTCATTTTACTTTTATATATTCGTGTACTTGAAACCTCTCAACTTTAACTATATGTTTTACTTACTCAATGAAAGCAATTTAAGGTTATTAAATTTTACAACCGAAATATCGTATTTATTAGGTTGAGGAAAACTTTAAATCTTTTATCAACAAACTTATTTTTTTTAATTAATTAATAACTTATTCAGGATCCTTTTCTATATATATATATATATATATATATATATATATATATATATATATATATATATATATATATATATATATATATATATATATATTAAACATTTTGTATTCGTACCCTACTTTACAATGAATCCACTTTTAAATTACTTTGTTATTTGAACTACTGATATTCTTAAGGTTCCCAATAGATCATTTTACGTTTGTTGTCATAAGAACCGTGCATTCCTACTTTCGCGTTGTCTTGGAGATAATTTAATTCAAAGATGGATATGAAAGATTAACGTCACCCAAATATGTCGTCCGTTTTTCTGTTTACTACTGGCTTTTATTGGAATTTACCAAACTGATAGTCGTGCCAAATTCTTATTTCTCTCTTTTTTTATTCCGTTAATAAGCAGACAAATGCAAATTATGTTATTATTTATCTTAGTTTCATGCGGATTAAGCTTGTACCCACGTATCAACTTCATTTATGTCGTATCACTTTTTTGTGGACTTATTTGTTTCTAATACACTTCTGTAATCTGGTAAGTATTATATATATATATATATATATATATATATATATATATATATATATATATATATATATATATATATATATATATATATATATATATCGCTTTTCACATTGAGTTCGTCGACTTTCTTCAAATATTCTCACTTTTTAACTCATTTTTACTAAAACTTCTATCCATTACTGCGTGATTTCTTTAGGTCTCTTCATTGTTCTGTTCAGAGAAGAGGAAATGTCTTCAGAAGGGCCGTAAGAAACGTAGAAACATAATTGTGAAAAACACTAAAATAATAATTAAAAGTAGTTCATTTTAATTCTTTACGGCAAGGAATGTAAATATTGCGAATAATTAGAGGTCAGAATTGTATCGACTGACATTAAGAATATCACATTCAGTGTGTAAACAATAAACACAGCAAATTAGCAAGATACTCAGAAATGTTGCAGTCAGCAATTCGAAAGGTCGTAAAACTAATTAAGAATCAATATAAGTATTATTGTTTGTAAATATAAATGAGATTAATTTTAGTAAGTCAGAATGAATTAGTTTAAATAAGTTTTTACAATGTAGACAGTTAAAATTTAGATTGCTTCAGATGTAACGACGCGATACTTGTAATTTAATCATTTAAATATAATAATACTGTTGAATTAAGATTCACCATGTCACAATCTACGTAAGTTCATTCATTTGTTATTTAATAATGTTATTGTTGAGTTTGGTGAGTTTAATATAGTTAAAATTATACCGTTACCTATGTCTATATTTGCCGAGTTCGACGATATTTATCCTATTATTTATCCTCTGCTTCCTGAACAGTTCTCTTGGTCTCCTCCGAATCTTCACATTTTTTTATAATCAACCAATATGGTTGACTTTCAACAGTTTTCAATGTTTTGTTTTGCTTGTTTTACAGATAGTCCAATGTCTTGGCTGATTCCCAAAATGGCTCAAAAAGGTTATTTCCTGTCAACAATTAATTACAATAATGGAATTATTTGTATACAAGTCAAATTTATGTTTGTTTTCCAAATCCTTATAATCCTTATTTTTTAACGTATTTTTCTGAACTCAATCAAATTCGCTAACATCATTTATAACTTATGCTTGAAATTTCCCTATATTAATAAAACAAGCCTGTTATTCTAGTATTCTATTAACAAATTCATTCTAACCAAACTAACGAACTATTTTTAAACTTATAGTCTTTCCAAACCTTTTGTCAGTTTTTGTCATTCTGTATATAGTATCACTTCACGTTTTTCTTTGGTTTGCCACCTTTTATATTTACTACAATCATGGTTAAGCTACGTGCTCTTTTCTTAATAACTATCAGATTTGCTATCTCAATTACTTTTGACTATATAAATACATATAATTGACATATCTATGTGTCATTTAAACTTTGATTTTAATACTATTTATTTTTGTTTTTGTTTATCCTAAAAAATATATTACGTTATAGCCTCTGCCTTAATTTGTAGCTGTGTTGACAATGGATTGTACATTCTAAGGTATTTTATTTTATGTACTATTTTTATTTCACTATTTGTGCTGACATTTACTTATGTTTTGTCATTAGAATTGTTGGCTTTGACCTTATATATATATATATATATATATATATATATATATATATATATATATATATATATATATATATATATATATATATATATATATATATATATATATATATATATATATATATCCATGTATTTATGTAGTTTGCCTCTGCCTAACGCGTAGGTTCCAAGACATCAAAACTTACGCCAACATGTGTCCACGTTGAAAAGAAAGTCAACACGTCTCGGCTATTTTAGCGATTTTTATTTTAAAACATTTACTATGTATATATATATATATATATATATATATATATATATATATATATATATATATATATATATATATATATATATATATATATATATACACATTACATTTTGTGTAACTTCTATCCTCTTTTATAACACTTTGCATTTCACATGTTTTTAAAGATAAAAGGCTGGAATTTAGAATACTATAACTTCCAAGATGAAGCCTTCATATCATCAACCTAAAGTTTACCTGTATCATACAGAGTGTTTTAAATTTAAAGACCAACTTACAGATATTCAATGTTGCAAAAGTCATTTTTTTCAAATGGTACACCCTGTATATTATCAAAAATTCGAGTTCTAAATTTAATTCTACACCGGTTTCATATAAGTTTTCCTATACCTATCTCTTACGAGTAACTGGCTACTAGAGTTTTTAAGTAACCAACTCCTTTTCTAGAGAATATACATCACGCTGAACAATAAAGGCAGCTGTGGCTGTCAGAAAACAGAATTTTGACAACACATGAATTCTAAAGCGTCATTTATATTTGAAAGTTAATCTGAGTGTGTTTGTATTACTTACGTTATAGAAATAATAATCCAATAAAAATGCAGAATAGTGAAGAGTACTCTAATATGGATATTTTACATTTATTTTATATCCATGGGGAATGGAATCGGATTGTAAGCAGAACATGCAGGAGGTTTAACGAGAAGTATCCCACGCTATCGGCAATGACTAGAGGAAAATTTGCAAGGATAGAGGAACGATTTAAATTGACTGGAAGTGTCAAAACTACACGCCATGATTCAAAGCCAGTAACTGAAAATGAAGATAATGAGATAAACGTTTTGGCTTATTTTCAAGTTTACCCGCGTAGCTCTATTCCTGCAGCTACTCGAGCTTTGGCAATATCAAGTTCATCTGTGCATAGAATATTGAAATCTCATAAAATGCCCCCATATTCAGAAATAGTACTACAAGGACTTCGACCTGGTGACCATTTAAAAAGAGTAGAATTCTGCGAACACATGTTTCTGAATATTCAACAAGATGATAATTTTCTCTCTAAAATTATCTGTACCGACGAATCTAAATTTAGAAGGTAAGGAATTGTGAATAGGAGAAATAGTCATTTTTGGGCAAGTGAAAACCCTAATATATTTAGAGAAGGACGCTTTCAAACAAATTTTGGTTTTAATGTGCTTTGCATTATTATGGACAATAAGGTCTCTTATGAAATTTACGAAGAAAATTTAAACGGTGAAAAGTATTTGGAACTATTAAGGGGATCTGGCCGTAATTTTCTGGCAAGGCTACCACTAGATACAAGTCAAAGCTGCTGGTATCAGCTAGACGGCGCGCCTTCTCACTCCACTGGTGAAGTTTACTGGCACTTAACGCAATTATTTGAAGACAAATGGATTGGGCCCAACGGTCCTTGGAGTGGCATCCCCGCTCTCCTGATTTAACGCCTGCCGATTTTTATCTCTGGGGGCGTATAAAAAGTCAAGTCTATGACACAACAGTGAAAAGTAGAGAGGATCTTTTAAATCGTGTAATTAGAGCTTTTAGAGATTTGGATCCAAATGAAATAAAAAGAGCTACTACGAATGAGATGAACCGTAGAATTTTGCAGTGCCTTGACCAATATGGTGGTCACATAGAACATTTATGGTAATCGTAGCATTTAAATTTGAATTAACTTTTTTTTTATTTGTCTTTGTTCAGTTTTTTGTTTATCGTTAATTTTTTCTTCATATTTACATTAAATACTTTTATGAAATCATATCACTTTTGTTATTTGACTGACAATCACAGCTTCATTTGTTGTGTAGTCTAACATGTACTCTTTAGAAGGAGAGGTTGTTACCTAAAAATGCTAATAACAAGCAATATATTGAAGATAGGTATAGAAAAACATATATCAAACCGGTGTAGAATTAAATTTAGAACACGAATTTTTAATAATATACAGGGTGTTCTATTTGAAAAAAAATACTTTTGCCACGTTGAATATGCCTAAGTTAGTAACTAAATTTAGAACACTCTGTATGACAGGTAAACTTAAGACACATAATATGAAAGCTCTCTCCTACAAGTTATGAAATTCTTAATTCGAGCCTTTTATCTTTAAAAACATGTGAAATACAAACTATATAAATAAGGTTGCAAAATCACCGATATACAGAGAAATCACAGTATCTTTGGAACAGTTGAAGATAAGGATAGGAAAGCCTTATATAAATCTTCACAAAATGTTATCGAGATTTGAATATGCAATAAAAAATAGGGCATTCTATTTAAATTAGCAAAGTTGATGACCACTTCCGGTCTAACTGGAAGTGATGTGACCTTGAAAATAGTTTAGAATTAAAGACAATTACGAAATGTGACCGCTGCCAAAATTTCAAAATTTAGGATATCAGGGAATTTCATAAACTTCTAATGCACGGCTATCGTGAAAAACCCTGTATATATATATATATATATATATATATATATATATATATAATATATATATATATATATATATATATATATATGTATATGTGTCTTAAGTTTACCTGTCATACAGAGTGTTCTAAATTTAGTTACTAACTTAGGCATATTCAACGTGGCAAAAGTATTTTTTTTCAAATAGAACACCCTGTATATTATTAAAAATTCGCGTTCTAAATTTAATAATTCTACACCGGTTTGATATATGTTTTTCTATACCTATCTTCAATATATTGCTTGTTATTAGCATTTTTAGGTAACAACCTCTCCTTCTAAAGAGTACATGTTAGACTACACAACAAATGAAGCTGTGATTGTCAGTCAGATAACAAAAGTGATATGATTTCATAAAAGTATTTAATGTAAATATGAAGAAAAAAAATTGAAACAAATATTAACGATAAACAAAAAACTGAACAAAGACAAATAAAAAAAAAGTTAATTCAAATTTAAATGCTACGATTACTATAAATGTTCTATGTGACCACCATCTTGGTCAAGGCACTGCAAAATTCTACGGTTCATCTCATTCGTAGTAGCTCTTTTTATTTCATTTGGATCCAAATCTCTAAAAGCTCTAATTACACGATTTAAAAGATCGTCTCTACTTTGCACTGTTGTGTCATAGACTTGACTTTTTATACGCCCCCAGAGATAAAAATCGGCAGGCGTTAAATCAGGAGAGCGGGGATGCCACTCCAAGGACCGTTGGGCCCAATCCATTTGTCTTCAAATAATTGCGTTAAGTGCCAGTAAACTTCACCAGTGGAGTGAGAAGGCGCGCCGTCTAGCTGATACCAGCAGCTTTGACTTGTATCTAGTGGTAGCCTTGCCAGAAAATTACGGCCAGATCCCCTTAATAGTTCCAAATACTTTTCACCGTTTAAATTTTCTTCGTAAATTTCATAAGAGACCTTATTGTCCATAATAATGCAAAGCACATTAAAACCAAAATTTGTTTGAAAGCGTCCTTCTCTAAATATATTAGGATTTTCACTTGCCCAAAAATGACTATTTCTCCTATTCACAATTCCTTCCCTTCTAAATTTAGATTCGTCGGTACAGATAATTTTAGAGAGAAAATTATCATCTTGTTGAATATTCAGAAACATGTGTTCGCAGAATTCTACTCTTTTTAAATGGTCACCAGGTCGAAATCCTTGTGGTACTATTTCTGAATATGGGGGCATTTTATGAGATTTCAATATTCTATGCACACATGAACTTGATATTCCCAAAGCTCGAGTAGCTGCAGGAATAGAGCTACGCGGGTAAACTTGAAAATAAGCCGAAACGTTTATCTCATTATCTTCATTTTCAGTTACTGGCTTTGAATCATGGCGTGTAGTTTTGACACTTCCAGTCAATTTAAATCGTTCCTCTATCCTTGCAAATTTTCCTCTAGTCATTGCCGATAGCGTGGGATACTTATCGTTAAACATCCTGCATGTTCTGCTTACAATCCGATTCCATTCCCCATGGATATAAAATAAATGTAAAATATCCATATTAGAGTACTCTTCACTATTCTGCATTTTTATTGGATTATTATTTCTATAACGTAAGTAATACAAACACACTCAGATTAACTTTCAAATATAAATGACGCTTTAGAATTCATGTGTTGTCAAAATTCTGTTTTCTGACAGCCACAGCTGCCTTTATTGTTCAGCGTGATGTATATTCTCTAGAAAAGGAGTTGGTTACCTAAAAACTCTAGTAGCAAGTTACTCGTAAGAGATAGGTATAGGAAAACTTATATGAAACCGGTGTAGAATTAAATTTACAACTCGAATTTTTAATAATATACAGGGTGTACCATTTGAAAAAAATGACTTTTGCAACATTGAATATCTGTAAGTTGGTCTTTAAATTTAAAACACTCTGTATGATACAGGTAAACTTTAGGTCGATAATATGGAGGCTTCATCTTAAAAGTTATAGTATTCTAAATTCCAGCCTTTTATCTTTAAAAACATGTGAAATATAAAGTGTTCTAAAAGAGGATAGAAGTTACACAAAATGTAAAAATATCAAAATATCTATGAAATAGTTAAAGATAGGGATAGAAATTCCTTATATAAATCTTCACAAAATATTATGAAGAATTCGAATATGCAATAAAAAATAGGGCATTCTATTTAAGTTAGCAAAGTTTATGACTACTTTCGGTTTAACCGCAAGTGATATGACCTTGAAAATATTTTAGAATAAAAGAAAATTACGAATTGTAACCGCTGCCAAAATTTCAAAATTTATGATACCAGGGAACTTCATCAACTTCTAATGCACGACTATCGTGAAAAACCCTGTATATATATATATATATATATATATATATATATATATATATATATATATATATATATTTCTACGTATTCAATTGTGATTTGAGGGTATCTAATAATTTCATAATTATTTATTTTTGAAATGGGTAATTGGCATAGCAAGCTCATGCTAAATTCAAGAGGGTAAGAAATTAAGGACGAATTAAAAATTTAATAAAGTCAATTGATACGTTTATCTACAATTTCTACCCTTGCCTTGAACATTCGTTAAGTTTACAAAAGAAAAACAAAATTTTAAACATGAAAATTCAAACATTTTCAAAGTTGCTTGGGTATACGAGTTAAATAGTACGAGCAGGTTAATAAATATGTGCCTGGGATTTCTAAATTAAGAATTCTTGAATCAGCATAAGAAATTGCGGTGTACCAAGTAAAGAAGTATTTGAGATTTCTAAGCGAACTCTTGCATTAAGCTGATGGAAAAATACTTCACCTTTCGTTGTGAATCCGGAGAGAAAGAAAACTTCAGAAGCAGATCTTAAATAATGCATAAATCAGGATAATTTGCCGGAATCAAATGCCATCTTTTCCATATAATCAATTACATTCGGTCCTGATATTTCTTTTATCTCTTTCCCCATGAATCCGGTCTGATTATAAATCGCTCTATTTTATAAATCATTCCCCCGATGTCTCAACCTACTTTATTAAGAGGAATTAGAATTCAGATTTAATCCGTCTTCTATATTCTTATCGGTTTTGAATTTATCGAGATCGAAATGACTCTCATCTCGCTACTTAAAGACAGTCGTTTTGGTTTTAATAATGATACTACCTCAATCTAGCTAAAAAAAGCACAAACGGGGTAGCACACATGCTTAATCTACTTATGTAACCCTAAATTTGACAAACGTAGAATTCTATTGTATAATAAGAAAGTATGGAGGCAAAAAGTGCTTCATGTTAGCCAAGATTCAAGAATAAAGTAAAGAACGATTTTTAAACTACTTCGAAAAAATGTATCTCCTAAAATTATAAAGCTGGTGTAATGAAGATTGGTGTTCATGTTTCGCTTAAACAAATTTTGCTCCATAAAAAAAAAAAAAATTTCTAAAATTTAAATTTCCTGTATTATCAAAATAATGTTCGTTAAATAGATTTTTCTCTAAAACGGATCGAGCTACCGAAAAGAATTGACAATATTTATTTAACTTAAAAATGATTGTTTTTTTAAGGTTTTAAATCAAACTTCAAGTTAGACGTACAAGGTGAACAGTTGTTAACCGTAAATATTGACGTAATTCGTAAGTCGTAAGTGGTGCCATCTATGAGCAGCGCAATATTTGCAACTTGTATCTCATTCGCCGCCTACAAAAACTTTACTTTACAATTTTTCGTCTTCCTAACCTAGAGATTTTTAGAATAATGAAAAAAAATTAAAATTTCAACTTTCCACACTTTCTTTCCGAAACTATCAACTTTGTTATAAGGAATTTTTGCGTCAATGGTCACAATTTGATGTGTAGTAGGTATCTCTAGTTTTTTTGAATTTTTGATTGTTGATTAATTATCCTATCAAATTTTGACCATCGGCACAAACATGCCTTATAACAAAGTTGATAGTTTGGGAAAGTAAAAATTTTCAATGTTTTTTTGGCATTAATATCAAAATATCTAGGTTAGGAAGATGACAATTTGTAAAGTAATGTTTTTATAGGCGGCGAATAAGATACGACTTGCAAATATTGCGTTGCTCATAGATGGCACCATCTACGACTTACGAATTACATCAATATATATATATATATATATATATATATATATATATATATATATATATATATATATATATATATATATATATATATATATATATATATATATATATATATATATATATATATATATATATATATATTATTGTATGTCTGGGTATTAATGCCCCCAAAAACGTAAATACTCAAAAGTACCACGTTTAGTCGTCAATGATTGTATTTTAGGGGTGTGAGATTTTTTTGTGAATTTTGTGATATCTGTTTGTATATAGTTGAATTTTAATATATATATATATATATATATATATATATATATATATATATATATATATATATATATATATATATATATATATATATATATACTTAGTTTATTATTTTGTTTATTATTAGGTGTATTAAAGTTCTAAGTTTTTTTTGTTTCTTTAACTCCGGCCTATTTCTGCGACTATGGCCAATCACCGACGCCAGGGAGCAGTTTCACCTCACTATCCTGGAAATTTTGCCAAACCCCTGCCTTTCTGTAACTGTATGTAACTCGCACTGGCATCCAAAAGAATATTTAATTTATTTTTATTTTGTCATAGATTCCGCTGGCTTGAAGTTACCCACTGTATATGCAGTCAATGAAATAAAATTTTCAACAAAGAATAATTTTTACTTTTAAGATAATATATAAATGTTCCCACTTTACAATGATTTTTATTACATAAATTTTCTATCTAACACGGATCTGTTTTTCTCCCCCGTATTAAATTTAATTCTAACAGTCGTGATATGTATTTCAATGATAATTCTACTAATTGTGTAATTAATTGTTACGTATTCTTTGAATAGAGTATCCCGGGCATGAAGCCGATCTAATGTATCATGTAAACAAAACGTCAGTTGACGTAGGTCTAGATGGATGAGAGGTGTGACGCTTCCCTGATAAGCAGAAGGTTACGCGATCGAATCCAGCTCGATGAATGTATGTTTTTTTATGTTTTATTTTGACATTTGGAGAAACAATTGTGCACAGATTTCATACGTTTTAAACAAGATCTCATTTTTGTTTAAAACTCTTAAATAGGTTTGTCACTTTTGAGTCTGAAATTATAATTTTGTTATTGTTGATATTAAAAAAACCGATGGTGAGACTTTGCAAATATTTTTTCAAATGAGCGCGAACTAGGACCCCTAGATCCTATACCCAAGGTCAGTTTCATTTTTTATATGTATATGTAAATATATATATATATATATATATATATATATATATATATATATATATATATATATATATATATATATATATTTGTATAATAAGGTTTATTGATAAGTTGTAACAAACATTTACAATTAGATGCAAAAGGTTACCAAATACATATACACAATAAAAAAATATAGAATAAACATTCAATACAAAGAAGTAATTAGCAAATCAATAAACGCGCGTGTCGAACATTCTAAAGTAATCAGTTATCCTAATAGTTATAAGACTTAGACATCTTCACAGAAGCAAACTTGCTTGTTACCGAAAATGTCTATGCGACATGATAAACAAACTAAAAATATAACACAAAAAACTATCATAATATTAGGGTAGAGTGTCATAAACTGAACAATATTTGGCAGCGTTCTACAGTTAATAAAAGTCAAAAACAGCAAAACCAACCCCATATGCCCACACCATACAAAACACAACACACAACAGAACTATGACTGTCAAGGAAGTAAAACCCAGAGTAATTGACAGTCAGGTGATAAAATACCCTCGAGAAAAACAACAAACACAAACAGCACCGCCACAAGCAATGGTATATTGCACCATCTGCTGTAACACACCAAATTCTTCCCCCGCCGCAGCGGGCGCCGCCAAACACCCGAGGCGACTCTCCCCACAACAGTCAAAAACGACCAACCACAGGGTGTAACTTAATCCCATAACCACGATAACATAATATTTTAAAGCTGAAACCGGCCGTCCCTGACCATCAGTCACCCGACATCGCCCCAAAACTCAACAACGCCCTCCGCAAAACGAGAGACAGAAAATAAAAAGGTATAGGTGCTTTAAAAACCCAGAAATACAGACTCACTCAGTAATCTGTGGTCAAATCATACTCAGTTATATTCCATCCATTCACATACATACTTGCTCGTGTGTGCTCGTTCGTAAACTTCACACCTTCATTCACACACACACACACGTAGTCTCAGCCACATACATACTTGAACACATGCACACAATTATCGATTAAAATCAAGATCTGCCAGAAGGGTTGACAATTAAGAACCAAAAGGTATTTTGGATGAATCTCGGCATGTGCCTTTCTTTTATTAATGGCTTGGAAGGGTTTATTAGCCAAGAAAATAGGACAAGGTCTTTCGAACAAAATTGTTTCCCCGCAAATTACAAAGCTATGATAATGAAATTTGGTTAATATGTTGGCTTGGGAAAGGCCTTACTACGTACCAAAATTCAACTTTCTAAGTTTATAGAAAATTTAATGATTTAAATTTGAAGCATATAATGAAAATTCACTACCATGACGCACTTGCTGCATCCCGAACATTTATAATTGTATGGAAGTGAAGGAAAAAGGACTCGAACATTTAATTAAGTAACATTCTTTCATTCATTGTCTTATTTTCTAATTGATGATTTTATTGTCATAACTGAATTTCTTAGATTTTTGTGAAATATAATAATAATAATAATAATAATAATAATAATAATAATAATAATAATAATAATAATAATAAAATAGGCTTTTGTCACACAGTAAATAATATAGTACACATGCTTAACAATAACACAATATCAAGTCCACAATTAAAAATAAAAAAAATAAATACAACAATACAACATACTACAATAACACAATTTCAAGTGCAAAATTAAAACAAAAAAATAATAAACTGTGTGAATTGGTCGAAGTTCAGAAGGATGTAAAATCATCCCCTGCTCTACCACTGACGCCTATATTTTAGCAAAACTGGCAGTTAATAGCCAACCCGGCAACCTGCTTAAACACCACGAATAGTCAGGGAAAGTTTCGTTTTAAAGAACCCACAGAACAGCTCTTAACACTCTCATCAAAACCATTGTATATAGCGTATATCTCATTGGTAAAAGACGGTTTATACAATGTTGGCCTGTACTTAGGTGGTGATATTAAGCACTTCGGCCGTATGTTAATGTTATGAACATCAGTTCTGTGCGTTACCTTTCTATACAAGTATGTTGGGATTCTAGACGCAATATTAGAATGGAATAATGTTGCTGCTCTCAGTGTGAAACGACTACGCATATTAATTCACTTCGCTTTATTTAGTTTATGCGAGATATATTAAACAGGAATTTTGCAGTCTCTGTATCTGATTATAGTCGTAACCGCCCAAGGCATGGCGAATATAGTTCCGAGCAATAGGCAAACTGCGAGAGGACTAAAGTATTGCCAAGCATCAGCTTAACATCAGTCGAAGGATAAGTCCTTTGCGGATGTTACAGATGCAGCCTGTTGTAGGCCCGTTAAAGGCAGGCACTAACATGCGGCTTATATTTAAACTTATTATCCATTATGACATCCAAGTTTTGCACCTCATCCAAAAGTTCTAGAGGCTCCTTATTAATCACGACCGTCACATTTACCTTTAAGCGCCCTACAAGAATCTGATTGCCAAACAAAATAGGAGCCGATCTTCACATTTGGTCACAGCATTTCATCTTTGGACACTTTGCACAATGAATCTAGATCAGATTTCATCTTTTCCAGTACATCTGAAAGCTCTGAGGCATTGAAGGAAATGTATATCTAAATGTCGTCAGCGTACATCTGTACTTTAGAATACTGAATGAACCTAGGGAAATAATTTACGTAAATAGCAAAAATTAGCAAGGCCAAAGACCGAGCCCTGTGGTACACCATTCTCCACGATACGAGCATCCAACTCGTAGCTGCCAATTATCACGATAGGGTAGCGTTCCCTCAAGTAATTTCTGATCAAAGCCAGAGCCAGAGCCAGAGCCTCCTAACTTCAGCCAAGCGTAAACCAGGGCCCTTAGAATCTATTTTCAGGGTCAGTTTTAGTATATATATATATATATATATATATATATATATATATATATATATATATATATATATATATATATATATATATATATATATATATATATATATATATATATATATATATATATATATATAAAATTACGTATTTTATTTCTATGAACATTTGCTACCATAACGTACTTGCTGTGTCCAGGCTGTTTTGTTAATTAACTATCGCTTTATCTTTTATAATAAGCGAGGTACCCATATTGTGGAGTAAATGATTGCCCACATTGTATACTGGTGATATCTTGAGAGTCTGCTATCTGCATTTAGAACTAAAAATAGTTTCGCACCCAAAACGGTATAAAATTCTGTAATAGGTTCACGTCGTGAAGGGAATTATACCGGAAAGATAAATGGAATATTATCAGATATAAAGGCGGCACAGTAACACCGTACATATCAAATAAGCCGTTGTGAGATATTCCACCTTTTTGGATGAATAGCCTGGAGATAACTCCCAACATTCTAGGTACGTACCCGTATATCTGTAAATTTTAAAATACGCCCTGATTTATATGATTTAGTTTCTGTAATTCATTCTTATAATTGCAGAAGTTGACGCCTTGCTGAATCTTAAAGTTCCATCTCATTTCATCTAGATCTCTTTGTCACGATCCTCAGTTTTTGGTCCTGCCAACTTTCAGAACTGCTGTAAAAAACTTTGTCCCTCGAGAAACAAGAAGCTTCTTGAAATAAAACATGATTCCTCGACTGGTATTTTAAACAAAAGCCAGGTTTCTTTAATTCGAATTCCAGATCTGAATACTCAATAGAAAACTTTACCAGTCGTATTTTCAAGAGATAAATTTACACTTTTCATGAAGTTGATGACTGGAGATATGTTTGTGAAGGTCCGGGAATAATAATTTCATTAGATAGTTTTATACGCTGTGAAAGTTGCTAATTTAAATAAATTGTTAATGCACTTCACAGTATTTAAATTATTGCATTAATGCTTCGTTTCCCTTACTTATTTAGCAAAACCTGAAATGACGTCGTTGTCTTCTTATCTTCTTGTCTGTTTTCATATCACAATTGCAAGAGACAACTTTCGTCCAAATTGGCGTGCGATCTTGGTAAAGGTTTTTCTGTTCAGAATAGGTCTATTAGGCTATTTGTGTCGTTATTTACGCAGAGCGGTACACGCGTTTTCATTGTTAGATATACAGGCTGTCCCACGTAAGGCATGCATTAGAAGTTTTCGAACTAGTACTGGGATTTGGAATCTGAAAATTTTCAACTGCATGTATCACCATCCGCTCATTATAACTAAAATACTCTGGTGACTGTATCACTTCCGGTTGTACCGAAAGTTTCCAACAACTTTCTTAATTTTAATGGAATACCCTATATATTATTGTACATTCGGAATGAGTATGCAATTCTGAGGAAAATGATATGTCTTTTGTCCATACTGGTGTCAGTCGTTCTCGAGATATTCGATTTTCTATTGTTTTTCCGTCATAAAGTTGCAAATTTTTGAAATGGCAATTCTCAGGCATCAAGTATGCCATGGTTGTGAAACTTGGCACAAATATAGTCCTAGTGGTCAGAATATTTCTCATTGCGGCGAGAAAAAATACAAAAATAATACAGGGTGTTGTTTAACGAACATCAAATTTAGATTATTTCAAACACGAAAAAGTATTTTTTCCAAATAGAACACCCTGTATATTTTCATCGCATATCATTCGGAATGATATTCTGCTTCAATCTGTCTAAGTATTCTTTATACCTATCTTAAATTATTTCTGAGTTATAAGAGGGAATATGAATAAAACAGGAATATACTACAGAATTGGGAATCTACCTAGTCGGAGAGTAGGCTTTGGACATAATATGAAAACTTATGTCAAAGAGATGTATTATTAGTCTCGTTAGTTGTCATCGCAATAGAGTGATCTATTTCTTTGAAATTATTGTGAGCTACACAATGAAAAATATTGTTGAAGAATATTCTGCTGACAACATTCTAAATTTATTTTACATTCACGAAAAATGCAGGAGAATCGTGAGTAGAACGTGCCGCTTGTTCAATGAGAGATTTCCATATTTGTCACCTATGAATAGGAGAAAGTTCTCCAGAATCGAGTCAATTTTTCGGAATAACTGGATTAGTAATTTAAATAGAAATCGTTCCAGTAACATTACCGGCAATGAAACAAATGAAATGGATGTGTTGGGTTATTTAATGGCCTACTGCTCCCATCAGGCAGGCAGTAGAAGATTTAAGACTAACTCGAACATCAATTCAAAGAATTCTAAGTATGGATGGCATGCATATGCCCAAAGGACAGTGCATGGATTACGGGAGGGTGACCACCTTAGAAGGGTTGCATTTTGTGAATGGTTGATGGTACGGATCCAGGAAGACCCAGATATGTTTGATAGAATTTTATGGACGGATGAATCAAAATTCACAAGAAAAGGTATCATTAATTGGAAGCGATGTCATTTCTGGGCAGATGAAAAACCTCACTTAATGCGTGAAGCGCATTTCCAGTATAAATTCAGTTTCAATGTTTTCTCTGTTATTGGAAATGGAACAGTTTTTTCCATATCTACGAGGAAATGTTGACCTCAGAAAGTTATCCGAAGGGCCACTAATTCTGGATTGCAAAGAAGATTATTGAAGTGTCTTGAAGTCAATGGTGGTCATATAGAGCATATTTTGTATTAAAACTCATACGCATTTTAAAAATTAATTCTATCACTGTTTCGTTGATTATTTTCTGTATTAAACTCACTGATATATTTTCGTACTGATAGATGGTTCGATAACTTGTTTTCATTTTGAGTAATGAAGTTTCAGGGCGACTCATAAACATCCCTCACTATGTTGGATTGAGTAGAGGATTTATAATTTCTAAAACAGTGCAAGTCGAATCAGAATGTCTTCTTTTTAAAGGGTATGAGGTGAAAACGTATTCGAACACCCAAAAATGAAAAATGAAACGGAAAAATACTTCTTGAGAGTTATTTAATTAATTTAAAGAGCGACATTAATATAATAAAACCTTCTCGTCCAGAATATGAATGGAATACCTACATGAAAAATTCTGGGTTCTCTTTGCCTTATACCCAAAGCTTACTAGTGGTATCTATTAACATCCCCTGATATCATTGTATAGTTACGAGTTATTATTATTATCATTATTATTATTACCATTGTGATTATAAAAATAGTAATAATAATAATAATAATAATTATTATTATTATTATCAATACAAAGAAAAGAAAAAAGTATTATCTCGGATAATACAAAATTCACATATTTTCCATCACAAATCGGGAATCACGCGAGATAGGTATAGAAAATGCTGAAACAGATCGAATCAAAATATCATTCCGAATGATATGCGATGAAAATACACGGGGTGTTCTATTTGGAAAAAAATACTTTTCGTGTTTGAAATGATCGATATTTGAACTTCGTTAAGCAACACCCTGTATCTATTTTGTAATTTTTTTCGCGATTAGAAGAATTCTGACCATTTATACTATATCTATGCTAAATTTCAAAATAATAGCATACTTGATGCTCGAGAATTGCCATTTCAAAGATTTGCAACTTTATGACGGAAACACAATAGAAAATCGAATATCTTGAGAACGGCTGACACCAGTACAGACAAGTGGCATATCATTTTGCTAATAATTGCATGCTCATTCCGAATATGCAATAATATATAGGGTGTTATATTAAAATTAGGAAAGTTGTTGGAAACTTCCGGTACAACCGGAAGCGATACAGTCACCAAAATATTTTAGTTATAATGAGCGAATGGTGATACATCCATTTGTAAATTTTCAGATTCCAAATCCTTATATTAATTCGAAAACTTCAAATGCACTCCTTACGTGGGACAGCCGGTATACAGGCTGCCATATGACTAGCTCGCAGCCATAACTGCCAGGAAAAGATTTTGTCGAAAAAACCTGAAACACTTTAAGTTTGCTTGTGAGGGCGACAACTTGTGGCACAAAAAATATAGCCAAAATTTTACTTTCCTAATTGGAGGTGTCATAACTCAAATTTATTAAAATGGAAGTAGGGATCGTGTGGTAGCTCATTGAAAAGATCATTTGATTCCCTATATATTGATTTTTAAATTTTCAAATTTAGTCTATTCGTTTAGAAGATATGGTGTTTCGAAATACCACTAATGAATTTGCCTGCAATTAGCTAAATAATATTCTCTTCAAAATTCGAAAGTCGCTCTCTTCTTATAACGAACTTTTTATACGACAATGGCTAAAAGATTGCAGAGGTTAATAGGTTCATGTGATCATAATTATGTGATAATAACGATTAGATTTAAGATTTAAAACCTAGTGGAAAAGCCTATATTGTATGAAAGCAACATAGATAGGTACTAAATACATTTTATTTTTCCCAAGAGATGTCACAGTAGTTTGTCTAAATCAGGCTATGCTAGTTCTCGATGAGATATAGATAGTGATAATATTCTGGTATTTAGAGAGTGAAAACGCCTTGAATATAAAGAGCAATTTGTATTTAAACTGATTAAAAGCAATGTAGAAGAAGGATAAGAAACTAGAACCGAGGAAATAACATTAGAAATACTAAAGTTAATACAAAACCTAACGAATATACAAAAACTACAAACAAAGTAAACCTAAACAAATTAAACATTTATAGTAGCGAATTTTCATCAGAATTGTACACTATATTGATACGGCATATTAGTAAAGTTAATACCTTAAACTTACAACTTACACAGACCTTGAAGATCGATTTTAGAGGTCCTATTACGCACACATTCGAAGAATTCTTTCGAAAGTGTTACCATCGCTTTCTCTCTATTATCAAAAAAAAAAATCTTGCATCCTAACTCCTTTTGAGAAAAATTCCCAAAACTCAATTTTATATGAAGCTAAAGATTTAAATTTTGCTATATCTGTTGATAGTGTAAGTCCCTTTAAAAGAAACTTGTATTACAAATTTGATTAAAGTTATACAGAAGATTTCCAGAAGAAAACTTAATTCATATTAAGAAAAGTGAAGTATCTGCTAAGCAATAAACGTAGCAGTTATTTTTCCTTATTAATAGCCACTATGATTTCGTTTTAGTCAACTTAATCAAACCGGTTTTTTCAATATCAAAAATAACAAAATTATAATTTCAGACTGAAGGGTGACAAACTTATTTAGGCGTTTTAAACAAAAATGAGATCTAGTTCAAAACGTATGAAGTCTGTGCACTATTGTTTCTCCAAATGTCAAAATAAAACATAAAAAAAATACATTCATCGAGGTGGATTCGATCGCGTAACTTTCTGCTTAGGAGGCAAGGGCGATGCCCACTGCGCCATCAAGGCACACGTCAACTAACGTTTTATTCGCGTCATACTTTAGATCGGCTTCAGGCCCGGGATCTTATATTCAAAGTATACGTAACAATTGTTAATTACAGAATTAGTAGAATTACTATGCCAAGACTGTTTCTGTCTTATATGACGTTTTCTGTTTAAGTTTAAAGATAGAAGAAACTATTTTAGAATCATTTTTATAGAGACTTGGCTTGATTTCGTTTAAGTTTTTGCTATGTTATGTGACAGCATAATATATCTATTCGGCGCTAAAACTGTATTTGGGGCCATTAATAAAGCTACAAATATAATGTATTTTAATAATTGATTGAATCCCTCAGTTGCATAACGATCACTAGGCAAATTTTTAATTTCATGTCGTCTGTCATTTTCCATAATTTCGGTGTAAGATGGTGTAGACCGTGAGACAACACTGTGAGATGGTCTGCTCCGTGGTTTCCAGACCTGCCATTTTGATTTTCATGCTCGTATATTTTCGAGTCGATTGGTCGCGTCTGTCAGTTGTTAGTTGTCATTTTTCATTCTCGTTTCAGAGACCGATCTTTACGTCTGGTCATTTTGGTCCACTCCGGACCTGTCCTTCGTTTTTAGCGTCTTGACTTTCCGTGGTCGGTACGTCACTTCTGTCAGCTGTCACCTGTCATTTCCGTTTTCAGTTTGCGAACCGATCTTGCGCCGAGATGTTCTGTCAACTCGTGTTCGTCGTCACGCGTTACGCACGTTAAATCTCAACTTTTAGATTTAAAACAAAAATTCTTTCTTAATTTCAACAGAGTTGTTACTTTCCAAGTTATTAGCACTTCGAATACCAATGGATCAATCCTATAACAACAGATGAAACATGTTCCTTGGGCATTCAACTGTATAGTTTTTTAGTCCCGTTTAACAAGACAAGTAAGTAAGTTCGCCATTTTGGCGCTTTCATGTTTCATAAAACAGTAAAAAATTCGCTTCTGTTTCAATTCCCATTCATTTGATGAGTTTGATGTTCTCTGAAAGTTTCTTCTCAGCTGCATGGCTTGCTGGTGTTTGTGCTGTTTGCTTTCACTCCTGTTGTTTTCTTCAGCTTGAACTTAAATTTTGGAGAATTTTTAAGCTTTCATGAGTTTTAGAATTAGACCTTTTGTAATTTTGAAAAAATCTCAAGACAAATTAGCTTTTCTCGTATTTCTTTTTTTTTAATTCGACAACACACCACGAGGGCTTACTGCCTAAATACTGTCGTACCGTGGGTGTCGAAAAGAAGGAAAGGGGCAACTTGTTAATTCTGGACTTGAAGGTTTGGAGGTTCGGAGGAGAAGGAAAAACATGTGCCGGCAAAGAATTCCATAACTTGGAAGTCCTCGGGACAAAAGAGCGGGCATAACAAGATGTTCTATGTCTGGTGACCTGGACAGTAAAAGAGTGCATTCGCTCTGTTCCTCTGGTAGATCTGTTGGGGGCAGCAGGTGGAGGAACTATGAAATAAAGCTCCTCTGAGCAGTGCCAGTGCAGATATCTATAAAAGAGAGAGAGAGGTCACCAACGGCACGTCGGTGGGCAAGGGATGGCAGCCTTTGGGTGAGTGTAGGGTCACCGATAAGACGTATAGCTCTCTTATGAATGGAGTCCAGGATAGCGAGTGTAGAAGCCGCAGCCGCACACCAGATGTGGGAGCAGTATTCGAGGTTTGGCCTTATTTGTGAAGTATATAAGGTATAGAGATTAGCTGGTGAAAAGTATTTGCGAGCCCGAAAGAGGAAGCCTAATTTCTTAGCAGCCGATTCTGAAATTGAAGTGACATGTTGGTGCCAATTGAGACCTCGATCCACAGAAATGCCAACAAGTGAAAAGGACTCATTACTTTGGATAACTTGGTTGTTCATTGTGATGGGTCTAGGGCTGGTGTATCTCTTATGAGAAAGAACGCAAGACTGAGAATTGGTGGGGTTGAATTGTACAAGATTCCTACTTTCCCATTCTAATATTTTTTAGAGATCCACGGAGACAGAACCCTCCATGAGTCTGCGATCCTCATCTAATTAGGCTAAAGAGACAGGCTTAGAATAATGTAATAATTTGGTTGTTCATTGTGATGGGTCTAGGGTTGGTGTATCTCTTATGAGTAAGAGAGCAAGACTGAGTTTTGGTAGGTTTAAATTGTAGAAGATTTCTACTTCCCCAGTCTAATATTCTTTGGAGATCCAGGGAGACAGAATCCTCCATGAGTCTGCGATCCTCATCTAGTTGGGCTAAAGAAACAGGCTTAGGATATTGTATATTTGAGTGCAGGGTGCTGTCGTCCGCGTAACTGTGAATTGGGTTGGATGTGCTAGAGAGGAGGTGATTGATGTGGAGAAGAAACACAGTAGGGGCTAAAGCTGAACCTTGAGGAACTTTTGCATTAATTGGATATAGTTTAGAGGAATGGCCATCCACGACAACAGACATGCTCCGGTTGGAGAGGAAATTTGCTGTCCAGGTACAGAGTTTTGGTGGTAGGCCATAGGCCGGGAGTTTATTAAGCAGCGCTGCGTGCCATACCTGGTCGAATGCTTTGGATATATCTAGAGCGACAATCTGGGATCCACCGTGTAGTTCCATAGACTTGTACCAAGAATGGGTGACAGGGGAAAGGAGGTCGGCAGTTGATCTGCGCTGACCGAATCCATACTGTCTATCGTGAATTAGACTGTGTTTTTCGAGAAATTTTAGTAATTCGTTGTTTATATACTTTTCCATCACTTTAGAGACGACTGAAAGGAGAGAAATAGGCATGTAGTTGCTAGGAAGCGCTTTGGATCATTTCTTGGGGACGGATTGTACTCGAGCAGTTTTCCAGTTACTAGGGAATATGCCTCTATTGTAAGATGTCTGAAACAGACGAGTCAGGACAGGAGCAAGTTCTGGTGCGCATTTTTTGAGAACAATTGCTGGGATATCGTCAAGTCCAGAGGCTTTCTTGGTATTAAGAGAAGAGAGCATCTTTCGTACCTTTTTAGTTTTGAAAATGATATCCGTCATTTTGTGCGCGACATTGGGGACTGTTGGTGGTTGAACATTTGGAGGTGGGTTGAGAGTAGAATTGGCGGCAAATAACGAGGCAAAAAGTTCAGCCTTGCCCAGGGAGGTAGAAACAATTTCGTCCCCTGAGGCAAGAGGTGGGAACGTGCTCTTGCAGAAATTATTCCCAATAGATTTAGCAAGAGTCCAGAAGGGTTTGCTGCCGTTGGAGCTTAAGAGGACTTTGTTTTTGATGTGGTTATTAAACGAGTTTTTTGCCTCAGAAAGAATGCGGACATAGCGGTTTCTTGCGTCGTTAAATGCTTGACGGTTTTCTTGACTGGGATTGTGTAGAAGCGTTTTGTGAGCTTTGACCTTTTCAAGTCTGGCCTTGTCACAGGATTTAGAGAACCAGGGCTTTTGAGTGGTTGAAGAGGTTTTCTGTGTACGTGGAATAAATAATTCCATGCCAGCTTGGATAATTTCGGTGACGTTTTGGAGATATCAGAGGGGTCAGGATGAGAGAAGCAGACAGACGCCCATGGAAATGAGAAAAAGTAATCCCGCATTTCGTCCCAGTTTGCAGAGTTGTAGTGCCAAACGATACGTGGGTGTGATGATTGTGTGACCTCGGGTTGCATTGTGCAGGTAGCAGTGACCATGCCGTGGTCTGAACGACCAAGGGAGGCGGTGACTGATATCTTGTAGCATTCAGGTTTTGTAGTAAGAAGGAGATCCAAGGGATTTGAGCTGTGTATTGGGATACGAGGAAAGTGAGTAGGTTGCTGAACCACATTGGCTAAAGAATTGCTGACTGCAAAGGCCTCTGCTGCTTTCCCTTGTGGATCGGTTGTGGAAGATCCTAGCCATTCCTTATTATGGACATTGAAGTCACCAAGAATGGTGACCTCGGAGGAAGGATATTCAGAAATCAGATGGTCGATTTTTTCAAAAAGGTAGTCAAAGAGCTGGACAAAGTTGTTGTCAGAAGGTGGCCGGTAAATGCAACAGATGAATTTAGTCGCAGCCCTGAGAGAGAGTTTTATCCATAGAATGTCTTTTCTTCCAGCTTCTAATTTGGGAAGTCTGGTGCAGGGTAGATTGCTACGGACGTATGCGCACACGACCCCATGCAATCTAAAGGAGGTAAGGAGCTCATACCCTGGGAAATTAAGGTGATTAGTGGCTGTTTTGGCACTGATTTGGGTTTCGGTAAGAAAGAGGAGTTGGGGCCTATTAGCCTGGAGGAAATGGTGGACGGAATTCAGGTTAGAATTTGGGCCACATATATTGGAGAAGGATATGTTAAATCTTGATGTTGGCGCCCCCTGTACACCCCTCTCCCGGAGATCCGAATGGAGGGGTATTTTACTTCCGGAGTCTTTTGTACAATGAGGAGCCTTCATCATTTTTGTTTATAAGGTAAACCAACTCATACACCGGAACCGGAAACGTCCGTTGGGACTTCACCGGCCCCTTGATGCATGGGGTGGTACCTCCTCGGGTGTGAAAAAAATCCTCTACTATCACGTAAAGGAAAATTCCACTACCACCTGCTAGTTGCTGTATCCCTAGCCAGGGGCCCTTACAGGGTGCTACTGTCCGGACCAGACGGATCCTGGTTTTTTAACGTGGTTGTTACTCCACTCCCTCCTCCTTTTCACCCGGGCTTGGGACCGGCGATAGCGGAGCTAATTTCAATTTAACTTGTAGTTTTCATTTTATTCCATGTGTAGTTTATGACTGTATACCTGTGATCTTTTATAGCATTGTAGCTTGACATTTTAACGATTAACCTTTTGACTTAGTGTTGGGGTTAGCTGTTGTTGCCTGATTTTATCTTATATTCCTGTGTTGTACCCTCGCAGAAGTAGCCTACCGGAAAACTCAGTTTTTCTGACAAGCCTTTTGTAAATTCTAGATTCCCCTGAGGATGACCTGTTAAGGAGGGTCGAAACGCGTCAGGACAAGGAATAAAATATTTGTTTGGAAAGAAAAGACCTTTTTATTCATCACCCAAAGATATATATATATATATATATATATATATATATATATATATATATATATATATATATATATATATATATATATATATATATATATATATATATATATATATATATATATATATATATATATATATATATATATGGGTATCACTTAATTCGTAATAGAATGTACTTGTGAAAAGTCGGAAAATATATAGAGTGCTCCATTTAAAATATATGTAAGTTTTAATCGGTGTGTTTTCATAAAACAGTGTAAATGATATCATCATTAAAAAGTTTATAAAAACCTCTACAAGCTCTTCTTTGGAACAACTTGCCAATGCAGAAAATAACGGACACAAGTGTGGTGGAAAAATTAAATGAATCTTCCTATACATTGTAACTAAAGTTGAAAAATTAAATTATCCTAAAATAAAACTCAAAATTGCAGTGAAAATCAAAACGAGTTTAAAAAAAACATGCACCTGTCAACCTTATAGGTTAATAGCAAATTGGGCTATTCAAATTTGAAGCATTTAATGAAAATTCGCTACCATAACATGCATACTTGCTGCGTTCCGAATTTCTTTTCTTATAAACATGTATTATATTTCGATGGAAAATTCAGAAATGCAATAACATAAGGCGTGTTCGACTAAAAACAAAACAAAAATGTATCACAAACGACTTATGGGCCAGCCTATCATTGGAGAAATACTTTTTTAAGATGTAGCTCACGGTACCCTATAATTGATGTATACAATTTTTTTCGTATCCTGTATAATAACGGATATATTAAGCTTTATTGATTTTTTACGAAAATTCGAACAAAACTATATGCCATTAAACGATAAACTCTATAGCTAAGACTACTGCCAAAGCATCAGAGAAGGTCTATTTGAAATGAATTTTCTGGAAACATTTTAATAAAATGAAGGAGAATGATGGTTGAAGCTAAGACTTCGGGCTTTGTAAAACACTCTTCTTAAGACCTCTGCCTTCCATAGCTCCTATTAGTTTCAGGTTCTTTGCCTAAATGTTGCCAATTTTGACGTTTTTTATCGCGACTTTGACGTTTTGAGGAAACCTCTAATTTATTTTTCTTTTAGTGCCCCTTTTTTCTTTTAACCTACAGAGTTAAATTTTGGTAGTAATTTACCTATAATGGTATACATTCGTGTACCGAATATAGTTGTCCCCACTTGCGAAAGAAATATACTCACTAAATGTAATCAAAATCGGCCCATCATTTTTTGATTTATATCGGTGGTACACATACATACACACACACACACACACACACACACACACATATATATATATATATATATATATATATATATATATATATATATATATATATATATATATATATATATATATATACATATAAAAATTGAAACTGACCCCGGATATGTGTTGTAGCGGGCCTAATGGCGCTCAGTTAAAGAAATTTTTTCAAAATTTAAAAGTCGAGATCTCCTCATTAGTGAATTTTCACTAAAAATAAAAGAGCATTGTATAGATATTATTCCCATTTCAAACATTGAGGGATGACACGCCTGCTTAGAATGGGAGAGTTTGGGGTATACTTTTGCGTCAAAAGTGGCCCCCCCCTCACAAGCTAATTTGAGGTGTTTCAGGTTTTTTTTTGACAAAACCTTTCCTGGCAGTTATCGCTGCCAGCTCGTTTTCACTAGGCCAGCCTGTACCCTATACACACACACACACACATACATACATATATATATATATATATATATATATATATATATATATATATATATATATATATATATATATATATATATATATATATATATATATATATATATATCACTTAATTCGTAATAGAATGTACTTTTGAAAAGTCGGAAAATATACAGAGTGCTCCATTTACAATATAAGTAAATTTTAATCGGTGTGTTTTCATAAAACACTGTAAATGATATCATCATTAAAAAGTTTATAAAAACCTCTACAAGCCCTTCTTTGGAACGACTTGCCAATGCTGAAAATAACGGACACAAGTGTGGTGGAAAAATTCAGTGAATCTCCCTGTACATTGTAATTAAAGTTGAAAAATTAAGTTATCTTAAAATAAAACTCAAAATTGCAGTGAAAATCAAAACAGGTGTAAAGAAAACATGCACTTGTGACGCCCGAGAAAACGTCTCTAAATCTGTGTTTGTATGGAACGATTCCACCAAGTAAGGGCAACAATAATAAATGAAGCACCAATGAAACTTGATTTAATATGAAGGCAACACTGAATAATTTTAAAGGAAGTGTGGTATGACAGGGCTAGACGCCAATTACTTTAAGGCAGTCTGCGGTGTTAGAAGTACATATTTGCAGGGGTATCTGTACGCCACAGGATAGTAACTATAACAGTATGTCTTATCTGCGCGTGCCGGCTTAGATACGAGGATTACACCAGGGATTATCTTTACATATGGCCCATCCCGTGCTAATTCTTAGCTGTCCCTATCCCTATTTCATGCTCATATCGCACCACAATTCAGATTTCAATTACAATTTGACACCATTTACACATGTATATGGTTCATTGGGGCCCATGAATATTTATACATTACTAAATCTCCACTTACACTGCGACAATGCTACAATTCATTAACTCCGATTGAGTGTCTTGTAGTTCTCTGTGCCATTTTAGGTGGGTGGAGTTGCTCCAGATTGGATACTTGCACCAATGCCGTCGTATGTCGAATCCTATATTCTTGGAATTTAACTGTTTTTCATAAAAATAATGAGGTGACGAATTTTGGATTTTCGAACAATTTATTTGAGTAAGCGCGAATTAGAATAGGTAGAAGCAGGTACGCTATAGTAGTACATTTTCATAAGAATTGCACACTAAAAGTACCACAGACTAAAAATTTCGGGACGTAGCAAGTGCGTTATAGTAGTGACTTTTCATAAGAATTGTATACCACTGTTATACAGCATATTACTAATATTAATACTATAAATGTAAACAGACTTTGAAGACCAGTTTTAGAGGTCCTATTGCGCGCAAATTTGAAGAATTCTTTCGAAAGTGTTACCATCGATATCTCTCTATTATCAAAAAAATCTTGTGTTCTAACTCACATTAAGAAAAAATGCCTAAAACTCTATTTTCTATTAAACTAAAAATTAAATTTTGTAATATCTATAGATAGTGTTAGTCTCTTTAAAAGGAATTTGTATTACAAATTTCATTAAAATTACAAAAGGTTTCGAGAGGGAAACCTAATTCACATTTAGAAATGCAAAGTATCTGCCAAATTATAAACGTATCAGTTATTTTTCCTTATTGATCGCCAGCGTGATTTAGTTTTAGTCCACCAAATCAAACCGGTTTTTTCAATATCAATAGCAAAATATCTGCTAAGCTTATAGTTTCAGACACAAATGTGACAAAGCTATTCAGGCGTTTTAAACAAAAATGAGATCTTGTTCAAAACGTATGAAATCTGTGCATCATGGTTTCACCAAATGTCAAAATAAAACAACAAAAACATACAATCATCGAGTTGGAATGGAACACGCAACCTTCTGCGTAGAAGACAAGCTCGCTACCACTGAGATATCTAAGAATACGTTAGCTAACGTTTTTTTTACATGCTTACATCGGTTTCATGCCCGGGATATATGATATTATATTAAAAGTATACCTAACAATTAATTACAGAGTTAGTAGACTTGACATTGAAACACATTTAACGAATGATCTTATACGACGTCTTATGTTTAAGTGTAAAGATAAAAGAAACTATTTTAAAATCATTTTATAGAGACTTGACTTGATTTTGTTTACATTTCTACTATATTATGCTACACTTTAAGCCAAAACCACAGAATAAGATATCTATGCTGTCCAAAAACTGTATTTGGGGCCGTTCATCAAGCTACAAATATAGTGTATTTTAAAAATTGATTGAATCCCCCGGTTAAATACCAATCACTTGGCAAATTATTAATTTTATGGCGTCTGTCATTTGCGATATCTATGTGAGTGTGTGTGTGTGTGTAAGTACACTTGGAGAACCCATATCACCACAAAATATATTTTTAAACAGCTGACGATCGTTTCACTAACAAAGTTAGCGTGATCAGAGGATAAAAAAAGAATTTACAGAAAATGAAAAAATGATTTTTCATGAGGCTAACGTTGTTAGTGAAGCGATCGTGAAGTCTCTAAAAAGATGTGTTTTGTACTTATCAGTGCTCATCACAGCTGCCAACCTTCACCTATCTTTTTATGCCAGTTATTTATTTTGATCGGCTACCGTTGATGTATGGTTTATACCTGTTGTACGAATCAATCTACACCTGGCGGTTAATTACTCTGTCTGTTAGGCATTAGACTCTTACCACTAGGTCGTTTCAAACCTTCTTTTAGATTTTATTTTTAATTTGAAAAATAAACCCTTAAAATTGCCTAAAATTCCCAATATAGGTTTGTTTACACCATCTCTAACCACATGTTAAGTCTCATTCCAGTTGCTCGGATGCTTACAAAATATAGTGTTTTCAAAGTATTTTTGTGTATTTTTGTGGGCAAAAAATGCTCGTTACAGCAGATATACGGGGTCGTCCGTGGTCCTAATACAATGAAGTTATGTGCCACGTTTCGTTCAAATCAGTTGAGTATTTTTTCAGTTATCGCTGGGATTCATACACACACACACATATATCTTTGAAAATGAAAATTCGCTAAAATTATTACTTTCAATTTTAACAGACGTTAAACATTGGTTTTAGAGGTCATAATACGCGCTAAATTTACAAAAGTAGGATATTTCTCTATTACCATAAAAATATTTAATATTTTAATCTAATGTCCTAGCCCCTTGGGAGAAAAAAACTTTAAATGCCCAAAACTCATTGTTTTATGAAGCTAAAAAAACAAAATATGATATACCTAGGTACTTCAGGTCTCTAAAATAAACTTGTATTACAAATGTCATTCAAGTAAGAAAAGCTTTTCAGGAGAAAACTAAATTCGTAATTAGAAAAAGAAAGTAACTGCCAAATTATACACGTGGCCAGTAATTTTTCTTATAAATCGCCTGCATGGTTTCGCTTGTGTCAACCTAATCAAACTGGTTTTTCCAACAACAAAAATGTTTTTTAAAAACAGAACATCTATCATTGAGTTTTTCTAATTAAATAATTGCTGTCTATGAAGACATGGTTAAAATTACCGACCTCAGTGCCAATTAGAGGGACAGCCCGATGTAAGAACGTTCTTCATTTTGGTGTTGTTTTTCAGAACTATAAAAGTCTGGGCGCAGCAAATGCGTTATGGTAGCGAATTTTTTTAAAAATATTTTTAATAGCAAATGTCTTTATTTGATGAAAGCAGGCATCATACTTGGTTGTCTATATAGTAGAAACAATGTACCATATTTCATTGAAATAACTTGTTTGAAAATATATAAACATTTTTCAAAAGTCTTGATGCAGCAAGTGTGTTATGGAAGTGAGTTTCCATAAAAATGTTTTTAATAGCAAATGCGAGCAGGCACCAATCTGATTACCGGTAGAGCCTATGTAGTAGAAACAATGTACTGTGTTTTATCAAAATTACTTACGGTTCGAAAATATACAAAAATTTTCCGAGAATAAACTTAAATGTTGGTTTACTAACCAACAAAGCTTACGTTAATAGCAAATTGAGTTATTGAAATTTGAAGGATTTAATGAAAATTCGGTAAATTTGCAGATTAGCTCCCGAACGCTTTTCAAAAAATTGTTTTCAGAAATATTACTAGGACCCCACCTGGATGCACAAACTACAAGAAAAATTTCTTGTTCACACCCCCCAAGGAAGTTACGGGACTGGGAGTGAATAGGGGTGCTGGGCGGGGTAGGTAGTAAAAAGGAAATATGAGCAGAAAATGCGTAGAAAACTGCTTGAAAGCTGTCTATTTGAAGCCATATCCCAATTAAACCCTGCCTACCCCGCACAGCACCCCTATTTGCTCTAGGTCACGTGATTTTGGGGGGTATGAACAAGAAGTTTTTCTTATAGTTTATGCACACGAGGGGGCAAGGAAAATGCTTACAACGAAGCAGACCCCCACGGTTCGACTTGCTGCAGGGGAGGGGGGGGTTAGGGGGCAGCTGCTCCGTCGTGGGGATTTTCCTTCCCCCTCGCGTACATACAACCACTCTCGCTGCATAAACCAAAAGAAAAATGTCTTGTTCCTACCCGACAAGGAAGTTACGGCACCTGGGGGATAGGAGTGATGTGCGGGGTAGGCAGAGTTTAAGGGGGATATGGCTTCAAGATGTGAAAAAGGCAGTTTTTAAGCCCGTTTTATTCGAATTTCCTGCTCATATTTCCTTTTTACTACCTACCCCGCCCAGCACCCTACTCACTCCTGGTCTCGTAACTTCCTTGATTTTCATCGTATATTTTAATCCGAAAAATCTTATCGTTCTTAATTGCACAAAACACATTGAATGACCACCTGTCTTGGAAATAGTTGATCCTGGTAACATGGTGATTCTCATCTGACCAGAAGGGACTATTGTGGCGGTTGTGCATGCCATTTTTGGAGAACATCGCCTCATCGCACCAAATAATTCTCTTGCAGAAATTCTCATCTTCTTGTGTTTCCAATAGGAACCATTCACACAACATCAATACGTCCAAGAAGATCGTTTGGTGGCAAACCTTGTATTGGGTGGTAAAAGAAGGGTCTCCAATTATGCTTTTTCAAAATTCTGTGAATTGTTCTCGCTGACAAACGTAATTCTTTTTCGCAATCCCTGATAGATGCCTTGGGATCAGCAACAAAAAATGCCAATACGTTTACTTTGTTTACCTCGTTATCGACGAGTGGTTTACGTTTCTGTATTTTTGTGCGAAAACTTCCATGCTGTGAACAGTCTTGCAGCAACCTCTGGACTGGGTTTCGGTTCATTCGGTTTTTTTCTGCAAATGCACGACATGTTCGTCCCACAATTCATTGACACTCACCATAAATAATTAGAAGCTCCAAAAATCGTCGTTAGTGTACTGCAAATTTGCCATTTTTGCACCGCTTTGACTGATAGTATCTCGATTTTTATAACAATAAGCTTCGCTTGACGTTCTTTTGACATATAGACGTCAAGAAGCATATTATCAAGTTCCAAAGCCTGCTATTGTGACAATTTGAATCAAGTGAATCCAATAATATTGAAATATTCGGGAAACGGTGGAATTTGGGTATAGGGAATGCTAATAGACGTTGAAAGGGAAACCGGATGAGAGCCGAAATAGCTCATAAAATATAGAATGTTCCATTTGAAATAAGCAAGTAATTGTGATTTCAATTTTACCAAATGGCACAGCTAATTCTCATCACCCTGTGTACTTAAAAGAAACAATATCAAACGTGTCGTTTAGGTGCTAATCTGAGGGTATTCTGTACGAAAACTGAGTCTTCTCAGTTGTATTTACACAGAGAGAGAGCGTGCAACGTTCACCTTGGTTTTCGCGAGAATTTTCAAAAAAATCGGAAAATTTCGAAAACGGTTGATTTTTGACATATATTGGCAATAATTTATCTCAAATTCAATGTAGAATTCGAAAATATAATGAAAACTACCATGTTGTATTTAAAATAAGCAAGTTGATGGTCACTTCCGGTTAACGGGTTAAACCGAAAGTTTGACGTAAAGCATATATATATATATATATATATATATATATATATATATATATATATATATATATATATATATATATATATATATATAATATAATATAAAAATTCAAACGGATCTTGGATATGGGTTCTAAGGACCCTAGTTCTCGCTCATTCGAAGAAATTTCCCAAAAGTCTCATCATCGTTACCCCTCTGTTAGTGAATTTTCTTAATAAGAATTTACAAAAATCGCCATCAAGCTAGGTTCAAAACGATATCGTAGTGAATCACTATATAACGGGGAAACAAAATTTCACTATAAAATAGTAATATATATATTTTTTTTATACCACAAAATAATCTTGTTTAGCAAGATAGTTTTCATAAATAAATTGTGATGATTCGAGTTTCTTGTTAAAGTTTATGCAGAAACGCTACCATTGCGGTGGACGTTTCATGTAAAATTAATAGACGTAGAGTGTTTATCTGGTATATTTTGGTTTAAAACTAGTGGTTTGGTGAAGGAAAAGAAAAGTAGGTGATATATTGTTTAATTTTCCATCTTCCAAGCGGAAAGGATCACAGCAAGGTTTAGAAAACTATCTGTAGTGTCCATTTGAATGCAGCCACTCATGGGCAATGCATAAAATTCGACAAATATCAACACGCTAGTTAAATAAAAGAGTTTTAAAAGATAAAAGGGTAAGGTAAAAATTTGGCAAATGGTTAAGGAACAGTTAGAAAAACTAAAACAAACTTTGCATGAAGACTTTGCCACCATAAAGCTCTGGAGGTACGCCGAAGACAAACGAGTTTGCTTCATGCACGTTGTTGACACACAAATAGCTATTAGAAATATATGAATGTTAAAGGACTAGGTTCGACTTTGAGAATGAACACACTGTATAAACGAACACTATCAAATGCGAGTGCACCATATTCACTGATTCCTGAATTGAAGCGACTTCTTTAATATTTAAAGATGTGCTGCAACTTGAAATTCTCTCGCTGTACGTGACATCTATAATGGGTAAGGCTCCTTTGAGTGTATATCGACATAGATCTCATCCCAGATTAAAAATTTACTAACGTTGCCGCAACTTCTTGTTTGTTTTTCTGCTTTTAAAAGTCTTCTGAGCAGACATTTATATAACTGGTATTACAGTTATTACAAATGGAGGACAACCTGGTTTTTTCATCAATTTATTTATTAGGTAATACATGACAATAATAATAACATTAATTGCATTAGAGATCCAAAGGTTCTATTAAAAAGGTCACTTTTAGGGTACATTAAGCCTAATTATATAAGGGAAACTCTGCACACAGCAGCTACGTTATGATACTGAATTTTAATCGAATTTTTCTTAAATTAATTGCTTAAAACTTTTTTTTATCCAATTTTTATTAAAAAAGAATCACTGATGCACAGGTATCAATGGTGAGATTTTTATTTTTATGAGCGCAAATATGCGCCCTTAGAATCCAAAACCAAGGTTCGTTAGAATTTGTATATATATATATATATATATATATATATATATATATATATATATATATATATATATATATATATATATATATATTATATATATATTGTTATAGCTTACTTTGGTATTATTACCTTTTGTTATGTATATAGCTGGTTTTATTGTTGATTTTGTAAGAGGACCATCCTATATGTAGATTATAATTTATTTTAAAGGGTGAATATGTTTAATTTGATTTCAAGTTTATATCTATATTATTCTAATTGGACAATAATAAAATACAGTTTTTACTCAATGCCCATGCACAAATTATGTAAATTTTATGTTAATTTTGTATGAAAATGTTAATAAATAAATAAATGATTTGTGTGTTCCTGTTTTATTTAAGATCTAATGTGTCTGTGTATTATTGGTGGTCTACTCTTTGCCTCTGTTAAATAGCAATAAATACAAACACACACACACACACACACACACATATATATATATATATATATATATATATATATATATATATATATATATATATATATATATATATATATATATATATAATATACTTACCCTTTAATGAAAATTTTTAATTTCCTCGGCTGCTCAGCTTTTCACTCGATTCTCAGTAGTCGGTTCTAATTTTGAAAGGCTGCTATATGCAACTAATTCTTTCAATTCCTAATTTGATACACTATCGGCCCTCTATGATTTCGCTTGTGAAACACTGGGAATTTGGTTTAAATTTCAGTTTATATGTATATGAATTCTGTTATTACCATAACATTTATTTCTCAACAAAATATGGATCGTTTGTCCCGATTAATATTTAGAGGAAACTTGCTTTAATTGTGATTTAAAATAACTATGTGAATTTTGTGGTACCTTGGCGTCTTGATGATTGCTGTTACAGGTAGTGTTTTGATTAATATTACCGTATATTCATTTCTTGTCGTGATTTTCTTGGTTGGAACATCTAACGGAATTGTTATTTTTACTTCTAGGACATAATGGGCACTGTTCACGCATAAATTTACTTAAAAATTAATAATTTATCTGGACGGGAAAATGATGCTCTTTTCTGGGTGTTCTTCAAACAACGACCTCATCAAAGCGGAAAACGGATATCGTCGAAGAATTTTAATCTCGAAGCCGTTTCCTGTTCCTGTTTTAAATTCATAGCAAGCTGTCTGGCAATTATTTTCAACATTCAATTTTCCGGTCTTTATTGGACTCAGCTACATATACCGCCAACCAGTGTAGCATGAAAAACCATCACTTTATCCTTGACAGGTATGTCTAATTTAGAAACCCGCCAAGTTCAAATCCTTTACTCTAATGACATTTACAAAAAGAAAAATCGTAACTCTAGATATGACATTTGATAACCTAACTTATTCTACGTAGAAACGTCGATTTCAACTTAACACTAGAAACACTTTTAAATGTTCAATCTTGCTTAGGAAGTCCTTTTAAAAACCACTGTTGTCTTTTAGAGTTTTAATATTGCACCTCTTATTAATATACAGAGTGTTTTTTCAATCATTTTATTTTTAAATGATGTAAGTAAAATCTTTTGACCATAATTCTTTGGTTTAAAACTAACTTGTTTTTAGACTCCAAGCTATACATACACCTTTAGGTATGTAGCTTAATTACTCTTTACTAATATTGTTCCTAATTATTATAGGTTATAAATTAAAATTTTTAACGATGATTTGAGTGAAACATTTCTTTTTTAGCTTTCATGTCTCTTTTACCCAGCACTAAATAACAGTAGCAAAGAATATGTCTGGTGATAATGTATTGTTATTTATGTTTTTCACGTGGCTAGTGTCATGTAATATGAATACATTTATATTGGCATGGTTCTGGACATTTATAGGCATGGATACAATTACAAAACAATACATACACATTTCGTGCAAACTGTAAGTATTGTTTAAGATCTTTTTATCATAGCAATATATATATATATATATATATATATATATTCCAAAAGAGAAGAACTGAGGCTAGAAGCCTATTTGCTAATAGGCAAAAATAATAATTTCTCTACATAAAAATAAGAACCCAACTGTAGCAGCGTATAGTACAAATAAACAAACATCATATCTGTTGCCATGCAACTAAAAAAGATTATTCAAACAAAGCATCAAGTTAAAAAAAATAAAAAGAACTAATTAGTTCTTTAAAACCCCACGTGTAAAATCATAGTTATCTAATTTATTTTTAAAATGCTTTATTGCAGCAGCATCTTCAGCATCCTGAGGCAGTGCGTTACAATTATTAAAATCTTGATTGCTCAAAAAGTTTAGTCTTTGCACTGTATACTTGGTGAGCACGTTTAAACTCATGTTTGCGTAGACGGTCATTAGTAATTATCGCATATATTTCACTCAAATCAACAGAAAATATTTCAGGTATGATTTTATAAGTTGGTATTAAGTCACCCGATCGCGAAACCATTGTAGGGAGATCTAAGATCCTTAAACTTTCCTCGTAGGATGATCGTTGAGTTCCATAGGGAATTCTAGTAGTGGAGCGTTGCACATATTCAATTAAAAACCTGTCCCTAACAGTAACGTGCACCAAACAGCCGATCCAAACTCCATCGGTCTCACATAAGTCCTATACAAGCAGAGTACCGTATCAACTGAACGAAACGAAAACACCTTTTTCAACAGAAACAGAAACCTTTTGGCCCTGTTGCATTCTTCCGTTATATGACCGGTGCGAGTTAGATCACAGGTAATTGTAATCCCCAAATCCCTCTGCTCCAAAATCTCCGATAACACGCCTCCATCCATCATATAGCTCAGCTTGCGATTGTTTTTTCCAATATGAAGCACCATACATTTGCCTACATCTAGGGGACGAAGCCAATCTTTACTTGCATATTTTTGTAAGGTATTCTTGTAATGAATCATGGTCTCGCAATGGGTTACAATAAATTTGACTGTCATTTGCATAGAGTGAGCAAGTGAACTTTAACAGAGATGGAATATCGGCAGTGTATAAAACTAAAAGTAATGGACCCAGCACTGATCCCTGGGGAACACCACTGATAAGAGTTTGTATATCAGAAAATTCTTCACTCACTCTCACCCTGTATCTACAAGAGAAGACGACCTCTCACTCCTAAATTATCTAGCTTCAGCAACAATCTTTGAGTGTCATTCTGTCAAAAGGCTTACTAATATCGAGATAAATGACATCTGTAGGGTGGCCCAAGTCTAACCTCCTAGTCCAATCATTTAGAAATAATAGCAAGTTGGTTATGGTTGATCTGACAGGAAAAATACATACTGCTTATCAGGAAAAATGCCATGTCCGAAAAGAAATTCGATCATCATCTCAACAATAATTTTTTCAAGAATTTTTATCTGAGGTGGAGTCAGATTTATCTGGCGATAATTTCCCCTGGCGATCATATCACCTCTCTTATGGATCGCTATAATGTCAGCTGACTTCTAGGAAGTAGGTAAAACCCCAGTAACTAGTGACGACTGCATTATTAGTGCAAGTGGAACACAAACTGAAATAGCACGCTTTGTGAGAAGAAACGGTGAAAACCCCCCAGAACCGGGTCATGTATTCTTAGGTGATGAGTGTTTAGCAAGTACTGCAGACGGTGCTATCTGAACCTTCTCCAGTGAAAACATATTGCGTGGCATATATAATGAGGGCAATCTCCCAGTGGCTCCGAGGTATAGTTTGTAGAAAAGTACTTGGAGGAAAGCGCTGCAGCCTCAGAATCTCCAGCTGCAAGCTCTCCAGTGTTATCCCTTACCCGAGGCGTGGTAAAAGAAAAAGAAATATAATTTTTAACATGTTTGTAAAAGTTCTTGCCGTTCTTAGATAATATAAGTTTGCTTTCATATTTAGATTTTGCTTCTTGAATAATTATTCTCAAATGTTTATAAAAACATCTGTGCACTGCATAGTTATGTGGTGTTGGTGAGCGTTTATATCTACGCCAAATAGTATTTTTGAATTTATGTGTGTGTGTTTTTCGATTCACTCGCTGTAGCTTTGATCGGTCATTAGCACATTATGACCCTCCTTTGCTAGCCTTTCCTAAAGTTGTTAGATCACTTTTACGCTTTTCTTTCTGTATATGGGTGTACTTAAAATGTTCCTACCTCGACAAATGTGCTACTACTGCTTCTACTACAAGTCAAGTTTTGTCTAAAATAATAAGCCTTTTAATTCAGTTATGTAACACTTATCCTCATTTAAATCTCACAAGTTTTGAGTTTTCTGCCCTAGTTGTACTGATAAAAATTTTAAACTAAAAACTTGTGAGACTGATATTTTTGTACGCGCTTAATAGCGTAGTAAGATTTCGGTAATTGGCACTTGAATTCTTCAGATTACTACAATATTTCACGAAACTCTTTCCATATGTACAGGTGTATCTTGAATATAGCTTGGCGAAGAAAATAAACAATTTTGTGAGTTTGATAATTATGACAAATAAGTTATTTTCAGAAAACTGAAGTCTTGGTACAAGTTGATTCATCTACACATCTACACAAGTCCCAACGGACATTTCCGGTTCTGGTGTATGAGTCGGTTTCCCTTATAAACAAAAATGATGATGGCTCCTCCTTGTACAAAATATTCCGGAGGCAAAATACCCCTCCATTCGGATCTCCGGGAGAGGGGTGTACAGGGGGCGCCAACATCGAAATTTAACATATCCTTTTCAAATATATGTGGCCTAAATTCTAACCTGAACTCTGTCCACCATTTCCTCCAGGCTAACAGGCCCCAACTCCTCTTCCTCACCGAAACCCAAATCAGTGCCAAAACAGCCACTAATCACCTTAATTTCCCGGGGTATGAGCTCCTTACTTCCTTTAGATTGCATGGAGGCGTGTGCGCATACGTCCGTAGCAATCTACCCTGCACCAGACTCCCCAATTTAGAAGCTGGAAGAAAAGACATACTATGGATAAAACTCTCTCTCAGGGCTGCAACTAAATTCATCTGTTGCATTTACCGGTCACCTTCTGACAACAACTTTGTCCAGCTCTTTGACTACCTTTCTGAAAAAACCGACTATCTGATTTCTGAATATCCTTCCTCCGAGGTCACTATTCTTGGTGACTTCAATGTCCATAATAAGGAATGGCTAGGCTCTTCAAAAACCGATCCACAAGGGAGAGCAGCGGAGGCCTTTGCAATCAGCAATTCTTTAGCCAATATGGTTCAGCAACCTACTTACTTTCCTCGTATCCCAACACACAGCTCAAATCCCTTGGATCTGCTTCTTACTACAAAACCTGAGTGCTATAACATCAGTCAACGCCCCCCTTGGTCGCTCAGACCACGGAATGGTCACTGCTTCCTGCGCAATGCAACCCGAGGTCACACAGTCATCACACCCACGTATCGTTTGGCACTACAACTCTGCAAACTGGGACGAAATGCGGGATTACTTTTCCTCATTTCCATGGGTGTCTGTCTGCTTCTCTCATCCTGACCCCTCTGATATCTCACAAAACGTCACCGAAATTATCCAAGCTGGCATGGAATTATTTATTCCACGTACACAGAAAACCTCCTCAGCCACTCAAAAGCCCTGGTTCTCTAAATCCTGTGACAAGGCCAGACTTGAAAAGATCAAAGCTCACAAAACGCTTCTACACAATCCCAGTCAAGAAAATCGTCAAGCATTTAACGACGCAAGAGACCGCTATGTCCGCATTCTTACTGAAGCAAAAAACTCGTTTAATAACCACATCAAAAACAAAGTCCTCTCAAGCTCCAACGGCAGCAAACCCTTCTGGACTCTTGCTAAATCTATTGGGAATAATTTCTGCAAAAGCACGTTCCCACCTCTTGTCTCAGGGGATGAAATTGTTTCTACCGCCCTGGGCAAGGCTGAACTTTTTGCTTCGTTGTTCGCCAGCAATTCTACTCTCAACCCACCTCCAAATGTTCAACCACCAACAGTCCCCAATCTCGCACATAAAATGACGGATATTATTTTCAAAACTAAAAAGGTACGAAATATGCTCTCTTCTCTTAATACCAGGAAAGCCTCTGGCCTTGACGAGATTCCAGCAATTGTTCTCAAAAATTGCGCACCAGAACTTGCTCCTGTCCTGACTCGTCTGTTTCAGACATCTTACAATAAAGGCATATTCCCTAGTAACTGGAAAACTGCTCGAGTACAACCCATCGCCAAGAAAGGGTCCAAAGCGCTTCCTAGCAACTACAGGCCTATTTCCCTCCTTTCAGTCATCTCTAAAGTGATGGAAAAGTATATAAACACCGAACTACTGAAATTTCTTGAAAAACACGGTCTAATCCACGACAGGCAGTATGGATTCCGTCAGCGCAGATCGACTGCCGACCTCCTTTCCTTTGTCATCCATTCTTGGAACAAGTCTATGGAACTACACGGTGAATCTCAGATTGTTGCTCTAGACATATCCAAAGCATTCGACCAGGTCTGGCACGCAGCGCTGCTTAATAAACTTCCGGCCTATAGCCTACCACCAAAACTTTGTACCTGGACAGCAAATTTCCTCTCCAACAGGAACATTTCTGTTGTTGTGGATGGCCATTCCTCTAAACTGTATCCAATTAATGCAGGAGTTCCTCAAGGTTCAGCTTTAGCCCCTACTTTGTTTCTTCTCCACATCAATGACCTCCTCTCTAGCACATCCAACCCAGTTCACAGTTACGCGGACGACAGCACCCTCCACTCAAATATACAATATTCTAAGCCTGTCTCTTTAGCCCAATTAGATGAGGATCGCAGACTCATTGAGGGTTCTGTCTCCGTGGATCTCCAAAAAATATTAGACTGGGGAAGTAGAAATCTTGTACAATTCAACCCCACCAAATCTCAGTCTTGCTTTCTTTCTCATAAGAGATACACCAGCCCCAGACCCATCACAATGAACAACCAAGTTATTCAAAGTAATGAGTCCTTTTCTCTTGTTGGCATTTTTGTGGATCGAAATCTTAACTGGCACCAACATGTCACATCAATTGCAGAAGCGGCTGCTAAGAAATTAGGTTTCCTATTCCGGGCTCGCAAATACTTTTCACCAGCTAATCTCTATACCTTATATACTTCACAAATAAGGCCAAACCTCGAATACTGCTCCCACATCTGGGGTGCAGCTGCCGCTTCTACACTCGCTATCCTGGACTCAATTCAAAAGAGAGCTATACGTCTCATCGGTGACCCTACCCTCACCCAAAGGCTGCCATCCCTTGCCCACCGACGTGCCGTTGGTGACCTCTCTCTCTTTTATAGATATCTGCACGGGCACTGCTCAGAGGAGCTTTCCTCCATAGTTCCCCCACCTGCTGCCCCCAACAGATCTACCAGGGGAACAGAGCAAATGAACCCTTTTACTGTCCAGGTCACTAGACATAGAACATCTTGTTATGCCCGCTCTTTTGTCCCGAGGACTTCCAAGTTGTGGAATTCCTTGCCGGCACACGTTTTTCCTTCTCCCCCGAATCTCCAAACCTTCAAGTCCAGAATTAACAAGTTGCCTCTTTCCTCCTTGTCAACACCCACGGTACGATAGTATTTAGGCTGTAAGCCCTCGTGGTGTGTTGTTAAAATTAAAAAAAAAAAAAAAACATAACATATTGGTATATGTTGTTGTCCTATTTAAACTGAAATAATAGTTCTATGGTCTGAATATACTGCTAACATACGGGGAAGGTCTATGTAAATACGTACAGTTAGAACGCTACGCATCCAAGGGTTAATACTGAAAGTTTAAGAGGTTTATAAAGTTTCTCTATTACCCAGTTGCTGTCGTATAAGATTTTCACAAACTGACCCATGAAATACACGATGATATCACCAAGTTAGCCTTATTTGCTTGAACTGATTAATTTGGAGCTCGAAATATACTATGATATAGTTTATAAATGTGGCGTATCGTGACATTGTAGGAATAATTTGTAATAATGTACAGATTGGGCCTTGCAAAACATGCGACAAGCCAGAAAGGCAGAGTGATCAATCATTCCGGCGCGCGTTCGGGAATACTAAGGGATATTACAATATGTTAGTAATTGCAACCCTCATTATAACAGTGAGCTGATTGACTTTAAGTAGGTTGTCGCGTGTATTGTTTGCCTTATTCACACATACACACAAACACACAGCCATACACCTACAACATACAAGTAACTCGGTCTTATTGAATCAACATCCGATAAATTACCAAACTATTTATAAAGTCCAGATCTCAGATCTTTCATCTAGATAAGAAACTCTGCCTCTGTTTAGTAATGCGAAAGCTGCATGTAAAACAGCATTTAGTTATTATTTATTTCGGAACTGGACATTACTATTCGTGCACATTGGTCTAATTAAAGCTTTTTGTTAAAAGGATTACAATTTTATTAAATAAAGCATGATTTGGCATTACAATATGTAGGGCAATTAAAAAACAATATTTTTCGAATCTCGCTTAGCAAAGCTACACTAATGAACGTATTAGCGATTTTTTAAAATATAAAGCCTGGACGCAGCAAGTGCGCTTTGGTAGTGAATTTTCATAGAAAAGATCTGACACAAAATATTTTATTATATCTTTTTTTTTTTCTTGTAACGTAAAAATCAAAATTTTGGAGTATAGTTTAATTTTTATATCATTGACCTACTCACCAAATTTGGTTATCATAGCTTCTTTATTTTTTTAATATAAACATTTTTTTCAAATGAAAACTAAAAATTTTCCCAGAAAATCTCATCCGAATTTTCTGACTAACGAATTTATCCAAGCCATTTACAAAAGGAAGGCACTTGCTAAATTTTATCAAAATCGGCCCATTATTTTTTGAGTTATCGGTGTGATATATATATATATATATATATATATATATATATATATATATATATATATATATATATATATATATATATATATATATATATATATATATAAACATAAAAATTGAAACTGATCCTGTATATGGGTTCTAGGGGTCCTAGTTCGCGCTCATTTGCAAAAAATTTTTCAAAATTCAAAAGTCGGGATCTCCCCATTAGTTAATTTCTTCTACGAAAATTTACTAAAAAAACTCATAGAAAGTTATAATTTGTTGTATCTATGAGATCACTGACATATGTAATATATAATATATTTTGTTAGAATTTAGTGTGTTTTAAACTAGAATAACTCATTTATTTCCAATAGAACACCCAGTATATTATCTTCTCATTCAATAGAGCAGATTATTATCTTTCAAACTGTATGAGCATTCTCTCTACCTACCTAAACTTGATAATTGTCGAGATATTTGCGGTTTACCAAAAAAAAAAGACAAATTTAGGAGTATGCCTAAAATCTGAATGAATTCTAAGAGTGCTATGTGATGTTTGACATTTTCACGTTTATTGTCAGTTTTATACTTCTGTCATTCACAACGTGAGTTATTTTGTCTTTGTTGTCTGAATTAATAGGAATTCTACGTTATAATGGGTAATGCCAGCTATTCAGACGAACAATTGCTGAATTTATTTTATTTTCATGGAGAGTGCAACAGAGTGGTCAGCAGAACATGTCGGCTGTTTAATGATAGGTATCCCGAGGCCTCGCAAATGACTGCGTTGAAATTCAGGCGTTATGAAACCAATTTCTTGAGAACGTGAAGTTGCACGATTAAACAAACATCAAGATCAGTTCCAGATACAGAAGACGAAGACACACAAATTTCTGTGTTGTCTTATTTCGAAGCTATCCAAAGGCGTCAAGACGTTCAGCTGAACATGACATGAACATAGCACGTTCCTCCATACAGAGAATATTGTCCAAGCATAAGATGCATAATTATAAATTTATAAGTGTACAAGCTCTGGAACCGAACGACCCAGCCCACCGAATTGAATTTTGTCACACTCTCCTTGAAAGACACCGAAACGATCCTTTGTTTCTGTAAAGCATAATTTGGACCGACGAAACAAAGATGTCCCATGAAGGAATATTTAACAGACATAATATTCACTACTGGGCTCAAGACAATCCTCATGTCAAAAGAGAACACTGTTTTCAGAGAAAATTCAGATTCAACTTGTTTGTCTTCTGATGGATGATAAAATATCGTAATGCATTTACGATAATAATCTGACAGCTGTGCAATGCCTAGAGATTTTGCGAGCCACTGTCTCTGATTTCTTGATCAATTTTCCACCTACTGCGTATGTGAATTTTAATATAATTTATCTGAAATAAATGAGTTATTTTAGTTTAAAGCGCAACAAATTCTAATACATCCTACAAAACAGCCTGTATATGAAACAATTTTTCCTCACAATCATGTCGAAGCTTGATGGCCTTGGAATGTGCCTGACAAATTAAAAAATTTTCAGCATCCTAACACGACACGAAATCACCTTCATTAAGTCAGCCTCCCCTTGAACAGAAATCTCAAATAAATTTACATAACTCGAAAACAGTTGAAGATAGAGAGAGCATACCCTAATAACTTTTACCCTAAAATTAGATGGATATTCTAAAAATGCAATAATATACAGGGTGTTCCATTTGAAATAACGATGTTACGGTGTAACCGGAAGTCTGCTTTTTTGGAAATTATTTCCATTAGATAGAGCATCTTCGGAAACTTCCGTATACAAATTTTCGGCACTAAAAAATGTATATTTTCGGAAATAATCTAATACATTACTCGACGTGGGACAGCCTGTATATATATATATATATATATATATATATATATATATATATATATATATATATATAATATATTTAAATTTTTATAAAATCCGTTTTAATTGTCATTCTCCCGTTACCGTTTGCTACTTTGTCACACATTTCTAGTGACTAGCACCAATTTCATAGCCTTAGTTTAAACAGAAGGATATTAAAACGTATAAATATCTGGTTTACGGAACGAAACAATGTGTAATCCTATTCTCATATTGTCGTACATTAATACGGCATCGAGCAGGGGAAGGAAGTTGTTCTATAAGATTTATAAAGCTAGAATATCCTTACGGAGTTAAAGCAGCCATATATCCACCTAGTGGGTATTTTATGTACCCATAAAGTCTGTTTACGAACACCAGTTTTCCAGCAACGAACACATGGACTAACAGCTTACTTTTCATACGAATAGACATTTTATTAAAAATGTTATATTTAATACATTTCGTTAACGATTCGCCTTTTAATCGTAAAACTGAAGCGAAATTTTCATTTTAAATAAACACGTATCGGTAATGTAATTTACATGATACTCGATAAGTATGGAACAATGTTTGTATTTCAAAGGTGGTCTCTCGGATTTTCATAATTTTTTTGGGGAGTGTACAGAAATTACGATTACGATTACGATAGGCTCTCATCGCTGTGATTACACAATTGGATCAAAAATAAGACAAACTTTTTGTGAATCTTCGTAGAAACAATTCACTGACTGATGGGGTGAGTGCGACTTTTTTTTTAATTCATCGAATAAGCATGAAGTTGGGGTCTGATTCAGTTTTTTAATGTTTGTATATATATATATATATATATATATATATATATATATATATATATATATATATATATATATATATATATATAAGGAAGGTTGATATTGAATTTAATAATTTAAAAGCCAAATTTAAAACAGTAAAATTAAAAAATTATGTATTTTGGTTAGTCAGAATGAAATATTTATTTATAACAAAACTAATTATATATTATTAGCTTAAAATGTAAACAAAGACAATAACAAGTGTTAAAAATTTAATATGCAAAAGACTAATCAAGTAATTTTAAGAAAGTTTAAAATGGTTAGATTAAGTTTAGTCTAAACAGTGAGAGTTATAAATTTGAACATGGCGCGTATGAACAAAGTTTCTATACTCACCTACTTAAGTATCAGTGATTTAATATCATGAACTTTCAAGGAAGTAATTGTTTTGACTAATCTGTGAATGAACTGCAACCATTGGACCATGTGAAAAACAATTTGCACGTTTGAAATTAATACAAAGATTATTGGCCGAGAAAAATGTGTCACATCCGGCATCTTCGAGAACAAGGGAGAACGGTTTTGAAGGGCGAAGCGAACACGAAGCTTCTAAAAACATCCATAGTGTTATTATTAAAAATTATATTAAGTCTCGTAATAAAATCCAGTATAAGTATTTAAAACAATAATGTATAATCGGCATTCTTGTTGCACATGTTTTGGTAACAAAGAATATTCTCCTACAGTAAATAAGTGATTGGAAACGATACGTATCTGAACAGGCGCCGTTAGCCGCCAAGCTATTTATTAGTAAGTTGAAATATAAAAATAACTATCGTAACTTATTGGAATATGTAAAAAGGATGATACACAAACCAAAATTAGGCTGTTTAACAGACTTAAGAGAATAAATAACGATTGCGAACAGGTCAGTCACGCCTCAGATGTTCATTATATTAGAAGACATTTATATTTTCGATTAGAGTACTATCAAGACGTTGACGGCATTTTTAACACCCGTGGGTTAAGACTAGAGAGAAATAAAATAAGAGGTAATATTAACCACCTCTTTCAAGCTGACTCAACTTCAAATAAATACTAGAAGACGCTTTTATATGTAAGACCCAGCTTATTTAGTTGCTTGAAATGGCATCTTCTAAAAATTCTCAGTAGTATTAAAAATGCACTCCTTATACATAGTGACGTAAAACATTCCAACACCCACTATATGTGAATATACTTCATTGATAGTTTGTGCATGCATCGCTTAGAATTATTCTCATAATGTAGGTACTCTGATGTAATATTTCATCTATGTGGAAGTATTTATGAAACTTTTATTATTTTCTAGCAGCTCTCATGTGCTTGATGCATTAAAACTATTCATATACAGCAGTGTACCCCATTTGAACATTATATGGTTAAAGGCTCTTGTACTTGCTACATACTGTTACATTAAAGTGAATTAAGTAGTAAAGAAAATATGAGCTGAGTTACTTTCTCGGTGTAATGTCATTCTAAATATTAATAAAGCTGCAAAAATATGAGAGGGATGTAATGAGGTCAACTAAGTAGAATACAAGAGTCTCCTCTCTACCCTGACATGGTGTTTACCTAGCATATTCTTGCCGCAATGGATGGGATACGTTTTTCCCCTAAAATTAACCCACCAAAAAATGCTGATGTGTTTTGGCTCTTTTATGCAACTTAGATAGTTCGAAATAGCAAGTGTTCTAGATGCTAGGTTTCATAGAGATTGATTAGGATATAGCATGATAGTATTAGTTGACGACCTCAAAGATGGGACGTCAAAACAAAGTAATATTTGTATGGATGATCAAATAATGAAAACGAAAGTTGTCTTTCATCAAGACATCTCGTCAAGTATCAAGCCAGGTAACACAATGTATGCCTTCAACGGCACTGCTAGAGCATCCACTTAATTTACCAGATCTGACGCCAAGCAACTATAGAGTTCTTTGAAAACCTAAGTGAATTTTAGTGAAAAGACATCTCTGTCAAATAATAAAGTGAAAATTGCTGGATATAAGAGGTTTGAAAAGGCCAGAAAAACATTTTATCTAGAAGCTATTAAAACGAGTGTGTTAGGAAAAGTGGATAAAAGTTAATCTTTGAAAGGAGTGCTGGAAAATAATTACGTGGGTAGTGTGGCCGGGTATAACATAACCCACGAATATAGTCTTTTTAAACACCATGAGATTTTGCCAGATTTCGTTCATTTATTATACTTTTAAATAAAATTAAATAAGTGGCACATTTCAGTCAATGAGTGTACACTTTTAGTGCCTATATTATCAGGGTGATTTTTTGTCACATTAAGTATATTCATAATGTATAATAATGTATAATGTATATATTAACAATGAAACAGGCCAATGTCACCTGAATGACACAGGGATGTTCATGTACGTCAAAAAATTAACAATAAGAACGACAATAGCACACACAATAAGCATAACAATTAAGAAAAATTTTTCCTTAAATAATACAAAACAAAGATACTTATAAAACACACTTATAACGTTCAAAAGATAAGAGCTGCAGAATCCAGATCCAATTCCAATATTGTTTTTTAGAGTCACCAGGTGCACTAGGTTTATAGTTTATACTATGGCAACTACACTACAAACAAAGTGTTCATATTATAAGAATTTAAAAACAGAAGATAGTTAATGGTAGTTTATGTGTAAAAATCATCATCCACCGAGTAGCACATCTTGTTTATAAGAATCGTTTTCACTTTTTTTTAAAAAGCTGGTAAAGTGTCAACATTCCGTACATCTTCCGGCAACGCATTATACAACTTGCAGCCATTGTAAAACAGTGATTTTTGGTACAGAGCTGTGCGATGTTTGTCAGTTTGCAGGTTATTTCTACCTCTTGTGGTATATCCATGTTCCACTGCATTGCGTGTGTATTTGGTTTTGTTTTTAAAAACATGGGTTAGCACTTCCATGATGTATATGCTGGGGAGTGTAAGGATACCCTGTTCTCTAAAAGTGTTTCTGCAAGTGTGTCTATGAGGGATATTGAATATGATCCTCATCACTTGCTTTTGTTGTTTAAAAACTCGGTTTACTTCACTTGCTAATCCCCAGTGCGTAATACCAAACCTTAGTTGTGAGTAGAAACACGCATAATACAGTGACAACACAGTAAAGGCACTGCATCTTTGGGTAAGTGTTCTTATTGCATATGTAACGGATGAGATTCGCGAGCAAAGTTCATCGATGTGAACATTCCATTTTAACTCACTATCGATATGAAGTCCTAGTAGTTTTGTAGATGGCTGCAAGGTTACAGTTTGGCCATCAAGTTCTACGCTTTGTACAGTACCTTTTTTTGATTTTGAAGATTTAAAAAACACGCAAGCTGTTTTATCCTTGTTAAGTGCAAGCTTGTTTTTATCGACCCAATTGGTTAGACTTTTGAGGGTTTTGTCAGAATCAGCCATAATGTGCTCAACACTATGTCCACCTATCAAAAAGTTGGTATCATCGGCATAGGAGGCGACCGTTCTTTTGTTATCTGGATTGATGTTGTTTTCAGATTGGTGCGTGATGTACTGAAGTAGGCTGTTGGCATAGATAATGTACAGCGTAGGTCCAAGAACTGTTCCTTGCGGCACCCCAACCGTTACTTCAAAAGTCCTAGATAAGTAAGTGTTGGTAGAGTTAGATATTACAACTCTTTGTGTTCTGTCTGAAAGATAGCTTCTGAACCAGTCCAGTGCGGTGCCCGTCACTCCATACCTACACAGTGAACATATAAGGATCTCATGATTCACACAGTCGAAGGCTTTGGAAAAGTCCACAAAAACTCCCAGCGCTACCTCTTTTTTGTCAATGTGTTCGACAATTTGCTCCACAAACTCAACAATTGCAGTTTCAGTGCTTCGTGCTTGCCGAAAGCCATGTTGATATGGCGAAATAAGTTTATTATCAGCAAGATAGGTTGTCAGCTTGTTATTGACTATTTTTTCGAGGGTTTTTGCGAAAGTTGGTGTTAGGCTGATTTGTCTGTAGCTTGAATAATCCGCGGGATCACCCTAATAATAGTACAAAACTGACTTTTGTTACTGGTATCAGAGCAATGGAAATGCTTATTTTTAAAAAATTATTCCTGCTATTATAAATGTTAATACAAAGTTGTAAAATATATAAGCAAGGCAAGGGTAACATTTTATGCCTTATGAGTATTAGATGCGTGGATTTCAGGAGACCATTATTCGCTAAACATCTCACAACACGCTTCTGCGCTATAAATGCTTTTTTGTAACTCAATGTGTTGCCCCAATAAATGAGTCCGTATGTCATTAGAGACTCAACAGCTCCAAAATAAAAGTTCTTATAGTTTACGACAGAAAACCTAAATATTCCCCAAAAAGGATAACACCTACACAACCACATCGCTATAAGTAACAACCCTGCTTAAAATAGTAAACCCTATTTTATGCTAAATACAATGTAGACGCTTTTTCTTTGGCTTCACAAGTAATATATATATATTCTCTTTAAACCAGTTTTTCCTGTTGCGTAATCATCACAAAGTTTCAATAGAAAACGTCTACATTGGTATTTACTACAGAATGGGTCCACTAAGTAAGGCAACAGCAATTATTGCTCTGTTATGGGAGAGGCAATACAAATTTGATGTCATAGGCAATTACTTATAAGTTTTTTTATATTTCAACAACACACCACGAAGGCTTACAGCCTAAATACTATCGTACCGTAGGTGTAGACAGGGAGGGCAGAGGCAATTTGTTAATTCGGGACTTGAAGGTTTGGAGGTTCGGAGGAAAGGGAAAAATATGTGCCGACAAGGAATTCCACAATTTGGAAGTCCTCGGGACGAAAGAGCGGGCATAACAAGATGTTCTATGTCTGTTGACCTGGACAGTAAAAGGGTGCATTCGCTCTGTTCCCCTGGTAGATCTTTTGGAGGCAGCAGGTGGAGGAACTATGGAAGAAAGCTCATCTGAGCAGTGCCCGTGCAGATATCTATAACAAAAGAGAGAGAGAGAGAGAGGTCATCAACAGCACGTCGATGGGCAAGAGATGGCAGCTGTTGGGTGAGGGTATGGTCACCGATGAGACGTATAGCTCTCTTCAAAATGGAATCCAGGATAGCGTGTGTAGGAGCGGCAGCGGCACCCCAGATGTGGGAGCAGTATTCGAGGTTTGGCCTTATTCGTGTAGTATATAAGGTATAGAGATTAGCTGGTGAAAAGTATTTGCGAGGCCGGAAGAGGAAACCTAGTTTCTTAGCAGATGCTTCTCCAATTGATGTGATATGTTGGTGCCAATTGAGATTTAGATCCACAGAAATGCCAACAAGTGAAAAGGACTCATTACTTTGAATAACTTGGTTGTTCACTGTGATGGGTCTAGGACTGGTGTATCTCTTATGAGATAGGAAGGAAGACTGAGATTTGGTGGAGTTGAATTGTACAAGATTTCTACTTCCCCAGTCTAATATTTTTTGGAAATCCACAGAGACAGAACCCTCCATGAGTCTACGATCCTCATCTAATTGGGCTAAAGAGACAGGCATAGAATATTGTATATTTGAGTGGAGGGTGCTGTCGTCCGCGTAACTATGAACTGGGTTGGATGTGCTAGAGGGGAGGTCGTTAATGTAGAGAAGAAACAAAGTGGGGGTTAAGCCTAACCTTGAGGGACACCTGCATTAATTTGATACAGTTTAGAGGAATAGCCATCCACGACAACAGAAATGTTCCGGTTGGAGAGTAAATTTGCTGTCCAGGTACAGAGTTTTGGTGGTAGGCCATAGGCCAGAAGTTTACTAAACAGCGCTGCGTGCCATAGCTGGTCAAATACTTTAAATATGTATAGAACGACAATCTGGGATTCACCGTATAGTTCCACAGACTTGTTCCAAGATTGGATAACAAAGGAAAGGAGGTCGATCTGCGCTGACGGAATACATACTGCGTATCGTGGATTAGACTGTGTTTTTCAAGAAATTATAGTAATTGGGTGTTTATATACTTTTCCATCACTTGAGAGACGACTGAAAAGAGAGAAATAGGCCTGTAGTTGCAAGGAAGCCTTTTGTATCCTTTGTTAAGGACGCGTTGTACTCGAGCAGTTTTTCAGTCACTAGGAAATATTCCTCTATTGTAAGATGTCTAAAACAGACGAGTCAGACCTGACCTGACCTGACCTCGGGTTGCATTGTGTAGGAAGCAGTGACCATGCTGTGGTCTGAGCGACCAAGGGGGGCGGTAACTGATGTCTTATAGCATTCAGGTTTTGTAGCAAGAAGGAGATCCAAGGGATTTGAGCTGTGTTTTGGCATGCGACGAAAGTGAGTAGGTTGCTGAACCATATTGGCTAAAGAATTGCTGACTGCAAAGGCCTCCTCTGCTCTCCCTTGTGGATCGCTTTTTTAAGATCCTAGCCCCATTGCTTATTATGGACATTGAAGTCACCAAGAATAGTGACCTCAGAGGAAGGATATTCAGAAATCAGATGGTCGTTTTTTTTAGAAAGGTAGTCGAAGAGCTGGACAAAGTTGTTGTCAGATCACGGTAAATGCAACAGATAAATTAAGTTGCAGCCCTGAGAGAGACTTTAATCCAAAGTATGTTTTTTTTTTCCAGCTTCTAAATTGGGGAGTCTGGTGCAGGGTAGATTGCTACGGACGTATGCGCACACGCCTTCATTCAATCTAAAGGAAGTAAGGAGCTCATACCCCAGAAAATTAAGGTGATTAGTGGCTGTTTTGGCACTTATTTGGGTTTCGATGAATAAGAGGAGTTGGGGCCTATTAGCCTGGAGGTAATGGTGGACGGAGTTCACGTTAGAATTTAGGTCACATATGTTCGAGAAGGATATGTTATCTTGATTAAAGTAAAAAGTAGCATCGAAGGACAAAATAACAGCATCTCCAGACTTGAAGCAGCAAGATAATGAATATAAGCGAGGCTTATTGAAAAAAAGATAAGGATCGTTTATATTCATCCTCTCGCTGCTGCCAGTTTGTCTGGAATTCTGAAGACAATAGATGAAATTCAAACTTTGACACATTTCCATACAACAAGGTTTTTGTAGTACAAAGAGAAAAAGTTTTGAAGCCCTAAAGATGGTTTACATGAACCGAAACGCGTAAGGTTGTTTAAAAAATAAAAACGTTGTCTGGTAGAAAAGTATTTAATTATTGTTTTTTAGTCATGTCAAACTCAGACGTACTGACGCTTAGAAATTATACAATTACTTATAATGCTAGATATAAAAAGCAAATAATAACAAACCGAGCAATTTACGTTTGAAATATGCGGATCAGAAGCTTATAAACAGGAAAACTTCACCGGCTTAGGAGAAAACTGTGCTCGTTTTCTATATGTGTTTTGGAGGAAGATGGAAGAAGCAAGGGAAATAAAGAGAGAAACTGAGACCCTGACGTCTGCAAGACGATTGTAGGAGAATACGATCTTAGTTTGATTGCGTAACTTTGCACTTTGTTCACTTACTGAAATGAAGTGCACTGTTTTGGAATTATAATGGTTAAACTTCAGATTAGAGGCTCGACTTCCGGCCCTTCAAATGTTTCCTGATGACGTCATAATGTAATTGCTTAACGAAGTATAATGCAACATGGCCTGGGAGGCGTACTTTGCTATGGTAATAGAACATCAACTAATAAGTTGAAGTGATTTAAATGATATAAATTTGCGTATTAATTATGTACAGGTTAATATGGTTGTTCTCATAAGGCTAAGCGCCTCCGTGGCCGTGCGGGAAAGTCGATTCAGACTTTCCAATACGGACTTGGGGGACGACGGTTCGAGACTCACCGGCGGCGGATGATTTTTCAAATCACTGTCGTCGTTGAGATCGAGCTCAAGGTGGAGGGTAGGTTAGTTTAGATGAGCAAAAAGGGTCAGCAATGTCCTAATTGCCAGTAAGTATCTTACCTTTACTTTTTTACCTCATAAGGCTTATCTACCCCCACCTCCCCTGTTGGTAGTAGCAGTAGTATTACCTTATCAATACTCCTGCTACATAATAACTGTATACAGGACAAGCTTTAAGATAATGTCATAAACATAAAAATTTCGGGACGCAGCAAGTCCTTTATAGGAGTGAATTTTTATAAGAATTGTACACTATTAGTAAGATATATTATTAAAACGTATTCTTGACATTTAAATGGTCCTTGGACATCGGCTTTAGAGTTCCAGTTAGCGATTATTTGAAAAAATCTACGTTTTATATGGAGCTAAAAAATTAAAATTTGGCCTTGGATATAATATGTAAGTACTCCAAGTTTGTTACAAATTTCATTAGAGTTACAAAAGTTTTTCAGAAAATATATAATTATTTACGAAGGGAATGTGCCTATCGAATTATAAATATGGCAGGTATTTTTCCTTATTAATTGCTGGGACGGTTTTGTTTTTGTCAACCCATCCAGTTTTTGTAAACAATAAACAACAAAAAAGGTTTTTTAAAACAAATTTGTTGTTATCCGCGAGGCTCATTATGTTATTTTTCTTTAATCTAGTACCCAAGGTGCGTTTACATAGGTGTTACTATGGTTCAAGATTTAATATTCCTGCTAATGGGAAATTAATTGAGCTATCGGATTTGAAATATTTTTACGAAATTTTCTTACCATAACACACTTGCTGCACTTTTTATTGGTCGGTTAACTGTTCTCTTGTTGGTTGTGTTTTCAAAATGTGTCAAGTGTATCGGTTTCCTGTTTTGATTATTGTGGTTTGCTAATTTGTCTATTTGCATGGTTTTTATTAAGTTTTGTTTAAACGTTTGTATTTGGATTTGTTCTGGGATTAATTGTTTCTTTTTTTTGTTGAATGTAGTATTGTTTCCAGATTTCCTTTTTTTTGTGGTCTTTAATATATTTTATAAGTTATAAGTAATTGATTGCTATCTGGTTTTTGGTGTTTTCTGTTGTGAACGTGTGTAGCTACGTTTGATTTGTAGCTATGTATGTGGATTTTATCTAATGGTGTCATATGTTCCTTGAATCCTGTTTCTATTGATTTTTATATGATTTTATATATGCAATAAAAAATATATAGGAATAATAATAATAATATATATATATATATATATATATATATATATATAAACATATAAAAATTAAACCTATTTACAAATGAACTTTAATAAGATATTATGCTGTGACAATACCTCTCTTAAGCACCCTAAAATATAATCAAAATGTGCACAGTTATATATGTTTTATTTCTTTTTCCCTTGTCTTAATACACTACATATTTTATGACAATCGATTTAATTTACTTATTTGATTTCATAAATAGTCGGTTAATAGTGACTTGGAATGAAGTAGACACCACATCTTCAAACATATTAAGAGAATATGAGTAAATCAACAGCAACTGGGAATGAATTTGGTCAGTCGCCCAGCCACGTGGTTAAAAAACACTGTATGAGTGGTTACAACTCTACCTCTAAATAAAAGGACTGTAATAGCGGCAGAAGCAGAAGTCAATGGAAGGTGTGTGTATTCGGAAAGAAACTACTATTGACTATGAATAACAACAATTGACTAAAAACGCTGCGAGTTGTAAGGCAAAAATAATTATACTACAGAGGTGATAAATGATGATAAATTACAATAGAGTTATATATAATCGTAAATGCTTCCAATGATTAACAATCAGTGAATTCAGTATTATTGACATTTCTCGGAAACTTACAAATGAATTTCATGAGTCAATAAGAAAATCATTGACTAACCAACTGCAACCACATACTTATGATTTAAACATAAATGTTTTAAATTTGAATAGCTCAATTTTCTGTAACCCTAGAAAGCGAATTTTGGCACATAGTTAGGTATTTCCCAAAGCAATATGTAGACCAAATTTTATCGAAATTTTCGGAAAAAAAATTTTTTTTTGAAAGAAAACACAAAATTTTTCCGGAAAACCCCGTCCGATTTTCCTGGCCAACGAACTCATCCAAGCCATTAATAAAAGAAAGGCACTTGCCGACTTTCATCTAAATCGGTTAATTATTTTTTGAGTTATCAGACGGATACATATATATATATATATATATATATATATATATATATATATATATATATATATATATATATATATATATATATATATATATATATCCGGAAAAATTTTGTGTTTTCTTTCAAAAAAAATTTTTTTTTCCGAAAATTTCGATAAAATTTGGTCTACATATTGCTTTGGGAAATACCTAACTATGTGCCAAAATTCGCTTTCTAGGGTTACAGAAAATTGAGCTATTCAAATTTAAAACATTTATGTTTAAATCATAAGTATGTGGTTGCAGTTGGTTAGTCAATGATATTCTTATTGACTCATGAAATTCATTTGTAAGTTTTCGAGAAATGTCAATAATACTGAATTCACTGATTGTTAATCATTGGAAGCATTTACGATTATATATAACTCTATTGTAATTTATCATCATTTATCACCTCTGTAGTATAATTATTTTTGCCTTACAACTCGCAGCGTTTTTAGTCAATTGTTGTTATTCATAGTCAATAGTAGTTTCTTTCCGAACACACACACCTTCCATTGTCTTCTGCTTCTGCCGCTATTACAGTCCTTTTATTTAGAGGTAGAGTTGTAACCACTCATACAAACAGTGTTTTTTAACCACGTGGCTGGGCGACTGACCGAATTCATTCCCAGTTGCTGTTTATTTACTCATATTCTCTTAATATGTTTGAAGATG